>VWYP01027705.1:0-33887 GCA_013400435.1 Pycnonotus jocosus | reverse complement strand
CTAATCTAAATGTGCCCTCTTTCAATTTAAACCCATCATACTTTTTCTGTCACTGTATACCCTTATAAAAAGTCAATCTTCAACTGTCTAGTAGGCGTCCTTTAGCTATTGAAATAAGGTGTCTTTAGGTATTGTTAAAAGGCGTCCCTGGACCCTTTGCAGGCTGAAAGACCTTGACACTGCGCAAGAACTTTCCAGCAATAGCTAAATCATCCTGATGGTATCAACAAAATTTCCATCACAAATTTGCCACACCCTGTCCTCTGTGGAGAAGTTCAACTCTATGCCAGACATCAGTAGATTAGGTGTTGGGTTGTTTCAATAAATTAGGCATTCTGGTAAAACAGCACATGTAAAGTTGTCTTAAATCAGACAGCACTGTGTTAAGGAGTAGGAAATATATTTCTAGTAGACCGGTAGTCCCTAAAAAAAAAAAACAAAACAAAAACAAAACAAGAAAAGAAAGCATAGCAAAATAAACAAAAAATTAAAAAAAACTAAGCATCTCAAAGAAACTCCACAAACAAAAAAAACCCCAAACAAACAAAAACCAAAACGAAACAAAAACCCAAAACAACAAACAAACAAAAAATCCAAACAGAAGAAATAACAAAGAAAAGGGAGAAAACCCCTTGATTTTCATTCCCAATCATAGAGACCTACTTCAGGCTCTTATGAATTTCTGGTATTTTGTTGATTTCCACAGACTTTGCATAGCTTATTTGCAGATAATTCTTGAAACAACCTTCTAAAGCCAAACATTAGTCTTTTGCATACCTAATCACAGAATTATCCTCTGAAAGGTAAAAATGAAAATACCATCACAGAAGTCCTGAAAACAAGGAGGGCTAAACATTGATAATTTCATTCATGAGAAGATTAATATTTTTCACTTTTATTCCAATATCTATATAGTTTTCAAATAATCATGGAATGAACATAAAGATGGAACAGAAACACCACGGAAATAAACTGCTACTGTCATGCTAACTCTACTGAAAAATATTTCTAGAGACAGAAAGGCCATAATTTTATCTATGACATAATGGAATGCATCTATTTAGCCCCTAAAAAAAAAAAACAAACAAACAAAAAACAAATGAACAAGAGAACAAAAAAACTTCACCAAAAGCAAAAATCATTTCTCTAGCACATTATGCAAAGTGCTAGGCACTCACTCACAGACACATAGTTTGGCTTTGTTATCCTTTTACAAGACAGTCAACTGCAAATTTTATTTCTTTGTTTTTGAACTTGTGTTCAGCTTCCAGCAGAAAACCAAAAAGCTTTGTGAAGTATTGTTATGATTCAGGTACAACTGGTAGCTTTGACCTTTTACTTCACCCTCACACAATCACTTAAGCTGGATGAGAGTTTGGGTTGGCTTCTGGTAAGAAACTATATTGATTAAAAAAAAGAATGTAAGATTAAATTGTGTAGTAAAAAGGAAAATCCCCTAAAAGGTCTAAATGAAATCTAGTGAAAGTATTCTGGCACTAACTACAGCAATATGAAAGCAGTAGTATTTTTTAACAGTGACCCAATATATATCTATAGCTGCAGACCATATGGAATTGCTTCAGAAATAACTTGATGCAGTGAAATACACACTTACATGTTCAGTGTACATTATGATCCTATCTGCCTTGCTCCAACGAAAGTGTCTATGATGAGAATACTTTTTACTGTTTAGAAGGGTGTTTATGAAAACAGTTTTAACTGGTCTGCTTAAGATGCCTAGCTAAGGAAGAGACGAAATTCAGCTTTGAAAATTAATTTTTCTTCTTCTTCTTATCAAGGGAATTTAGTTAAAAAGATATCAATAAGTTAGTAGACCCTCTATTTGATCAGATAAATCTTACAGTCTTCTTGGATATCAGTGTTTTAGGAAAGCATGTTCCACATAGGATCATGTGGAAATTGCTATTAGAGAGCACTTTGAAAGCAGCACTCGCTTTAAAAAAGTTACAATTTCTGATTTAGTGTGAATACATAATCTGACCTTTAAATTTGAAGGGGGAATACTTGAGTGTGTTTTGGATTAACTGAGATGAAAACCACATGTTCATGGCAGAGTTACTTCAGGATAAATTAAGCAAATCATAGCATTAAACAGATAATTACCTGTAGCTAACCAGAGAGGTACAGAAAGAGAGAGAGACAGAGACAGATAAACAAACTACAAAACTGCCTGTGTTTTGGATGACATGGAATGGGAAATTTTATTGTAGAGTAAAGGTGCTCCAACGTATAGAGTCCAACCGCAGTAGTATTAATTATATATACAAGGCAATAGTGAAACTGCATCTGCAAATCCATGGCTTTTCTTATTCCCACACATTCCAGAAAGTCTGAAATGCCTACAGAGAAATCCAGTAAAAGTAGTCAGTGAAAAAATAGAAAAAGAAATCAAAATGTCATCAGTTTTGACATTAGAGAAATGGTAGTGAAGAGGCAATATGATATGTCTCATCTGAAATACCAAGAATGGACAAAAAATAAATTACGTGAAATTAAAATTGGAGTAGATATGCAAGATTTATTCAGGATCCAGGACCAAGTGGAAAAATATTTAGTTTGACAAATTTAAGTTTACAGCTGGATTTCTAGTCCTTAATGTGTGTTTAATATTGCTCCATGAAGGCAAAGTGGAGCCATAAAGGTGAAGTTTAAGATAAGCTTATGACAGGAATTTAACTTTTTTTTTCTCTTTTGCAATACAAAATACTGTATCAGAATTATTTCCTGATTAAGTAAAAGAAATGAAAGTTCCATAGAATCTCTGAGATTTTCTTATGAAATCTCAGTTATTTTCTGTCAGCTTACACTGGCAGCTGCAAAATATTTTTTCTTTCTTTTTCAAATTACTCTAAAGATAAAAAAATGTAATTATATTGTGGCACTAGAAGTGATGTAGAGGATAGGAAAACATGCATATTAATTGTCATAAAACACAGGGAAGCAGTAAGGCAATGCTTTGAATGAATGTATAACAGTTTTACAAAACTAATTTGAATATGTATATTGATATAGCATTCCAGAGACTCAAAGCAGCTGCTAGACAGAGCACAATTACTTTAAGTTGGGTGCCACCAGTTTTATTTATTTAAATTTTAGTTTATTGGCTTTTTAAGTCCTTCAGTTATATAGTTAATTTTAAATCTGCTTTTATCTGAAAGAGACTTAGCTTTCAAGGTCTAAAACATGTTCAGTTACAATCATATAAACACAAGTTCAATTTCACATTTTTCACATTAACAGCTTGCCCACATTCTATAAACTTAAAATGATTTTTCAGAATTTTAAAATAGCTTCCAGCTAAGAATACAAGCAGGTAATATTTTTTTCCAATTAGCATCATAAAAATTAAGCAACATTCTAGAGCTATTAAGATCCTTGGTTTTCTTTTATACTACACGTAAAAATTTGTGTGTCATCAATTCTGATATTTTCAACAGACTACTTGATTTAGTCATTCCACTGAGATCATGAGAATTGTTTACAAAAAAAGAGACCATTCAGAGTACCTGATGATGGCAAAATCCTTAAGTGTATGGGAACTGAATTTTATGAAATAAGTTACATTTCACTCGGCTTTCATTTGATGGGAAGTATGTGGTGGCACAGCAGGAGAAATATGTAAAGGTTTTTCTTCGGTTGTTATTGTAGTGATCTCAAATGAATTGATGTCAAGAACTGAACTAACATATAAAAAATGAAGGTGTGCATTGTAAGTAATGGACATATTATTTTGCTATTGCTGAATTCTTATTTCACTTAATAAACCAGAAATTGCCATCAGTCCATAAATAAAAAGTGCTTATTGTCTTAGCTCATGCCCAGAGTACTCAGTGCAGCTCTTGGGGAAGCTCTGTCAGTGAAGAGTGGAAAGTGAAGAATGGTGGGTATGTAGATATTTTACATGCAAAGTGAGTAGCTAAAGGTAAGCCAGGCAGCTAATCAAACATCTTTAAAGCCTGCATTTTATCTGATTGAGTCAACATTCATAGAAAAGAGTTTGGCAGGTGAAAATTAGGGAGAATAGCTAGCTGTCCAAAGAAAATTGCTTTTTCAATTCCCTGTAAATTGTTGTGCTCTAGAACAGTATTAGAAGCAGACATTCAGGCTGAATATAAAAGAGGTTTGAGTCTTTAAAAGAGGGCAAGAAAGTGAGTGGGAAAAGAAGAGTCTTCATATACTATTATTGTATACTACTGATTCTCAAGAAAAACACTACAGAAATAAGGCATATAATATACACTGATTATACCAATTGTACAAATGTGAGTAATATAACATGTAGGTCTTTTCTCTAAAATAAATTTGTCCTCCTTGTTGCATATTACTGCAGATGCCTAGTTGTGCCCTTATTTGCACAATCCAGGGGGTTAAGTTCACTGACAAACTTGTACTGCAAAAATGCATTGCTATGAGGTTTGTTGGATAATATATACCTTTCCAAACTATCATACTTTGTCTTCAGGTGCAGAAATCACCAAAGATTCAGTAAGTAAATTGAGCTGTAAAGGTTTGTATTGACTGACTATCTAACTTCATCATATACCTGGACTGAGAATACTCTTAGGAAAGGGTTTGAGAAACCTTTTTTTTGTTTGTTTTCTTTTTCTTTTCTTAGTTCTGGAACACCAGGTAAAGGTCAAAGACAAAATAAGAAATTGAACATAGAAACTGCTATGCTGTAACTGTAGTGAGTCAGTAGTTCAGAAGTCAGTGATGTAGCTAACGGTGTATTTGACAGCCTTCTGAATTTTTAGCCAAAATGACCATGTACCTATTTACAGTTTGGCAGTTCTGGGAGGATTTCTGTCAGAAAAGAAAGCTGTTACAATTGCTCTTCCATCTACCAATATAATCATACCTTTGGAAGCAGTTAAAGAGGTCTGGCTATACATTTTGCTTCATCAAAATTGAAATGACAGACAGGAAATAATAGAAAATTTTAAGTAAATGTCTCCCATCTATAAAACATATATCAAGTCCATGCACTGACATAAATTTGGACCTATCTCAATGAAGATGGTCACCTGGCTGATAAAGTTGAAAAAAAAGTTGGGGCAAAAATGCTTTTTTTGCCTCAGTCTTTGACTATACTGATAGACAAGTGTGGTTCCAACTATGAGCAAACTGCAGCTTTCCTTTTGTGGGTACTGAAATTGTAAGGGAGCAGCTTTATCAGCTGAATCTTCACAATACCATAGGGCCCAATGGAATTCATTTCACAGTACAGGAGGGTGTGGAGCTAGTGGGTTGTCCTGGGGTGACTTTTTAATGCCTGTATCCCCAATTGTCTGTTCTGTTTATGCTGTATATTGGGTTCTGTGCCTTTAAGACTGGTTCTGAGGGCAAAGTGGGGGAAGAAGACACATGAAGTTTGTTTTCAGAGACAAGTTCACATCTCCACATTCCTGCTCTCTGGACTGGGTTCGTCTGAAGCGCAGACAGACAGTAGGACAGAGATTTCCTTTGATCTTAGTTAGTTTAGCTAGCTGAGGCAGAGAAGCTCTCTGGGCTGTTTTTTTTTTTTTTGGTTTTTTTCCTTTCTTGAGACCTGCTTCTTTCCTTTCTTAAACCTGCTCTGGACTGAAAAACCCAGAGAGACATTGGGAGCGCACACCTGCAGCCCACTGGGACTGGACCTTGGCATTCTCCAGCACTGGGGGGGACTGGGACTGATGAGAGACTCAGAGAGCCGAGCTAACCCACAGCAAGGACTTTTTCTCAATTTCATCATCTCTCTTCAGAGCAGCAAGAGGTTTTGTTGTTTCATATTATTTATTCATTATGGCGTGGGGCACTTTATTTGTTAAATAAATAGTGTTTTCCAGTTTTCTCCAGGGAGTTTCTTTCCTGGACCAGCTGGGGAAGGGGATGTTCAGGTTTGCTTCCCAGAGGGACCTTGTTCAAGGGTTTTCTCCCAAATTTGCCCTAAATCATGGCTGTTACAGATAAACCCCTCTCAATCATCTATCAAAGTTCCTGGGACTCTGGGTACATACCTGCAAACTGGAAGACAGTCAGTGTTATTCCAATACTCAAAAGAGGCATGAGGGAAGACCCAGGTAACTACAGACCTGTTATTTGAACTTTATTTTCTGGAAAAATTATGGAACATTTTACACTGGTGCTACTGGAAGACATTTAAAGAATAATGCAATCACCAGGCACAGTCAATGGGGTTCCAAAGGGAAGGCCCTTTTTAAATAATTTGAGATCCTTCTATGATAAAGTCACTCACCTGTTGGATGGAGGGAAGACAATGGATGTAGCTTCTCTGCCTTTTAGTAAGATTTTTGATACTGTTCCTTTCAGCATCTTTCTGGAGAAGTTATCCAACAGTGCCATGAGCAGGTTCACCATGCACTGGGTGAAGATTAGAGGAAGGTCAGGGCTCAAGGGGTTGTAGTGAATAGAGCCACATCTGGCTGGTCTAGTGGAAGGTGCCCCTGCTCCTTATGACAGAGGAGTTGGAATTAGGTGATCTTTAGGGTCCCTTCCAGCACAAGACATTGTATTATTCTATGACAATTCTCCTTTCCCCATATTGTGCTAAATAAGGCTGGATGTGAAAGTTTCATTTGCTGAACACAGTGTTCCTTTGCATGTAGGCCAGAGGATTTTCAAGCAATTCTACATTTCTTGATCTGAATCCAAGTTTTAAACTTAATTTAATATTAGCTAATTTTCTCTTGTGCTCATTTAAGAAGGTCTCAGAGGTTTGGTGTTATTGGTTTGTGTTTTTTTCCTGTTTGTTTCTTTGTTTGTGATATTTTGATGCTTACTTAGTCTGCTTTACATCTGATGTATTACCACACAATAGCTTTCTGCAGTCTTTTTCCCTGCATTGTAATTCTTTCTTTTTGCAGTGTTTCGGGGAAAGAGGAAACAAATGCAGTGTTTCCTGTTTTTTTCTCTGTCTCTTACCTATTTCAGTATCCTCTAGCTAATATAAATAATAATAAAAAGACAAAAAAACAACAATAAAAGAAAGGCATGTCAGAACATATGCAAACCAGATCAAATATTTTACTGTAGCACTACATTGAATATCAGCTAATTGGAAGAGTTGCTCAGCTGGAGTACAGTATGAGAAAAATAAATAAATAATTTCATCTAAACTTTGGCACACAAAATATTTTGGAATGCAAGTCAGTTCTCAAGGGACACTGGGTTTAGTCCTGAGGTAGCACGATAGTTATACTTTGGTGTTCATAGGGTGAAATGAGAAAGACATGAGGAAGAAGGCTTGATGAAGAGCTGCTCCTAAACAATTTGAATTATCTAGTAGCAACATGAGATTTGACAGTAGCATTATACCTCACAGATAACCCTGTCCACTGAAAAAAATGTTATTTTCTCAAACAATATAATGCATCATGCATAAAAAAGAAGTAGGGAACATGGAGAAGAAAGGTTTGTTTATTTGTACACAATTCTCTTAGGCATTTTCCTCCAATACATGCAATTCTTTCCAAATCTATAGCTACAATGTACTGCAAGAGACAAAATCCTCAGGGTATCTCAAATTAATTACTCCAGTTCATAAAAAGGGCTCCAGTTTCCAACTAAATACATGCCTCAAACTCATTAAACAACAAATTGGCCTAGAGATCAATTTTGAGAACAATAAATTTAATATGGTTATTTGTTAATTTTGAAACAAACTAGTTCCTGACTAAGGAAAGAATAAATAAATCTGTGTCTAAAATCCATAACTGGGAATATGTTACACAGAAATAGATCACCAGATCATTTATATTAGTGGAAGTCAGATTTATTTCGAGCTCAAGGGCTGTAGAGGAACAAAGCACATGAAAAACATTGTGGTTATAGCTTTTCAAGCAATTTGCTAACAGGATTTCCCCATGAGAATTATATCCTGTCTTTTCTGCCCAGGGAGACATCAGAGCTGTTTCTGGCAGCATGTAGCCAACATGCAGAAGATGAGCTCATTAAATGCATCTTTGGAACACCTTGCATTGGCAAATCTCCTGCATTCTGCTCCTTTTCAAAGACTTGCATTTTCCTAAATTGTGGGGATTCAGAAATAACAGAGCATTGGTGTTCCTACCTGTCCTTGCCAACACCTCAGTACCCCTGAGGCATAAATGAAGCTCAGTCTACACAGCAGCTAAAGACACAAAAGACAAGTGGGAGTTTTTTTCTTTTTTTTGGTATCATAAGAAGGTACATAAGCCAGGATGTCTGTGTTGAAAAATGCAACTAAAATTTGGAAAGTTAGTTTTATATAAATTCGTATTAGCTTAATCCTGTCACTGTGGAGATGGCCACAACACTCAGAGTGTTTCAGTAAAAACTTAATAGGGCTTCAAGCACCAGCACCTTGTTATCTAAAAAGTCTCCCATACCTTTCCTATGTAGCTTCCCATGGGCAGCTCCACACAGCTCTGGCTCTTTCTCTCCTTCTTCTCTCTTCTTTCTGCAGTCCCAGCTCGCTCCTTCCTGTCCCTGGCACGGCCACCTGACCCTGTCTGTCCCTCCTACAGGGGCTCACCTGATCTGGCCCTTGCTCCACCTCCTGTCCCTTCCTCCTCACAGCACGGCCAGCAGACTCCAAGTGACTCTCTACCAACCAACTCACTCTTTATCACAGCCAGAGCTGGGAGGGCAAGGCTGTTCCCACTCTTTGGTGATTAACACAGCTGCAATACATCAGGGGCAAGATGGCCTTTAGCACCATCTCTGTCTGTCTTCCCACCTGATCCTAGTTCTTCCATTGTGGACTTTGTGGATGCCTATAGTGGTTTTGCCTTTGACAGAGTTAAGTTTCTTCTGAGTTAGCTGATACAGTGCTGTGTTTTTTGATTTAACCTGAGAATAATCTTGATGGCATGTTGATGTCTTTGCTGTTACTGAGCAGGACTTACCCTAAATCAAGGATTTTTCAGTTTTCTGTATTCTGCCAGTGGAGAATTGTTGAAAAACACAGAGGGGAGATGACCTGAACTGACCAAAGAGAGTGATTTCTGTCAGAATGAGAAATATATTAAAAATTAAACTTTTCAAACATGGAGTTAATTTTAGAACATAAAACAGATGAAAATAGTTTTTTCTGTAATGTAACTTTCAAGTAATTAACTAAAATGTGACTTTCAAAGTTCAAATACATTATTATTCATTAAGGGTGTTTTTGTTTTTGTTGTTGGTTAGTTGGTATTTTGCAACATATGTTATATATAATTCTTTTACCGCATGATCATCTTACTTGAGCTTTTCTTTGGTTTTTTTATTAATTATTTTAAGTCTTCATACAGATTGAGCCACAGTTATTTTAGTCAGAGTCCTACCTAGAATCTTCAGCAGAAATATGCCTTCTGTTTGGCTTTCTGTAGTTTTGTTTTGGTATTTTAATTTTATTTTCATTTATTTAGGTATTTTAATTTTGTTTGCATTGAATTCATGTTACTGGCAACTTCTTTCCAATGTATGGCTACACAATCATACAAACTGCATTGACCCATTAGATTAATTCAATTCTAAGCAATCAAGTGATAAATACTTCTTAAGTGAGATAACAGTGCAGGAAAGAGACATTTTCCTTGCACTTCTTTTTGACTAAATTGATCTGTAAAAGAACACTTTTCAATCAAATGAAAGAGACACAGACTTTAATCCATACAGTTTATAACAAGTAGACTAATTGTGGGGTTTTCATATGGCTAGGAATGACAGGAACAGAGAACTGAGCAAGAGAAAAGAATTTATGACCACAATTATGCATAGTTTAGAAGTCTTAGAAAGAAAAGTCTTACAATGAGCCAATACTCTGACATTATGCATTCACTTTATTTCTTAAAGCAATTACATTCATTTAGTCTAAATTCATAGTGACAGAAGTAGACTTTGCATTTTAGCATAATTGAATACCAGATGGGAAATCACACAAATAAAACAAGGGAACACTAAACGAGAGAACTCCTGTATTTGCCATTTTTGCTGAAACTGGCACTTCTTTCTTAGGAGATACAGATTGTGTTCAGAAAAAAACCCCTCAATCTATCTTTTCTCTTTTTGTTTTATTTTAAATACTTTTCTGTTGTTCAGAGATTAATTTATTGACCTCCTCATCTAAAGAGAAATAATTTTTTTTTCTGTTTGATTCTTCACAAAAAAAAAAACAGTTTGCAGAGATGAACACCATTATATAAGTCAATTAAAAGAAACTATTTTTGATAACTGTCACGGTTTTCAGTCGCAACAGAGTTCTTTTTTCTCAGTAGCCATGAGAGTGTGGAGCCTGGAACCCTGTGGACATGTCTGGGTTGTTACTCTGTACCATCTACTGGAGGAAGAAAGAAGGGATTCTCACTCATGGGAAGCAGGGGGCCATGGCTTTCAGGAAAAAAGTGTCACCATTAAGGGTTCACCATTTGTTTCATTGTCTCATGGTTGTTGCACATCATCTCAGGCCTGGTGAACAATTTTTGTAAGTAAATCACCCTAATTTTGTATACTTTTGTTATTGATGTAGTTGCTGCTACTGCTTATTTTCTTATCTCATTGTTACCAGTAAATTGTTCTTATCCTAACCCATAATCTCCACCTTTTGTTTCTCTCATGAGGGGATGGGAGGAGGGGAGGAAGGAGTGTTGTTCCTAAACTGAAACAATAATTTTGTGGGGTTTTCCAATCTCTATATCTGTGAAATTTATCAATTTCCTGGAACATTCTTAGGGGCTGTCTCGCCAAGTTCTTTTCCTCTCAATGTTTGGTTACCACAAAGACCATTTGGCTGCAGAATCAAGGGAGAGCCACGGCTTCCTGCAATACCTGAAAGTAAAAGAATAAAACTGACAAGATCCTCCATGGTCAGGAAGTGTAATACCAAGTTTTTGATCTAAAATGTTAGAAATTCTGAGCAGGCAATCTTCTTGGGTTTTTTTCCCCATGAAATGGATATTTGATAACATTAATTAAAAAAAAACAGCAACAACAACGACAACAACAACAACAAACCAACAAAAAAAAACTCGCAAAAATTCCAACTTAGTGTAGCACAATTTAAGAAACTCTCTACAGAACATGGAATCCTGTCAAAGGTTTGTTTGCATCGAGTCTTGCTCTCCTGTTGCTGAATCAACTGCCTCCCTTTGGTGACTTAAGCATGTGTTTTAACATGCCCAAAAATATATCAATGGTACTGTTGCATGGGTGGATTTCTCTTTAATAAATTCTTATTTGAATTAGTCAGTGTGCAAAATAAAAATTTTGAAGACTTTACTCTCTAAAATGAATATGTAGTTGTACCCAGAGCTGACACGTATCAATAGTCTGATTTCAGAGAAAACAGTTGAGATCATTACAAGGTTAAACGCAACTTTCAGAAAACAGTCATCAAGAAAACTAATAAAAATATTACAAGGATAAAGAAAGGGGAATCTTTATAAAATAAGTATGCAAATGACTTTCAGAATGAATTTTCAGAATATTATTGAATCTCCCCTTGGGATTTTCTTAGAAATAAATGCTTCAGGTTCTCATATATACCGACTTGCTGGAATGTGCTGTAGGTAATTAGATATTGATTCTCGCTGTCAATGGATATACCACCTATTATCCATTTCCGTGCAATGTGACATGTATAAAGTCTGAATTAATCTTGGAACTACTTTTAAATAGTTACATTTTAATTACATATTCTGTGCCACTAAGAAAACTAATCCCATTAGAAATTGAAGAATATAAGAAATTTTTAATGGCTAAGTGACTCAAACATTAAGAGCAGTAACTGAAATTTGCTCACTGCTGTTTTTCATATGTACACATATCGGTATCTTTTTGATCTCATCATGTTTGGACTCATTTGTTAGCAAACATCTGTGGAAAAGATGTCAATACAAATAACAAAAATCAATCTGACATTAGTTTTGTTTGAAAAGTTATTACGAGATCAATGTCTAGTTCCCACTACAGTAACTATTATTTTTAGAGTAGTTCATCATAGAATCACAGAATATGAGTTGGAAGAGACCCAAGAGGATCACTGAGTCCCAGCACTGCACAGGACCATTCCCAAGAATTGTACTACATGCTCGACAGTAATGTCTAAACACTTCTTGAACTCTGACAGGCAAGTGCAGTGACCACTTTCCTGGGGATATTGTTCCAGTGCTCAAACACTCTGTGGGTTAAAACCCTTTTTCTAATACCCAACCTAAATCTACCCCGATACAACTTCAGACCCTTCCCTAGGGTTATTGTAACCTTAAAAATCCTACATTATGTTCCTGTGTGCTTTACCTTATGACACTATGTTTCTTTGTCTTAGATAAGATTAGAGAGAAAATATTTTTAAGTAATTGAAAAAAGTAAAAGAGCAAAGCCAAACAGAGTTGTCAGAAGAAACAAAAAGCTCAGAAGAAGTAGCTAAATGTGCTGTTCAGCTATATTCACATATTTAACATTTTGCTGGTGCAACCATAGGTTGATTTTTTTGCCCTTGACTGAGTTTCTGTCTGCACGTTTATGTGCAGAGGAAGAACTGGGTATAGCAAACAGAAGGCCACAACCTAAATCTATTTTTTTTCCTAAGACATATATTGTATTGAATATAAAGCAAGAGATAATCAGCTTCCCTTTGAAGAAACAGAGAGTTTTGTAATTATATGGTGCTAAGAGGACCAATATGTTCTAAAGCTGTTTCCAGGTGTTTCCCTGCCTTGATGAATTGAGGGTATTATTTTTTCTTTCTTAGCAAGTTAGAACACTTTTACATGTTTAAAACTCCACATGCATAAGGTTTTTATATGGATGAACTCCTTTGTCACTGAATCTAGTACTTAATTTATATTATAAAAAGTTATGTATCATAAAACTTTTCTCCTTTTTTTTTGTTTTATTTCTGAGTTTAAGAGTCAGCTGATATGAATTTAGAATATTAATGTAACTGTGCCATTCCCTACAAAACTTGAGGCTTAAGTTTTGCATGAAGTAGTTAATTGAGAACTCATAATTTAGTAAATCACCCTAATTACTTTGATGTCTCACCTAAATGTATGTTGATTAAATTATTTGAGCCATGAGTAAGCTTCTGAAAACAGGTACTATCTCTATTATTCCCAGAGGACATGTAGTGTACCTGAATTATATTCCTGTCTTTCTGGAAGAAACAGTAATGGAAGTCCAGCATTTCCAGGTGAGAAAACAGTGTGCAATGCCTTACTGTGCCAAAAACATGCATTCTAATGAAAGGATCACAATGAAAACAATAAAAAAACCAACCAAACAAACAACAACAAAAAAAATCCACCAAATAAACAAGAACCCCCCTCCCTCCGAAGCAAATGAAAAATAAAATAATAGAAAAACCACAAAATTTGTCAAGATTTAAGTGTTGTTTAAACAGTTTTTGGATGAAGTAATTTGCCTCTTGCTGTCTCCACCCATATAGTAAAAAAAGTAACGTTGCAATCTGCTAAGGACAATTTAGTTTTCTCCTCCTGACAGCTGATAAAGCCAAGGAAAGAAGAGGTCTAAAGTTTATATAACTTGGCAGCATTCTTTAGACATTAACAGCAGATGGTGATATTTTCTCATTTCAAAAATTTCACTTTTAATGATGGTCATATTAAAAGAACTATTCAGGCTTTAATAAGAACTACTTTGCCATCAAAATATTTTCATTCTTACTTCAGGTTGAAAGATTAGAATCTCAATAATTATTAAAATCAGTAACTTAAATAATTCCATTAGCCCTATCTCTGGAGGGAGTACATAAATTTGGATGTACCAAACAGTGAGACTGTATTTTGTCGTAATCTTCCTACCACTAAAGCCCAGCAGTAAAGATCTATTTCATTGTCTGAGATGAAGATGGCAGACTCCCAGACGTCAAGCAAGTATTTTGTTACTGGCTTGCTAGTAGCACAATAAGTCCTGATGACAAATTCCCAATATTATGGACGCTCTTTCATTTTTCCTTAAGGCTTGTCAGAACGCTGCCAATAACTGGAAAAAAGAGAGCTGGGTTGAGCCATTGAGAGAAAAATATAATAGGATGTTGCCACAGTGCTTGCAACATTAAATATTTAAGTAAACATCTCACCCTAAGGTCAGGTGGGAAAAAACAAAATCAAAGAGAATTAATTAGCAGCTACTTGTCATCAGAAATTTACACACAGATTATCCATTGCTTCCTAACAGCTTGCACGGTTGTCACAGAGGTGCACATGCAGAGAGTGAAAGTATGTTATGATACTGCACAGAAGAAATGGTCAGCAGTGAGTATAATGATAAACTGCAACTCCTGTATAAATTTTCACTCAACTGATGCATCTGGCAAGTGAGAAGAATGATATCAAGCTGGCATGTGAATTTTAGGAATACAAAATCTACAAAGGAGTAAGCAAAAGAAAAAATACTATGTGTAAAATCCAAAAAGGCCATGGAAAACTATTACATCAAGTTTATGAACCTGATATTCTTCTATGACAACATGACCATTCTTAGTGGGTGGAGGGAAAATCTGTGCATGTTGTGTATCTGGACTTCAGTAAAGCATTTGGCACTGTCTCCTACAGCATTCTCAAGGAGATACTGGCTGTTCAGGGCTTGGATGGGTGGTGCACTGTTCTCTGGGTAAAAAAAAAGTCTGGATGATTTCACCCAGAGAGAGCTGCTGAATGGAGTTAAATCCAGCTGGCAGCCAGTCATGAGTGCTGTCCTCCAGGGCTCAGTATTGAGGTCAGTCCTGTTATTCATCTTTATGAATGATCTGAATGAGGGGATCGAATGCCCCCTCAGTAAGTTTGTCGCCAACACCAAGTGAGAGACTGGAGAAAAGTATTACTGGGTCAAAACAACTGGAGCATATGTGTGTATTTATATGTGTGAGTGTGTCTGTGTGGCCTCCTCTCCCAAATATTTCAGTTGTTTTGAGCCAGCAATCCTTTTCTCCAGTCTCTCACAGGGTAGGAGTATTTATCTGCAGGAGGGAACAAAGGCTCTGCTGAGGAAACTGAACAATCTGGATCAGTGGGCTGAAGCCAATTGCAAGAGATTCAATAAGGTGCATTGCCAGGTCCTGCACTTGGGACACAACAAGCCATGAAGCACTACAGGCTGGGGGCAGAGTGCCTGGAGAGATACTCAGAGGAAAAGGATTTGTGGTGCTTGTTGGCAGCTGGCTGAACATGATCCAGCGTATGCCCAGGAGGCCAAGAAGACCAATGGCCTCCTGGCTTGTATCAGAAATCAGGCTTATATCAGAAATAGTGTGGCCAGCAGGACCAGGGCAGTGATTTTTGCCTTGTGCTCAGCACTGCTAAAGCCATGCCTTGAGTGTTGTGTCCACTTCTGGGTCATTCTCTACAGGGAAGATATTTAGGGTGTGTCCAAAGAAGGACAACAGGCTTGTGCCTTCACAGAAAAAAATAAATAAGCTATTAAAAAGTATCAGAATTGAAAAAAGTGTCATGGAGCTGATTTTCTTGGATATTTCAGAGATGTCAAGATGACTAAATATGCATTTGGTCCAACTGTGTAATAGATCATGTACTTAAAATTACTGTGGTTGCAAACCCATTCATTTTAAGCAGATTTTTATATTGGACAGTTTGTGTCTTTGAAGCAGAGTTTCCTGACTCAGTGGTATAAACTAATTAATTAATAAAAAATGAAAGAGGTCTTGAAAACTTAATACATTGCTAACCATAGTTGACTATATTTTTTTTTCTTTCTCATTTACATTGCAGATACTGTGATCTAAATGTTGATTTGCCTTCAGCATATTATTTTGCTGAAGGAAATGGTATGTAATTGGCATTCAAATCATTCTCTTTATACTGCTAGTAGTGAGTTGCTTCCAGAAGGAAAAATTGTCTTAAGATTCATTTTAAAAATCCAACATGTTTTCTTATAAGTCACTGGTTCTTTTCTGACATAATTTAAATTTAAAAGAGTAAAATAAATTCCCCATCTAATCAATAACAAAATTGTGTTTAGAAAATAAATGATAGTGTGTTAAAGTAAAAACAACATACTCCATCACAACAATTTGCATATATTATCGATCATTTGAGTACACTTCATTTAGTATTCTGTGAGATAGCTTTGAACAGAACAGAATGTCCTCTGCACTCATAATTTCTTTATTTTTCTTTTTAACCATTTAATGTTATGAATATCTTCAATATTGAAATCAGAATCTTTTTTCTTCTGTCACAATCAGATGATTAAACATATAAAAGTTTAAAATGCTGCATAACATTATCTTGAACTGCAGTGCATAAATTACGAAATTTGAAAATGTGTGTTGAATGCATTTTCAAAGAGGTGTAATTTTAGAACTGCAAGCAACCACTTTGTTGACTAGGTTTTGGAATGAATTTTAGACAACTGAAGCAGATGTTGAAAAAGCTGAGAACAGAAAAAATGCTGATCATATTTGTGCTGAATAACAAAGTGATGGAAGTGGCAGGGAGCACCATCAGGGAGGCCTGGATCTCACAAGTCTGAAGGCAAGTTAAGAGAAACATCCAAACCCCATATAAAAATGGAGAGGAGCACAGGGGAATCTTTGCAGAGCATGATCTTGTAAGGAAGGCAGTGCCTGGGCAATTATATCAGTACCATTGTGCAAGGCTGAGACTGCCTACATAGTAGTGTGCAAATGGGTTATACCACCCTTTGGAGGCACCTTTCCAGCTTGGAGACATGGGCAAGGAGGCATCTCAGAAATTTCATCAAGATTGGTGTGCTAAATCCTGCATCTGAGAAGAAATAACTCTATGTGCCAATACATGCTGGAATTTTACTAGCTGTAAAACAGCTTTGCAGAGCAGGGCCTGGCAGTCCTGCTGCATACCAAGCTGAATATGAGCCACTTGCAGACAAAAAAAACCTAGAAAACAGCCTCCTGGATGGCATGAGAAAGCAACCACCAGATTGAAAGAGTGATCCTTACCCTCTACCTGCATGAGAATCATCTGGAGTGCTGGGGTGCTGGGTCCAGTGCTAGGATTCCCTATTACAAGATGGATATGACACAGAGTCCAGCAAAAAGCCACAAAGATGGTCAGTAGATTGAGGCACCTCTCATAGGAAGAGAGACTGAGAAAGCTAAGGCTGTTCAGCTTGGAGAAGGCTAAGAGGAGATTTTTACCAATGTGTTGAAGTGCCTTACATGAGGGCCTAAAGAAGATGAAGTCAGACTCTGCTCAGTGGTGTTCAGTAACATGACAAGACAGTGGATGCAATGAAAACGCAGAAAATTGCATTCAAACACAAGAAAACAGTTCTGCTGAGACAGGGCTCAAGCACTGGAACAAGCTGCACAAAGAAAGCAAGGTTCTCCATCCTTGAAGATATTCACAACACGATTAGATAAGCCCGGAGCAACCTGTTCTAGCTGACTAGGTTACAGGACCTCCAGGGGGGCCTTTGAAACATAACTATTCCATGGTCCTGTAAGTTAATGAAATATCAAATTTCCATACAGATATAACAAAACATGTGACAAATGGGGGAAATCAATACAGACTGGATGTTTATCTGGACAGAGAAAAGGAGGTAAACCAGCAGGAGGGCTGTTGGAAGGACAAGGGCTGCACACTGAGTGGTTTGTTCTTCCAGGCTCCCTGGAGACACTATCAAAACCTTGCCTGGGTCACCCTGGCTGGGGCCACACAATAAACCCAACTCATCACTGTTGGTATCTCATAGGAGAGGGGCTGGCTTGAAAACAGGTGAAAGACTTTTTTTGAAAAAGAAATGATGAGAAAAGTATTTTCTAACATGGAAGAACTGAGACACTTTTTTTATTTCGAAGCCATGCAGGGTTATATTTTAAGAAAACTTTATTTTTGGATTTTAAGATCACTTGCAAAAGCTTATCAAAAAAAGAAAAGTAGATCAGAGCAGTAGAAGGATCAACAGGTTGTGTAGCATGTCCCACTCTTTTTCTGGTGAGAGAGAATCCACTTGTTTCAAAAGGATGGTATTAGGAGAGTGGTAGCAGCAGCTGGGTATGAGCAAAACTGCCTACTGTGTTACCCCAGGGATGTAAGAAATCTGTGTTTGCTTTTAGTTTGTGGGTGGTTGGGGGTTTTTTTGGTTTTTTGGGGAAGTTTGTTTGTTTGGTTTGGGTTTTGTTTTTGTTTGGGTTTTTTGTTTGTTTGTTATTTTTAATTTTTCTTTGTCTAAGAAACATCAACGCTAAAGATGAGTAGTTAATCCTTTCTGAAATGTGTTAATTAGGACTTCAGGCTTTTTCTGTTTTTTTAAACAGTGGTCCAGTCAGCACTAAGAATGTTGCACAGAACCAGTAAAAGGGCTTTTAGAGAAGAAAATTTATTCATACATGAAGTCTGGACAGTCAGGAAGCCTTGCAGGATCAGATCACCTAATTAAGAGTTGAAGAGCTTTTTGATCTCACTACTCTATTATAAAGTGACAAAATCAAAAAGCATAGATATTTCCCAAGTGTTTGTGACTTTATGAACCTTGTAAAACTCCATTATTTCAAGGACAGCTGGGCTTTGATGAATTGGTAGCTTTATATTTAGGAAGATTCTGTTTATTGTGCTCATCCCTGAACTGTAATTATTGAGTCATGGGGTACATTAGGATGAACTCCTGGACTCTCTGCGTTGGTTGCACATTATTTTGGCTTTTGCAACTTTCTATAATCTGGAGTCACAAAACATTGTTCAACTAAGCTGAAGATTATTACTAAGAGACTGAATGATGTCCTCATTTATTCAGATTCAGTTCAGGTGACTGGAAGCTTTATTTAGAATATTCATTTGTGGAGCCGAGGTGTCTGTATTTGAAGCAGGCTTTTGTGTATGCCTGTGTCTACCTACACATTTTATTGAAGATAAATGAAAGGAATTAAAAGAGTGGCTCAAAGTGCTTATTGGTGTTGTCAGATGTGAATTTTAAGCAAGGAGAAATACTCTTGAAAATTAAAACACTAAAATAGATCAAACTGGGAAAAAGACCACAGGAAAGCTAAGTAAATTCTATGCAAATTGATAGACTCAATTAAACCCATCAGACTGCATTAGAATTGTGCAAGCACAGGTTACAGCTTCTCTATCAATACAGGGATATTAGCTATGTAACTCAATTCTTTGCTATGTAGATAGAAACAACAGTTCCTTCTGGATTTCAGTTATGCTTCTGGAGGAAACCTACCTATCATGAAAAACATTAGCATTCAGGGATATTTTGGCAAAAAAAAAGTTTTGAGTAACAAAAAATAATATATGCAAGTTGTATACATATACACTCTTTATACATGTACGTATATGAAATAGCAAATGCATACATAATTAGTAATGAAACTTTATTGAATGTGAACTTTTTATGCTAGAAAGAGGGGGGTTTTTTAGCTAAAGAGCAGGAAGGAAATGAATTACAGCTTGCCTGCACTGTGATTTGCTTAGAAAACTGTCTTTTATAGAAAGATACTTGTAGTTTCAAACTTTCCAATTTGGTCACCTGGTCTCAGTAGAAGACCACCATTTCAGAAAGAGGTTCAGCTTTAAATTCCCATCTTGACATTGCCAAATTTCAATTTTATGGGGGAAAAGACTGTGTCTTGCTAAGTCATTGATGTCAATGTCTTCGCTCTTTGCTCAGGTAAGGCACACTGACCTCAGGGCCTCCACTGAGTTCTGTACACCTTCAACTATCAGCCAGAACCTGGGACTGGGACACATATTTTTAAGGGACAACATTGGAGCTGACATTTATTTTAGTTATTTAATTTAGGTCTTGCGCATGGCTGGTATGACTAGATCCCAGAGATCAATGAAGACCTGAATAACTTCGACTTTATAATCATTCTCCTGGAAAAGATCAAACTATTCATCAGTTTGGGGTTGTATATACGGAGAGGCCTTGTGAAAAATCCCAGTATACTACAGCTACGTGTATAGTAACAAGTACTCAGTAGATACCAATCATAGCAAAACTCAGTTATCCATAATTAGTTAAATCAAGCTATTTGTGAACTCCTTTAGTACTTGGCACATTTTTTCTCCTAATACTGCTTCATGTTCCTTAAATCCAGCCAGTAATTCTTATGACTGTCAAACGCCTCAGTGAGGGTTTATAGAGCAACACGGAAAGTTTTGCACTTTATTAGCTTCAGAGAAGCAGCCACTATATACAGTACCAGTGGGTGTTTTTCCTCTTAGTTGCAGTATAAAGAATTTGGCTGTACCTGTTTGCTTTAATGGATACATCTGTTCCTTTTTGGCTTATAAATTTCAATGTCATCCTAATGTCAAATTCAGATGCAAGCTGCGTTTTAAAGTGATAGTGCATGACAAGTTTATGCAATTTAACAGCAGATTTCATCCTTTTTAACTGCTTTTGAGAAAATTGTTTTTGTCATGGTGACATGCCATATACCTTTTAGTTCTTCTGTTTTTTAACCCTGTTAAAACCTTACAATTTTAAAAATTATTTCATTTTTCAGTTAAGTGAAAATACTCCATTCAAGAAATCGTTCTCCCATCATTTTAGTAAAACCTTCTGAAGATGTCTGCTGGGCAGCATTATTGAATGGCAAGGAATACATTTTATTTTACTTATAAATGTTAAGTAAAAGTTGATGATTTTATGTCACATTCACCCAACTTATTTTGTCCCACATATTCAGGTTCTGCTAATAGGACAACACATTTTCTATTCTTGAAGAGTACTGTCCTTCAGTTAGTGATGGAATTTGAAACAATCATTGAGAAATAACATTGCTCTGTAAGAGTCTTTCCCCATCTTCACCAAATAAGGGTTCATCTTTCACCAAATCAGCTCCTAGACTCACAGCCCACACTTGGATTTTGAAGTCTGGGGAAGATTACTGACTGCTTCTTTTCATAAATTCACTCCTTAAACATATTATCGAGATTACCAGTGAACATACCTAAAGCCTTCACTTTTTGAATTTGCTTTTAGATAGATAGAAACTCAATTGACTAATTTTTAGAATTTTTTTTTCAAATTCTGTAATCGTAGAAGGAATTAATATAGCTATAGGAATAAAAGGAATTCTATTGTTCATGAAAAAGATTAAAAAAGAAACATCAGAGTCTATATAGAACTTATCAGTTAAAAGTCTGAAGAGCTAGAAGATTTTGTAAATTACAGGGGCCTAGTGCTTCAGAAATATTGAGATAATTATAATCAAATGTTTCAGTGCTGTGTTCAGCTGTGGAGTGGCAGCCACTAAAGGAGTTGAACAATCTATATACAGTAGGAATGGGATTATCAGGAAGGGAATAAAAAGGGAATATCTTTATGAAGACAGTTGAACTCTAATTTGGACTATTAGAGAATATCTTTACATCTGGTATGTAATTCTTACTAGATGACAGAAAATTCACTTTTTAATTGTATAAAGCCAGGCTTTTTACAGAGAGTCATTCATGGCATTTTTCACAGTTTTTGAGTGCCTGTGTTGAAACTCAGAACCCTGATTACCAGAAAAATTGGAAGCCCTGAAAAAGAATGTTTTGCTGGAATATACACTCTTAAATCATGTGGAAAATTAGCTACTAGTGGTCTTATTCAGAATCCCTGGAATTAATGAAAGTATTTGGCTGAAACCACTCTATGCATCAATTTTTACTTAAAAATATGATGCTAATTTCTCTTTGTTTCACAGGATCCAAATTTTCATTTCACTATTTCGAGGATTATAGAAACATTTGGAGAACAATTATGTGCATTAAGATTGTATACCAAAAAGGTTTTATACTTCAAAAAGTAACCTTCCCCACTCCTCAAATTCTTACATACAAGTTAAACTAGAAACAGCTGAAATTAAATACCTTTTAGCAATGGAAAGCTATCTCCTGAAAATGTTTAAATGGACTTTTAAAATATTTTATCTTTTTTCCATTTTTTTCAGGAAAAATAGTTCATTTAAATTGAAGCATATTATAATGAAATTTGGTGGAATGAAACATTAAACCAAAATTTTTCACTGTTATCTATATTAACATTGTAAAATACAAGCACCTAAAGGGAAATCAGCATTTTTTATTTAAATAAAGATTTAAGTAGGCAGTAGTAACTACTACTTCAGTAACACCCTGAAACTCAGAATAACATAACAAAATATCAGTGTCCATACTCTTTCTTGGACTTGATCAGATTTGTTCACTATTATAGTAAAGAAATTTGACACCAGTTTTTGTCTTCCTTAATAAGGGGATGGTCCTGTGCAGGGCAAAGGAGGTGGACTTTGATGGCTCTTATGGTCTCTTCAAAGTCAGGTTATTCTATATTTTTGTTATACTTTTTATATGGGATATCAGTGTGCCTGTTTGTGAGATTTACAGCAATCCCTAAGAAAACATTAGGTGACAAAAAAACCCTCTACAGGTGCTCATCCAAGTCATCCATTAAATGATACTAAGCTGTGTTTTATATCTCTTGTCTGCTTTTTAATTCTTCTAGTCCCCAGTTTAGATTTAACAAGTTTTATTAGGACCATGTATTTCTTACAGCAATTTTTAACTTTTGAATATACCTAAAACCCATTAGCATTTAAAGAAAACTTTTTCAGTTTTTTCTGGGTTTTGGGGTTTTTTTGGGTTTTGGCTGAGGTGGTTTTTTTTTTTGGGGGGGGGGTTGTTTGTTTTTTGTGAGGGTTTTTTTGTGTTTTGAGGGTTTTTGGGGGGGAGGTTGTGGGGGTTTTTTTCTGTCCTTGTTGTTTATAAAACAATTTTTATTGACTAGTTGCTGGGATTTCAGTTAGTTTTCTGCATACATGCAAATCAGTGTCTTTTGAATTGAAGCAGATATAATAAATGCATAAGAAATTACAACGTTTTTATAGATAAATACTAGAGCACTTTACAAAGCACAAAATGCTTATGATATTCTATAACATAAAATACCTTTTATGCATAGATTCGTGATAGAGTTTTACAATTGTATAACCAGATATTTCATGTATAGGAAAGTTCTGTAAGGATAATACAAAATTGCAAAAGTTTTCCAAGAAGAGTAGGGTTTTTCTTTGTTTTTCTTTTCTTTTTAATTTTTTTAAATAATCAAATCATTCATTTGATATGTTAATTTTAGGAAGAAGTATTTGCCTCGTAAATCTGAAATTGCAAAGTCAGGATTTTTTTTTTCTGCCCTATGCTTTACAAGGATAAATAAACACTGAAGCAATTAATATATTGCACTGTCATATAAAACTAGGGTACCTTGATATGGAGCTCATTATGCCAGGATAGAGGGATTCTATTTAGTTACTTTCCTAGTAAATTCAATGAGCTTCTTGCAGGTGTTTATTTTTAAGCTAGCTGGGTCCAAGGTTTTCTGTAAATTAAAAATAGTTCTCTGTGGGGTAGGCTTTAGATTTCCAGCTTCTACATCCAGTTCTGCTGCCTTTGTTTGTGCTGAAAGACACAATTAGAATTCCTGTGCAGTAGAATGCTTCTCAGTATTCCTGATAAAGGAAGATCCATCTATTTCTGTCACAAAAACATAAATAAATAACTAGACCCTCTATTTGCATCTGTTTGTAGAGATTCAATTTGACTTTTAGATACCTTGGTTGAGATGTTCAATATTAATAGGTACTCAATTCAAAGATTAAGCTCTGAGCTCTAGCAAACAGTGAGGGATGGGGGTGGGAGTGGGTGACTGGATAGCATTTAGTTGCCACCTGGGGTTATACCATGGCATTATGGAAAGTAATTTCTTGAAGCATTTTTCAAACAAGGTGTCAGATAAACTTTTAGACCACCTAATATCCTGAATTTACTTGCCTTCCAATCCTGAAAAACACATTTATACCTATTCAAAAGGAATAGCCTGTAGTTCATTACACTAGGATGGGTGCTTGCAAATGCAGTGAAATGAATGGGATTACAGTTTCGACTCTCAATAAACATTTTCCCCCTGCCTCCACCAAACTGTTCACACAAAAGGAAGGTAAATTTTCCTTCTCATTCCCTGGCTTCCACTGGGAATTGATGGCTAGGTAGTGAAAACCCAGTAAGCTCTTTTTCTCTGTTTTGGAAAGTAATTCCCTTCTGGCACTTATGATACTGAAAATGGCAGCATGGGAGACTGCTTTCTACTTCCCACTGTAGAATCTTCAGCCAAAATTAAAGCTGCACAACAAACTAGCAATGCTCCTCCTTTTGCAACCTTCAAATGGAGATAATTCAACATACTTTTTTGTTTGTTTCCTAGTGAAAAGATGTAGCTCTACCTACAGAGAAGAAATATAGTCCTTTGTTATTGAAGCCATATGCCTTTTAGTTACCCATTCACTGTATGGGCAGTCAACAGAATTATTTCCTAATTCAGAGGGTGAGTTAATAGCTTTTTTTTTTTTTCTTCAAGGTATGTGTTGTACTGCAGAAATACAAGGACATATGATAGCTTTTTGTAAGGCTTTCTATCATGAAAAGCAATGTTAGACAACTTTGTTATCTAACAATATTGTTAAATAAGATATTCTTAAGGTTGTAATGAGAAGTGATGCCACACTTGAATGACTCCTGATATTTTAAAAAAAAAGGAGTAACTTTCTTTCTCTTTTCTCATCCCTAAAACAAATATTAAAATATTCAGCAGAAATAATTTATACCTTCTAATAAGAAAATCCACAGGATTTGAATTTTACTAGCTCAATTTCATGCCCTTGAATACCTTGGAAAATGAATTGATGAATATACTTAAATGCTAAACTCATCACTAGGCCTGTCAGTTCCTGAAAGAAGCATCCACAGTGTATAAACTGGTATGACGAGAAAGATTTTCCAATTCACCTTGGAGATGTCCTCTTGTGTTGATACTTACATGAATAGCCAACAGCACTTTTATGTGGATGATATATGACTTACATATAAAACTGTGCCAGCTATGTGTCTTCTACCTACTATAAATGAAATATTAGGCAAGTCTTCAAGATGTTGCTTTTTTCATTCGAACTTTCATAAAACTATTTTACTGACAGCTGAAAGCACAGCCACTCCGTAAATGCAAACTTGCATTTATCACAGACACAGAGGTTTTGTCAGCTCAAGGTCATATTAAAAGGTGTTCTTTTATCACATTTCAGAGTGCATGAAGGCTTATATGATAAAATGCTAATGAAGAATTACATTTGTAGCTAAAACAGTAGCAGTCATTATACAACAAAATTTTTATCCAGAATGGTGCTGTTTTTCAGATGTGGTTATATATGAGGACAAGAGGCTGAAATTTCTCCCTACCTCCAAAATTTGATTTTTTTTGCCAGAACTCATCATTTTTTCAAGGTGTTCTTAGTGTGAATAAAATACAGTTCAGTGCATCCGTACTTAATCTCGCAAATAAAATACTAATTAATCTAAAATTTTGTAGAACTTAGGTGTGCAAATTAAATTCTAACATTTCCTGAAATCTCTTCATAACTTTAGTTATAATTTATCTCCATGAGTTTAGGCAGTAATTTCAAAAATCTATTTTAGACCAATTTCTAAAATCATGGAAATATACATCATCATGTAAGACTTTTGTATGCTAAAACCCTGAAATCTCTTTTACAGTGTTAAGCCTGGCTCAGTAGAAGTTCCATGTGGCAGACTAAAGTTATTTAAATAGGGAAAGACAACATTAGGAAAGCATTTAGATCAAGTCATTAATGAGAAGAAGCAGTATGCTTCTATGTGAAGGCTTTTGAAATATGAACAATGATTGTGGCACCATATGCTTCAGAACATGTTCACTTTCTGGTCACTTGAATAATGTTGTCTGTATCAGCAAAAATCAGTGAATGAAAAGATAAACCCATAACAAAAGGACATCTTTATGGGGGATTTCTCTCAAGAAGTAAAAAATGATAGATATTTCACAAAGTGATGCACTACATTAACTATTCTAACTGTAAATTGTTTAGTGTGTCAGGACTGGGTAGCAGAGGGAAAACTTGAGACACACAAACAAATTGGAAATAAAACTGTTGCTACTGCTTACCAGGCTAAGATCATCAGTTTAAGCAGAGAATAATATAGTTTATAGTCTTAGAAATACAATAGATCTACAAGTTGTCCTGACATAATGATGTTGAAATATTACTGCTAGTTGTCTCTAATGAAGTGAAGTTACATAATGCATTCTCCAAATACTCACAAATTGCTTAGCCTCAGGCCATAATAATTTCCTAACAGAAATGAACATTTTTCTAAGCAGAAAGGACAATTTTCTGCTTGAAAATAAGTCAGCAGATCAGTAAAGGGTCCTACTCTTTTCAAAGCAGACTCTTAGGCTGGACTTTTTATTAGATAGGTTTCCTTTTCACCCAGTCCTGCTGAAGTGAATTAGTTTCTTTTCCTCTTTTACTGTTTTGATTTCAGAAACATAATAAACTAAATAATATGGCTTTTAATTCAAAATAGATACATGGAAGAAAAGGCTATCTGATTATTTTTACATCGAACTCACAGTGATTTTCTTTTCTTTTTACCACTGGACTTTATGTTACCTGAACTTTTTTTACCTATATATTTTTATCATATATTAAAAGAGACCAGGAAGAAAATGCCAGAAAATATGTTCCTGTCACAAACAGAGAAACTCATTGTGATTTAAAGGCTACCTAAATTTCAACTGGTAATTACAGACAAAGGCTAACATACCTGAAGACTATGAAAGAAATCTCAGCAGCACAATGACAATATAAACAAGTGTTTGATATTGCATAATAGGTGTTCTGGAAGTCAGTTAACATTTGAAAATGTCTGATTATTGAAAGGAAGTTATTACCACCAAAAAATATCTATGAAACCCTCAAGAATAGGGTCAGGTGCTGTAAGTGTGTGAGAAGGTCATTGATGCAGCTCTTTGCAACTTGCAAGGACAGACATTCACACTGGGACAAACTCTCCAGCTTGATTAACATGGACTTTGTAAAAATCAAATACAAGAACAATTTTGAGCTGTCCATGGTAGTAATTAATAAGATCTCAGGTGATTAAGGTGGAAAGCTCTAGTTATGTCCCTGATGATTTTTTTTGCATATTTTTGACTATATTCAAATGATTTTTAGCATTGAAGCTTCTACTTGTTTTGATACAAGGCCAAAAAATGTAAACTTGACATTGTTCTTTCTTTTTTCTTTTTAAATAAAAGAATCAACATAAATTTATATTTGAAAGTCTTTTTGTTACTCTTTTTTTTTCCAGTTGGATTTATTTCTTTTGCTAAAAGTGTTTAATAATTACTCTTTTATTATCCAAGGTGTGGTATCTTTTGATATGTGCAAGATTTTGCAATGAATAGTAATGCAGGTCTTCCTGAGAACATGCATATCTGTTGTGGTCATTCTGTATCCCTGTAATGGAGATTTTGAGAGATGACTTTTTTCCGCTTTATCTGTCCCCAAATTTTAGCAAGGACATCACCAGTTTCATCTTCCAAGTCTTTTAACATCAGATGTTTATCTTGAGACAGCCTTTGACTGTGCCCAAGCTCAGTCACATCCAATCATCAGCTTTTATGATCAGGGCTTCAACACATCTGACATGGACTTTGATTTCCCAGGTGATGCTCAAGACAGTACAAGATTTCAAATAAACAGAAAACAAGCTGCAACAGCATGTGAATGAGAAAGCTAGCTCCCTTGACAAAGACTCATGAATACTTCAGAGAACAGAAAGTGCAGGGTGTTATTATATTTTTCTTAGAGAGTCTCAAGCATAATTCTTTTAATAAAATGACAGTTTGGAAAAGAGTATTTTGCTCATTCTGCAATGGCATAGGGAAATATAAACTGAATTTCTACAGGGGTGTATAAGCCACTCACAATGCACTGGGTTATAATGAAGAAGCTTCATTTTCAATTCATCAGATACCTTCATCCAAGGAAATCTTTTAGCAAATTCAGTAAATATCCTGATTCATATTCATTGCAGTAATTCATATTTTAATATTAATTCATACTGTTTGTACTCATCAACAATATTGGAATACATTTACCAGAGATGCCCCTGAAAAGATAAGCTTGTTGTACAACTTTGCAGGCACAGAGTTTGCCTTTCTGGAGAGTGCATCCTCCCACTTGGTGATATTCCCCTTGGAAAGAGAAAGGGGGATGCGTTCCCAGAGTTTTGCTTCATGTAAAGGTTGTTTTGAATGTTGTTCAGACATTATCATCTAAATTTTCCTTTGTAAGATTTGTTTGGCTTCCTAATCTAGCCTGTGTAAGTAAGGGCTGGATTCCCCACTAGGATTAACCACGTCTGCACTTGCAAACACATGCAAGTAGGCAGCTTGCCTAGCAAGGTACAACAGGCACATGTATCATTAATATCTCAGTGCAAAAATTCACACTGGAGTTGTCTACTTTAAATGAAAAAAGAGTGACAGAAGTGTATTCTGAGCTTGAAACACTAATGAAGAATTATAATCCTTCAGGTTCTTAGGTAACCTAAGTACACTAGATTATTCTAATGTCTCTTACTCCCACTTCCCTCCACAGTTATTGAAAACTTTTTTTACAAAATATAAGAAAAATACATTGAACTAATAACTAAACTTCATTTAAATGTTGCAAGTAAAAAAAAAATAAAGGAACCATTAAAAAAATTAAATTGTTAACAAAATTCTGCAAACTTCTTAAATCTGTTTTTAAATTCCGAGACACAATGTTATGGATTAGATTCACAGAATAAGCTCAGACAAGGAATATTCTTTTATTCTGAAACTTTGTACTCCACTTAATCCTCAGTTTCTTCCTGCAAAATCTTACTCAGACAGAGTCTCATGCAGAAAACTTACAGGGATTTTTTAATCTATAAAAGTAATTTTAAATAGATATTCATAATTTTTTTCTTACAGATGCTGTTTAATTATAATATTATGAGTGGAAGTGTGGATCTAAGTAGACTATAAAGGAGTGAAGAGTCCTAGAAGCCTGGAAGAACTCAGAAATGAAATGTTGATGAAATTAAGCACAAATACTGTAAAAATAATTTAGAGGATAAATGTATAAATAATACAGAGAATATAATGGTTTTTTATGCATCTGATAATATTTTTAACCAGACAATTACTATTCATGAATGATATCCTGAAGTTATCAAAGAGTATTCTATGAAAATATATCAACCTGTCATATAATGGTTGAGAAAAGAGATATAGGGAAGAAATTAATGGCAAAAGTGTTTAAAAACTAGCAGAAATATTGAAACAAGATATAGAAACTATACTATGTGGCTTCAATTTCAATATATTTATCACAAGCCCATCTGGGTCAGATACAGAGAGGAAGAGTGAAACAATTAAAGATAGATCCACTAAAAGGGAATAGCTAAATTAAAAACATTCTCCAGTACTCAAAGTGAGTTAACTTTATGTTTTGCATTTGACAGAAAAAGATGAACTGCACTTCTCCATCCTGCTTAATTTTATAAAAGGGTTTTCTTCATAGGTTGCTTAAAGGAGAAATGTGAATAAAAGATAAATTATATAATTTTTTCCTAATACGCCTTTCCTTTAAATTTGCTTCTATAAAATGTGGAAAGCAGTCTATGAAATATGCTACATATGTATGTTAAGCTTTGGTTTTGCCCCTCTGCATATGGTAACTGGACAACTGCAGATTTCCTGGGAAGTATAGAAGTGACAAAGGTAATGTGATCCTCAAAGTTTATGGATGTTTCTTAGTTATAGAAGTATTAAGCTGTAGGAGGACAAAAGAACTTGGTACATTGCTTCTCCTGTCCTGTAATTATTCTCTGTTCTATTGGAAAACAAGGGCATTTCCCAAGGTTTTTAAAATTTGCTTATATTTTCACAGAAAAATGAAGAAGTCTAAGTACATGTATCCATTATAATCCATCAACATTGTCTGTAGAGATTTTCTAAGATTAGCAGTAAACCTAGAGCTTTGAAAATTTTCCACTTTTTTCTATTATGCATAACTAATCAATTTTAAATTATTTTAGTTATATTTAAAAATATTTTATTTATACATCTCATTAAGACAATATTCTAAACACTTGGTAGTATAAGTGGCAGCACAGGTGGTATTTCTATGCAGTACTAATTGATACACATCTTGAAATACTGAATTTTAGGGTGGTTTTTTTTTGCTTTATTATCATATATATCATTCTAGTAACATATAGAAAAAGGTAATGCTTTTTTCAAGACTCTTCTCAAATATGTTCATCAATAACTTAATCCACTTGACAACACAGAGAAGTTCATAAATTCTGTACTTAATTTAGTCTTGCTAGATGGCTAATGCTCTTGTCAGTCCAAAACAACCCAAAGCAGTTCAGGGCTCTGAGGGAACACCTGGGCCTTACTGTCCCTGTCCAGCACACTCAGAGCTTCTCCTGACCTCTGCTCATGGCCCAAAACTCCATTTCAGGCCAACCACCCATCCCTTTCCCCAGCAATATTTCAAAAAAGTTGGCCTTGGTCTCCAGCCCCATCTCCTCTTGCCCCCAGTGGGCCTCAGGCTCTGGATCATCACTTGCTGTGCCTGGGGACATCAACACACCTGTTACCAGAAGCCAGCTCTGCCTGCTGTTGGTTTAATTTTTCAGGTGTGCTATTAACAACCAAAATTAGCTCAGTGGATGAGAACATGGTGCTGATAGTGCCATGGTTGTTGGTTGGACTTTTTTTCCAATGGCTAATCTGCCTGGTATTATAGAAGACTAAAATAAATGAAGTATTTTCCTATTATATTCTTTTAACTGTGTCAGGTCATAAACAATGAAAAGGAAAGAGCTCTAAGTAATAAAGATTCATAAAATATAGGTTCCCTTTCAGAATTTTGAGTAATTTTCCGAATGAATGATTGAATCTTTGAAATATCATGTTGGTTTTCTTTAATATTGGTTTTTCAACTATGAAAGTCTCAGAGACTCAACATTAGTACCTACAGTGTATCATTACACACTTACTCATTCCCCCTTTAGTATCAAAATAGAAAGCATTTTTCAACATTGTCATATCTAACTTGTCACATATACAATATTTTTTTCAAATTTACCTTAATTAACATTTGTGTATGTAGACAGTAGAAGATCTAATCCAAAGCTCATCAGAATTGTTTAGTCAAGGACCATCAATAGTTTTGAAGATTTTTTTCCAAAATTAGAATGCACTTGCAGGAAACTGTTTCTCAGTCTCCATAAGACTTTATCAAAGGGACTATAATGGTTCTGAAAAAATGAGGTGGTGTAAAGCTTATGGCCACATATCTGAAATCTGGTCTCTAATAATCATAAACCAACAAAGTTTATTTGCTGACCAAAATGCATTTTACTTTTATGGATTTTTTAGACTAACAAAAATCTTTTAAGATACGGTATCATCTTAACTAGAAGCCTAGTGACTGATTTTCTTAATGTTTTATATTATTAGCTTGAAGCATCACTGATTGAATTGAAAACAATTTGGCCAAAATCTGTTTAGAAACATGTGAATGTAGGGCTTAAATGGCACTTTATAATACCGAGAGAAATGCAAGCATTTATCAATCTGAAAGATAATGCTGAGTATTACTGATTGCTGCTGTCAGAAGACAATCAACCTAATGGAACATTCTTGTTGAAATAACAAATTGCTGTATGACTGAAATATTTACAAAGAATCGTTAAATTCTTACAGCTGAATCATAGTGTAGATATCACTGCTAAATCATAATAATCCACAGGTAAAAATTGCCATTCAGGTCCATCAAGTAAATAGATTGAATGCTATTTCTAAAAATTACTCCTTTCAAGCTTTTTGAAGCCATATTTTAGGGAAGGATTTCTCACTCCTTATTGGTTGGACTCATAGTCCAACCTCACCTAGCATGCCCTGTACCTTGTTAGACAATCTAAAGCCTGAAAGAGATTTTGGGGAGAATTTGCCTGACTACTCCAAGTAGATTTCACAGTCAGGAACAGGGCTGGTTGCTCACCCTTTGACAACCGCAGGAGTGGCCCAGTCAGAGTAATCCATTTGCACAACTCAGGTATTGCAGCTCCTCTTCTGTCTTGTCTTTTCCCTGCCTTTGTGGTTACGGTGAATAGGCTTTAAGTATATAACCTGTGAGCAGTGAAAGAGAACACAGCTTTTGAATCACAGGTTAATCTCGAGTACCTCAAAATTACTTAAATCAATTCTTCTTGTTTCAGCACCTGCTTGGGGTTTTTGGCATCACCACAGGGGGTGAGGTGCTTTCCCAGTCTGGCTAAGGAGTGTCTAGATGGATAGACCCTGGAGTTGCTGTAAAACACCATTTTCAGTCCTGACTGCATTGGCATGCCTACCACTTCCTAGCCAAGACCACAGACTACTCAGTCTACCAGAGCAGGATCTTACCTGCCTATCCTAAAAACTTCATGTCAGCAAAATTGTCAGTGCTGTAGAAAGCAGACCTTTACAGTAAGTGCCCAGGTTTCCTGTTGGATGGAATGGAACAGAGAGACACCTTTGATAGCATCAAGGGCAGGCTTTCCTGCCTGAGGTAGTTTCTCGTTGCTGAATGTAGTTTAGTATTGCACTACACAGCAATAAGAGGTTGTAGACTACATCCTCATTGAAATAATTTTCATGAATAAATTCTGTAGATTAAAAACTATGCTTTTCCTATCTTTTATAGCCCTTGATCATATCTCTTTCCTTCGTGCATAAGTGAGTTCGTTGGTTTTTTATTATTATTTTAATGTGGGAGGGGTTAATATTTCATTTATTTTATATAAACACTTTTCTATTGTACATAATGTACTATGTTCTTAAAGCTTGGAAATATATGTCTGCTCTGAATAAATCTATTTGCTAAAATTACATAGTTGTTTCAAACACTAGTAGTAGGGTGCTTGTAGTGGGCCTAGTGGTCATTAAATCAGAAGAAATGAAATAATGAAATAAAAGCAGTCCCAGGTATTAAATTTTAAACATAAAAAACCAGTAATGAGCATTTGCAGAGAGGCATGGAAAGTATGTTACAAAGTAATTCCAGGTCTTAAAATGCAAAGTATAAGTAATGATGAAAAAGAGTTTAAATCTGTAGATACACTTCTACCATATAATGAAAAAAACACCATATTTTTGGTATTTACACCGCACCATTTCTGACTGAAAAGTAAATTCTGTGTGATGGTATTTCAAAATATCTGCAGGGGTTTTGATTAGTCAAGAAATTTGATATGATATTGTATAATTGGAGTGTGAACATGGGTCTTGGTCCACAGTGGGACACCACTATCCTATTGTGTGATTATACTCAGAAAAGTCAGCCTAAAAGAGATGTCAGACAGCAGGACAGGAGCAATAGGCTTCTGTTTTCTTCTAAGTTTTCTTCTAAGAAACAAAGAAAAAACAGCAAATAGTATTTTTTGTAATATGATAGGAAAATATTTCAAGTGTAACATACAGCTAAAAAAATAACCAAAAGAAATTAGAGAAAAGCTTCTTCTTCCACTTTCCTTATTTAAATGTGTTAATTACCTCTATGACACAAAAAAATATCCTAATTCTTTTAAATGAAGGGAAGAAGAAGGAAGAAATAGAAAAGAAACATGAAAACACAAATTGTGTGGGCAGTAACAGAAGTGTAAATGTGCTAACCTTTACTGAAACCAAATGTGCAATAGAGGATTTGTATAAATGGGATAAGGACAAAATGGACATGAGACCTTTGCAAAATCAGTAAGTTTTACTTTCAGACTTAAACAGGTTTCCATGATGTTTAAACCTCATGGAAAATTGAAAAGTTGTTATATTAAGGTCAATTTGAGAGTTGGAAAACAGTAATTTTCATTTTCAAAATATTAAAACACCAACATAAATCATTTTAAAATATACTTTTCCCTCTTTGTCTTTCTCCCCAATTTTCCCCACATTTTGCTCCTTCTTTTTGCATATTCTAAATGCAA
>VWYP01027704.1:108413-140119 GCA_013400435.1 Pycnonotus jocosus | reverse complement strand
TTATATAATTTATATTAATTTTTGTATATAATTTATATCAATACATTCCAATGAAATCGGGCACCCAGCTCTGTTAAAATCCAAACCTCAAAACTCACAGAGAGATGAGGATTTGAATTCATGCTGCTCTTCAAGCAGCTGCAGGTCTCCTACCAGAGAAATTCAGCTAATTTCGTGTCTGAATATAAATAATTAAAGCTGGGAGCCCTGTTGTACATATTAAATTATGGTCTCCTCTAAACGAGGCCGCAGTTCAATTTGTTCAGTGTCTTTTTTTTTTTTTTTCTTTTTCTTTTTTTCTGGTGCTTTGTAGCTCTCCCTGCACTTTGATGTGAGCAGGAAGCTGGGAAATGATTCATCTGCTGCGGCCCCATAATTAATTAATTTATATTTTGGTCAGTTCTGCTGCACTTTGCATTTCTGGAGCCAGCTGTTTAATTAATGTTTGCACAGCAGAGGAGGCAGGGAGTGACTCCTGGTACTCCTCCAACACCACCCAGCCCTGGGCACCGCTGGAGAAGGGTTTGCAAATCAGATCTGTCTTGCCTTCATGCTGTGAGTGGGGTTTTTGGTGGGGTTTTTTTTTTTGGTTGGGTTTTTTTGGGTTTTTTTTTGTTTTGTTTTGGGGTTTTTTCTGGTTATTGAAGGGTTTTTCAAGTTCATTTCCAATTCCTGTATTTGGGAATCCCTCAGGAAGAGGTGTAGCCCCACCAGCAGCATCACCCCGCAGGCAGATTTTGGGTGAGCAGGTCCTGGGTCCCCCTCTCCTGACTGGGATGAGAATGATTAAATCTCAGCTGGACAAAAATTCCTTTAAACTGAAGCCAGAAGAGTTTGAGCTGCCCAAGTGGGGTTCTACAGCATCCCTCAGCTGAACCTGGGTAGAAAGGAGAGCTAAGAAAAGGGAATTTATGCTCATTTAGGCAGGTTTTCTGTGTTTGTACCCATTCCTGTACCCATTTCCTCTCCTGATCTGTCAGCAGCAAAGCCCTGGCTGGATGTGACCTGACTGATTTGGGCATCATTTCCCAAATTACCAAGCCAGAGGCCAGCTCAATGCCATCTCTCTCATTTTTACCCACAGCTGATCAGGTACACGATGTTTTCCCCAGTTTGACTCTCAGGCCCATCTGGGTGAGTTTCATTGCCTCTTTCTCCAGAGTGAGCAAGGGGAGCTGGAGCACTTTAAACAAACCAGGCAGCAGACAGACGTTTCTCTAAGCAGCTGTTCCAACTCTCTGGCTGTGGATGGATCCCCTGTGTGTTTTACAGGATGCCCCTTTTCAATTTAGCTCCTTTGCATTTGAATTAGTGTGCAGGTATTGGAATTAAATCTCATTTAGGGACTTTTGGAAATACCCGCTTTGCCACGCGTCTCTCGAATTAGGGAGGATATGGACCCAAACCTGATTATTTATTGCCACTAAAAATGGGGTTTATGGCAGAATTGGAGGTGATTAACTGGGTGTTTTATAAGTAAAATACTGTGTGATTCTTAGAAAATCTAAATATTATTGAAAAGGGGCTTAATTTTGTGATGCTTGGAAGAACAAGAGGTGAGAGATGTGGCTGGGCTTGGAGCTTGTGCTTGGTGCTGGGCAAAGCCTGGCTTAGCTGGTCAAAAACCAGGATTTCCTCCCTGCCTGGGTGCAAAATCTCTGCTCCTTTCTCCAGGCTTTGCTGGGGATTTCCAGCATTTAGAACACAGAGGGGGAACCAGCAGTTCCCAGGGAGCCTTTTGGGGTGAAATCCCTGGGGTTTGGGGCAGCCCTTGGAGATGAAGAGGCTGGAAATGCTGTTGGCAGAGATCATTTTCACTTCCTAAAGCTCCGTCAGTGAAGGGGGATGATCCAAAGGGGATAAAAGTCAACCCAGCTCGGGTAATGAAGTGCCATAAATGTGGGCAGTCACAGATTTATTTATTTTATAATGTATTATTTATTTTACTCTTATTTATACTTTTATTATATACTGTTATTTATATACTATTATTTATATACTATTATTTGTATACTATTATTTATATACTATTATTTACTTTATATTATTATTTACTGTCTTATTTCTTATAACATTGTTATATTTGTCATTACATTTCGCTTTATTTCAGTTATGAAATCATTCCTGTCTCCACCTACAAGTGTTAATTCTGATTCTCCTCCCCGTTGCACTGGGGTGGAGGGAGGCTCATGCAGAAAATGAGGCTCCTCACCACCCTTGTGTGTTTTTGTAGGGTCTGTCCCCAAAATTACTGTCCCCTCCTTCAGCCAGACCAGAACTCCAATTTTTCCAGGGTTGGGGCCATCAAATGGAAGAGATGCTGATGAGTTTTTGCAATTCCTGCTCAAAGCCAGTCCGTGGCAAAGCAGTGGCTGCTCCCACTGAGTTCTTCCTTTAATGAATTGAGCACAGAATGCTGCAGTTCAGCTGGGCATTGTTTGGTGCTGCTTTAGTGAGGCATTTGTCAAATGTTGTGACAGGCTGTGCTCTGAAATTAAGAATATGCTGCTGCCAGGCTGCACTGACTCATTATTGCAAGTTTTAGGAAAGATTTTCTGTGTGGTACAGTGAAAAAGCAAAATTTGCCTGTTGTCCCTTCGGTGCTTCAGTCTGGTTCTGCTGATGTGTTTGGGTTTTTTATTTTGCTATAAAATACACATATTCAGCTTCATAAATCAGGCTAGGACACCATTGTTAAATAGTTTAGATCATATTAATTACTCTGTAAAGCAAGGCAAGCATTGCAACCATTTATAATGGACTACTGGAGCAGCTGCTAATCAATGAGACAGGTAACTAATTAGCCAGCCAGCAGTCAGCATCTCCAGCTGAAGCTGGTGACTTTAAACTTCATTAAACTTTCCAGGTGTCGGGGAAAGCATGAAAAACACAGCGATCCTAATAGGTTGATGCATCTTAATTCCAATTTTCTGAGTTGAAACGCCTGAAGAATTCATCTGTTTGAAGGGATATTGTCATTTATAAAGCTTCCCAGCTGAAAAGAAAAGCAGCAGGTTTGGGGGTGTGAAAGTTTTGAGTTTGTCCAGTGCATGGTGGAGACAGCATGAACTTGGATGTGTCTGAAATTCCTCTTTCTTAGCCCAATTTTTTAATTTGTACCTTCTGCCTTGCCCTTAATACTTTGGGTGGGCAGCAACAACTCATTGGTGAATAATCTGCATAGAATTCCCCAGTATTTCTCCATACTGACTTTATGAAGTGTAACAGTTGCATTTCTTGACCTCTGCTGCATTCCTGAGCAAACTTGACTGCTCTTTTTGCTTTCTTTTTTTGGAATTTGTTGGTGTATTAGGGTGGAATATGGAATTTATCCCCTAATGGAAGGCGAGGGAGAGATGCCATCAGTCAGTGGGAGGAGAGACAACCCAGTGCTTTCCCATGTAAATTATGTGAGCTCTGGAAGGGAGCCAGGCATTCATTTTGTTAAAATGGGGTTTGATAATTGAAACTAATTTAACATCGACCCCATTAAGTTGCATTTTATTGCTCATTTAATACGGCTGTCTCACCAGCTCCCAGGGCTGGGAAGAGGCTTGGGAATGTGAGTTGTGGATTCATCAGAGCTGCAGCCACTCCTGCAGGTGGGGGGTCAGCAAGGATGTGGGGTCAGCAGGGCTGTGGGGTCAGTGCTGGTGTGGGGTCAGCAGTGGGGTGAACAGAGGTTGGTGTGAGCTCTGGTGTGGGGTCAGCAGGGCTATGGGGTCAGCAGGTGTGGGGTCAGCAGTGGAGTGAGCAGGGCTGTGGGGTCAGTGCTGCTGTGGGGTCAGCAGTAGGGTCAGCAGGGCTGCGGGGTCAATGCTGCTTTGGGGTCAGTGCTGGTGTGGGGTCAGCAGGGCTGTGGGGTCANGGGGTCAGCAGTGGAGTGAGCAGGGCTGTGGGGTCAGTGCTGGTGTGGGGTCAGCAGTAGGGTCAGCAGGGCTGCGGGGTCAATGCTGCTTTGGGGTCAGTGCTGGTGTGGGGTCAGCAGTAGGGTCAGCAGTGCTGTGGGGTTGGCAGTGGGGTGAACAGGGGTGTGAGCTCTGGTGTGGGGTCAGCTCTTTTGGGAGGGGTTGAGCTGGACATTTGGGGCAGGTTTGCTGTGGGAGGATGCTTTAGAAAGCAGCTCCTGGATGATCCATCATCACCCCTGGGGCCTGTCAGAATCCCTGCAGGATCCTGTGTCCCTTGGGCTGCTTGGGATGGTTTTATCACACCTGGCAAATCCTCCAGCAGTGCAACTGGAAATCCCAGAATGGGTTGGGTTGGAAGGGACCTTAAAAATCATCCAGTGCCACCCGAGCCATGGCAGGGACACCTCCCACTGTCCCAGGCTGCTCCAAACCTCATCCAACCTGGTCTTGGACATTCCAGGGATCAGCCCCGGCTGCTCTGGGCACCCTGGTTTAGAGCACATTTATTGACTTCTGTCAAAAGTCTCCATTTAAATCAGCCCAGGTGCTGGATCCATGAGTTTTTAATTACATGGGATTCCCATCCTCTCCTGCCCTGCTTCTGCCTTCCTGGGTCTCGCTGTTGTCTCACGCGATCTCTCTCTTCCACCGCTGCTGCTTGTGACTCATTAAATAATCTCATAATTGGTTCCCAGCCTCTGGGTGCTAATTGCAGCGAGGCACTGGGTGATGGTTGCACACACAGGGCTGCATTTGTCCAAACTCAGGGGGCAGGAGGAGGTGCAGGGATGGGGGAGAGCAGCAGTGATGGATGTTTGTGTCCACACACCTTCTCCTGGGGCTGCTGCCGTGGGCATGGATGGATTGCTGGAGCTGTGCCCTGGGGAGGGAGGAGCTGTAAGAGCTGCCTGCCTTGCATCAGGGGCCCTGGGGACAGGGAGCTGCTCCTGGGGATGCTGCAATCCTGGCCTGAGGGGCTGGGAAGGGCAGTGCAGTTCAAAAGTGCAGCTTGAGCCACTGCAGGAATCACAGAATTTCTGGGTTGGAAGAGACCTCCAAGATCATCGAGTCCAACCCAGCCCCAACACCTCAACTAAACCCTGGCACCACATCCAGTCTTTCTTTAAACACATCCAGGGATGGTTTAAAAACCCATTCCACCACCTCCCCGGGCAGATCATTCCAGCTCTTTTCCAGGAGTGTTGTACAAACCAGGTGGGGATGTGTAGAGCCATTGAAAGGTGAATCCATGGCTGAAAAGTGCCAGGAAAATCCAGCAGGAGCTGGAGTTTGGTGGTCCTTGTGGGTCCTTTCCCATTCAGGGTTGATTCTGCACTGATTTAGCTGCTGATTCAGGATGCAGATCGCATTAATGCATGTGGGTAATGTCTCCATTTTTAAACATACACAGAGAAATATGAAGAGAAAGAGCAGAAAATGTGTTCTTTCAAATCCACTCCTCACCCACCATGAATCAGCAGCACTTCAGGTATTGCTCAACACAGAACCTGCAAATTAAACTTTAAAATTCAAACACCACAGAGTGAAGGAAAGGGGAGCACTTGGATTTTTATAGTGGGGAAGGATTTACAGCTCCTTTGTACAATGAAAATGCTTTTGGGGCAGGAGTTGACCCAGAGAATTGGCTGAATTTTGGTGCTGGATTGGTGAGTCCTCTCCAATCCCATTCTCATCCCTGAGCAGGGACATGTTCCCATGCCCAGGCTGCTCTGAGGGTGTTCAGCCCTGCTGGGACACTTTGGGAAATTCAGGTTCCAAAACCTGAACCAAGGTTTTGCCCAACCAAGCTGAATAAAAGCAGAGGAGATGAGATTCTGACCTGGGACTTGAGCAAGAGAAATCTCCACTTTAACCTTTGGATAATTGGAGTTATTCCTGCAATAAGGATGTTCCTGGAACAGCCGTGTCCCTGTGGTAATGGTCTAATTGCTGGGTTTATCCCCTTTCTGTGGGGTTGGGGTTTTTTTGAGTAATATTGAATCAAACTTCAAAAATTTTATACAATTTCCCTTTGTTTCCCACACAGAAACTCCGTGATTGAAATGTGTCAGTCCCAATTGGTGAGGTGAGGGTTGACACAAGGATAAATTCCAGCTGGAAAAACCACTTCCCATGCCCTGCTTTGCACACCTGAGAGCTCCCCTGGCAGAGGAAAAGAGGCAAAATTTTGAGAAATTGAGAGAAAACAACACAAAATTTTCCACCAGCAGCTCAGCGATGCTGGAGGTCACACCAAAAAAAAAAAAAAAATCCTATTGATGTTCCCTGCGGGATTTTCCCCTTCCAATCCTTGGGTTTTTTTGAGCAAGCAGGAGTTGAAAAACTCTTTAGGTTGTTCCTGAAGGCTTCAGATTTCGTGTAAATCCATGAGTTACTGTGCAGCTGCCCACAGAGCATTTAAATTAAAAAGAAAAATGTTTGAGTGTACAAATGTATTGGCAGTGTGGGCTTAAAGGAAAGCCAACTTTGCTAAACCATGGAAAAGTGTCACCAGTGGCTCTGGAAATGAGGAATTCTCATCTTGAGCTATCCTCCATTATTAATACAATCTAAAACAGGCAATAAAGGCTGCAAACAAATTCCATATAAAGAGTTTAAGTGATAAAAAAATCCTCCATGTGCAGCAAATTCCTGCATTTCTTTTCAGTCTATATTTCAATGTATATAATGAAAGGGCAATGCACCCCTTTCTTTATTAATATCATCTAAAATAGGCAATAAAAGGTGCAAACAAATTCCATCTACAGAGTTTCAGTGACAAAAAAAATCCTCCATGTGCAGCAAATTTCTGCATGTCTTTTCAGTATATATTTCAATGTATATAATGAAAGGGCAATGCACTCTTTTCTATATTAATATAATCTAAAATGGACAATAAAAGCTGCAAAACCCCTCTATATATGGAGTTTAAGTGACAAAAATCCTCTCAGTGTTCAGCAAATTTCTGCATTTCTTTTCAGTATATATTTCAATGTATATAATGAAAGGGCAATGCACCCCTTTCTTTATTAATATCATCTAAAATAGGCAATAAAAGGTGCAAACAAATTCCATCTACAGAGTTTAAGTGACAAAAAATCCTCCCTGTACAGCAAATTTTCAGTATCTATTTCAACATTTAAAGTGCAAGGGCAATGCACTCTTTTCTTTATTAATATAATCTGAAATGGACAATAAAGGCTGCAAAGCCCCTCTACAGACAGAGTTTAAGTGACAAAAATCCTCTCAGTGTTCAGCAAATTCCTGCATTTCTTTTCAGTATATATTTTAATATCTGTATAGTGCGAGGGCAATGCACCCAGCCTTTATTTATTAATATAATCTAAAATAGACAGGAAAGGCTGCAAAACCCCTTTATACACAGAGTTTAAGTGACAAAAAACCTCCTCTGTGTTCAGCAAATTTCTGCCTCCGGTGCACATTTAATTTTTCAACAACTCTTCAATGTGTTACAGGGTTGGTTGGTTTTTTTTTTTCATGTAGGTCAAATTTAATTTTTTGTAATAACAACATCTTGCTTTCCATAAGGTGACCTCAATAGTTGCTTGCTGTACAGGTGTAAACATTATATTCCTTTTTTTTTGGAATGTATTTTTGGTGCTTTTTACTCTGGATTGTTTCAGATGCCCAATGTGAACCAAGGAACCAGGTTTAGATGGAGAAATTCAACGTACAGTCAGAGAAAAAATGAGTGATTGGGCTCCTTTATCAGGGATGGCACATGGACACTAATTATGGTCTCAGCTATTTTGTATCTTAATCAATTCCAGTGATCTTGTTTGTAATTTTTACTCTTCCTGACAAGGAGCTACTCCAAGAAATAAATCAGCCATCAGTGTAATTTTCCTCTTGGACACAAAAGGCTCCCAAATTAACAGGCTTTTTCCCCCTGGAGAGATCTCCCTCATCCTCTGCTGGGTTCTGTTAATTACTCCTTTGTCCCTTTTTGTTTTTCCTTTGTCCCTTTTTGTTTTTCTGGAGGCTCAGGATGTGCAGGCTCCCAGTGCCCAGTTCCAGCCCAGCACATCCTCTGTGCTCAGGCAGGAAAATAAGTCTGGACAGCTCCAAAAAAATCAAGATTGGTGACCAGAATCACCTCATATTCCCCAGATCCAGCTTGTTTTGTCTGTTCCTGGGATAAAACCAGAGTTTGGGATGCGTTTGAAAACTCATAATGCAATTTGGGAAATGAGGGAACAGAGCAGGGTGCCCGTGGCAAAGGGATCTTGATAAAATCCTCAAACCCCCTCGTGTGATGAGAGCTGAAATGAGCACCTTTCAGACACAGCCCAGCCCCTTTGTTGTGCCACAGGTGGTTTTGAAAACAATTTACAAAGAGGCTTTTTTTTTTTTTGTCTTTTTCATGCTGTTAAAGCAAATTGGTATGTAATTAGATTTATATAGTGAATAATCTTATTTGCATATCCAATTAATTCTTCCTGTTTTAATTTGCTAGGGCTGGGTTCACATTGGTAGTAAAAAAAAAATAACACTTAAATTATCAAGCATTCAGTTTTTCTTTTGCTATTATTCGTTCAAGGTCTTCCATTAAAATTTGGTCCTGGGCATCAGCTTCCTTTTAAAAGCTGTTAAATAATGTGGAAAAAAAAAAAAAAAAAGAAAACATGAAAAAACCCCAGCCCATGTGGTTTGTGTTGTAAAAACACTGAGGGTCTTCTTCAGCTGCTCAGGGGGAATGCAGTGGGAATTTAGAATTTTCAAGCATCTTTTTTATCACAGATTGGTTTGGGTGGGAAGGGACCTTCAAGAGGATCCAGTTCCATGGATCAGGGACCTTCCACTGTCCCAGGCTGCTCCAAGTCCTGCCCAGCCTGGCCTTGGGCACTGCCAGGGATCCAGGGGCAGCCACAGCTGATCTGGGAATTCCATCCCAGCCAGGAATTCCATCCCAAAATCCCATCCAGCCCTGACCTGGGACAGTGGGAAACCATTCCCTGTGTCCTGTCCCTCCATCCCTTGTCCCCAGCCCCTCTCCAGCCCTCCTGGAGCCCCTTCAGGCTCTGGAAGGTCTCAGCTCTCCCTGGAGCCTTCTCCTGTCCAGGTGAACATTCCCAGCCTGTCCCAGAGCAGAGGGAGCATCTCCAGCAGCTCCATGGGCACTTTTCCTGCAGCCCCTTGTTTGTCACTTCAGCTCCTCCCAGCCGTGCTCAGAAACGCAGGAGACAAAGAAAGATCTGGAAGGAGAGCCTTGACTGCAGAAATTTCAATTTAAGTGCTCTGAATTCCACCAAAGCACCCCAAGGCGACAGGGATGAAACAACTCCACTTTGTTAGGGGCTAACAAATCCAAGTGTGCAATTCCAGCAGCTGCCACCTTTATTCCCTGCACACAGGGCTTGTGTTTTACACACACAGACCAAGGAAAATCTCACTTTTTCCCAGAGTCAGGAATAGCCCGGCCACAGTCTCTGCTTGTTAAAGAAGCCTCGTTCATCCCTGCCAGGCAGAACAGCTTCCATCCAGGAATCCTCTTGAGGATCCACTCCAGGATCCACCTGAGAGCTGGCTGGGAGCTCCTGGCCCTGGGGAGTGCTTAGGAGGCATCAGCAGTGCTGGAAAGGCAGCAGGATATTTTTATTTAGGAGCTGCTGGGCTGTGGGAGGCATCAGCAGTGCTGGAAAATCAGCAGGATATATTTTTATTTATTTAAATGTGCTGGAGCCAGTTCGTTCCCAGCAAGTGTGAGACAGGCAGGTGCCAGCTCCCCTCGCAGCTCTTTTGGGGTTTGGGAGCAGGGATCTGTTATCCCTGGAGTTCACAACAAAGGGATGGGTGAGTCAGTAGGAAAGGATGGAGCAGGTACATGGTAACCTGAATTTAAAGTGAGATTTCAGGATCAGGATAGGGGAAGTGCAGGTTTGGAAAGGAGCCTGGGGTGACTCTGAAGGGTGAGATCCTCCTGTTCACTGGGAAAACTGGAGTGTCACAACGGTGCCATTTATTTATATAATATATATTATATGAGAATTTTATTATTTATTCATATTATTTATTTGTTTATCAGTTTCTTTTTTTCTAGTTATTTATTGTTCTATTTTATTTCCATTCCAAAGTGTCCCTTCTCTTTTGAAGATGTTTTTTGATGGAAGGTTCTTCCCAGTGGCCACAGTGTCCATCTGTCCAACTCATCAGCTGATGTGCAATAAGCTCCCTGTTTTAATTTTAATTTTAATTTTGATTTTAATTTTAATCTCCCTGCTCACCTCTGAGTGCCCTTCACCCTTGTCACAATGAGATTGCTGATCTAAAATTAATGAAAAGGGTTTGATTTCACTTTAATACCCCACTGCTCCATTACCTCTTCACCAAATGCATCTCTGCTTTTATTTCAGACCAGTACTTTGAGCAGCTTGTTTTGTAAAATTAATTTTGTTAATTGTTACCAGAAAAACACTGGTTTATTCCTTTTTTTGTGTAAGAAGAAGACCTTGGAGTTATGAACTTTTGTTGCTGCTATTGGGTGATTAATGGAATCAAAATTTGATTGCAAGGTGGGGAAAAAGTGATTATAGATCGTTCAAAGCCTAAAAATTCTCATGGTTCCCTTCTCTCTGGCATCATGGATGTACATCTGGATTCATTGAAATCAGAAAATCCAATGTATGATTCTTGGGCGCAGATTTTACAGAGGCTGAGTGGTTAATTCAGGAGGGTTTAGGCAAAAATGTTGTCAGGGAAAGGGAGATGGACTGAAAATTGACGTTCTCATGTAGGTGTGTGGAGCTGCTTCGGAGTGAGAGGTTAAGAATTGAAAATTAAAACAACAGCAGTCTTTAAACGATTTAATAAACGAGGCAAACGCGTTGCGTAATTGTGTTGCAATGATTTGAAATAGGTCCTAAGGAAAATTGCTTTGAATCTTAATTAGCAGCTAATGGTTATTAGCTAAATCCGGTGCCGGGGAAGATGTAAATAGGTGCAAGTGCTTAGACGTTGTTTTCACCTCCAAACACCGCAGCTGTTTGTCCCAATTTGGGGCTGGTTTTCACCCGATGCAGCAGATCCCAGGTAGGCAGTGCAGAACACCTGGGCGAAATAAAAACCAGGTGACAATTGGTGACAAAACAATTCCTGCGGCCGGGTTTTATCTCCTGAGGAACAACTCCGCGCTCCTCTGTTGAGCCAGGAAAATGAACCGTGCTGGGCGCTGTGCCCCGAGGTGTGAGTGAGTGTGCGGGGAATGCGTTCCCACTCTTATTTTCCTCTCGGATTCATCACCTGCCTGCTTTGTAAAGTGTTTTCAGCTTCCCAGGGGCAGGAAAAGACACTGCAGTGTCAGAAAACCCGGAGAGAATGACCTCCAGCTCTCCCGGCACTTACCGCAAACCTCTTTTAAATTGAATACACAAGCCAAGATAATACAGGCTGCTTGATAAGAAACATTAGAGAAATCCATAACACGAGGCTTTTTATTATGGGTTTATTACATCCATCTCTCCAGTGGGTAATGGAACTTGTAAATATACTCTCATGTAGGAGCCTCCTCGCGGGCTTTTTATTCATGCTGAAGTAAGCACAGCAAACTTATTTGCTGTCAGGGTACATTGAATTTGAGATTAGTATTTATTTTGGTCCTAAAGAGGTTCTGCTTTTGCCAATTGGAGGAGAGGAGGTGGGAGCTGCAGGGGGTTTTTTTGGGGGGGAAATGAGTTTTTCCAGGCAAACTGCTGGTGCCTGTATGGGATGCAGGGGATGTGCACATCGTGGGCTGCGGGTTGTGTGCTCGGAGCTCCTTCAGGAGGGAAAATTCGCTTTGTTTCAGCAGGAGCTCGCTGTGTGTTCATTGACTGAGCCCAGCAAGATGAAAAATCATCCGTGGGATTAGAGGAATATTTAAGGGATGCGTTCCCTGCGTTACTGTGCAACGCAAACACGGGCACGGGGCACTCTGCGCTGTAAACATTTGTTCTTTACTGGGAAAATGCTTTTTAAAATCTCTTCTGGAGGTAAACAAAGCAATGCTGCAGCAGCAGGAGCCCAGCAGGATTTTTGCTTACTTGGGAGAAGCCAAGGGGACGTTTGTGCTGAGTAAAGAGTCCGGAAAAAGTTGACAGCAAAGTTCCAAAAGGAGCTCAAATTGTACAAAAACCAAGAGCAGCTTACAGGTTTTAAAGCAGATTTGTTGGAGGATGCAGTAGTCAATTGATGGTTGCCTTAATATAGGGAAAACAATCCTTAATTAGAGGATGTTAATTGGATCAGAATCCTGCTGAGGTGTCAGCAAAGTCATCTTGAACCCAGGAATTTCATGGGATTTTTAGAGTTCCCCATTCCTGGCAGTGTCCAAGGCCAGGTTAGACATTGGGGCTTGGAGCAGGTGGGATTGTGGAAGGTCTATCCCAAACATACATGTTTCTTTTCATGGCTATATTTACTTACATGTCTTCAAATATGCTTGTTCTCATGGCTTTGTTTTCATGGCTTTGTTTTCATATGTATTTATTTTCATTGTTCTGTTTGTTTCATGTTTGTTTCCATGTCTTTATGTTTATTTTCCTGTCTTTATTTGTTTTCATGCCTTCAAATACGCTTGTTTTCATGACTTTGTTTTCATGGCTTTATGTTTGCTTTCATGTCTTCATGGATGTTTGTTTTCATACCTTTCTGTATGTTTGCCCCATGTCTTTATGCTCATTTTCATCTCTTTATGTTTGTTTGTTTGCATGAATTTAGGTTTGTTTTCATGTCTTTCTATAAGTTTGTTTCCATGTCTTTGTGCTTATTTTAATATCTTTGTATTTGTTTTCCTGTCTTTATGGTTGCTTTCATGACTTTGTTTTCATGACTTTGTTTTCATATATGTTTATTTTCACCTTTCTGTATGTTTATTTCCATGGCTTTATTTTCCTGTCCTTTGTTGTTTTCATGTCTTCATGTATCTTTGTTTTCATACTTTCTGTATGTTTGTTTTCATGTCTTTATATTTGTTTTCATGTCTTTATGTACATTTATTAGCATTGTTTTTATGTCTTTATGTTTATTTTCATACTTTCTCTATGTTTGTTTCCATGCCTTTATGTTTATTTTCCTGTCTTTATTTGTTTTCATACTTTCTGTATGTTTGTTTTCATACTTTCTGTATGTTTGTTTTCATACTTTCTGTATGTTTGTTTTCATACTTTCTGTATGTTACTTTCCTGTCTTTATGTTTGTTTTCCTGTCTTTATGTTTGTTTCCATGTCTTTATGTTCGTTTCCATGTCTTTATGTTTATTTTCCCCATCTTTATGTTGTTTTCATGTCTTTGAGCTGCTTTTGGCCACTTTCCTCAGTGCTCTCACAAACTTCCCTGCACCCACAGCTGAAACTCTCCCAAAGTGATGCCCTGAGCAGCAAATGGGTCACGGGGAACTTTGTGGCTTTGACTTCTTGCTGCTCTCAGAACAGCAGAGTGATCCATAACGAGTTATTCCCTGTTAATTACTGTGCCTGCACATTTCCCATCATGGACTGTGCTGCTCTGCTTACTGGAGAAAAGTTAAAGCCCAAGCTCTCCGTCCCAGATAAAAGGCTGCTCACAGAAATTCTTATTTATCTTTAAGACTTTTGAAAAAAAAAATTAAGTATTTCCAGTGTAATCCTTAATTTTCAAAACACAGAAAGCCTTTATTTATTTTTTTTTTGCAATTGTAATGACAAAATTGCTGAAGCAGTGCACGTTATTTCGATTACCCATTAAGCCTCCTCTGCTCTAGAATGAAATTACATGATTTTCATTAAATTTTCTTGCTTTTAACTTCTGACTTGTCATTTACCAAAAGAGAGAAACAAACCACTGCAACTCTGCTTGTCTCTCATTACGCCCAAAACCAGTAATGCAAGCCAGCTCCTATTTTGGCATCTTTGTGATATTTTGGGCTTTTTATACTAAAAAACAGGAATAAAATTTATTTTGCACCATAGTTCTTCTGATCTATGACTTCTGTAAGGCTTCAGCATTACATTGGCTTGGCATAAATGGACTTTGCAGAGTGAGTGATTTATTTCACTTTGTTTCATTTCATGTTGATCACATCAGTAAACCATAATTTCTTATTGAACAATGAAATAAATCTATAACCCAAATTATATATATATGTAAAAAATTAAATTCAATATAATTATTATATATAATAATGATATATTATAATATAAAAGTATATATAATATTATAATGTATTATATATAATTATATATTATTATATGTATATATTATATAAAAATAGATAAAGTTTATATCTAGATTGTAAATAATTTACTTATAANATCTTATTCAATAATAGGATATTATTATATTATATATTATATATTATAATATATTGTATATTATCTATCTACTATCTATTATTATATATTTTATATTATATATCTATTATTATATATTATATATTTTATATTATATATTATATTAATTTTTTAAAAAAATTAAAAGAGATTTTTATGAAAAAGTCTCTCTTTCAAAATCATAAAAAGGAGCTTCAGTTCCCAAATGCCACCCACCTGAGCAGCCTTGGGCAGTGCTAAATTACAGTGTAAGAAGGCAAAAGTCAGGGTTTGACAGCTCTTACTTATACCTTCTCCCTCCTGTGTTGTTTGAAAGTTCATAACATTTTAAAAAATTAAAGGGACGTGTGTTATCCGTGGGCAGATTGGACAAATTGTGCTCCTGGCTGCTCCTTTGATCTTTGCCTGATTGAACTCTGAGAACTTTATTTAAGCCTTCCCTCGGTTTGGCATTTAGTGGTGTTAATTTTGAGGCTGGGTTTGGTTGATTTTAAGGCTGGATTTGGTTGATTTTAAGGCTGGATTTGGTTGATTTTCAAGCTAGATTTGGTTGATTTTCAAGCTGGATTTGGTTGATTTTAAGGCTGGATTTGGTTAATTTTGAGGCTGGGTTTGGTTATTTTTAAGGATGGGTTTGTGTGGTGATCTGGTGTTTGTGTGTCTGTGTTTGCAAGGAGGGTCTGGTCACTCTGCAGGGGTGACCCAGCAGAAAACTGGGGATAAATTGGTGATTTTTAGGGTTGGGCAGTGCCCATGGTGGGGTGGTCAGTGCTGCTGTGCCCCAGCTCCCAGAGCCACAGCAGGAACCCTCTGTGTTCCCTAATTTCCCACTGGATCTGGGATTGGTTTTTATTCCTGCTCTGCTGAGCGCTGCAGAAACTTCTGAAAAACAACAGCGAAAAAAGAATTGAAGGGCAACTCCTGCAAAGTGCCCTGAATTGGAGCAATTCCAGCAGCTCCAACCAAGTTACAGAGAGTGAGAGCAGCTGAGCTGCCAGCCCCGTGTCCTGGGAACAGATTTCAAATGCCTTAAAATCCATTTATGGCACAGAAGCACCTGCAGGTTACAGCCTGGGATCCTGTTTGCAGCATTAAACACCTTCTTGCTTTAGCAGCACTGAAAAGTGAGAGAGCTTTTCCTGCCCAGCAAGGAAGGGCTGGGATTGACCTCTCTGTGTAACTCCAGAGCAGGGATCCTCCTCTTCTCCTAAATATCTCCATTCTTTTTTAAACTTCAAGATGCCAGCAGACTGTTGGAAGATGATGCTGAAATTTTTTCCCCCCAAAAATATAAATTTATGACATGATGAACATGAGGTTTCCCTTTCTCACCATTCTTTCAGTTACCTTTTAATTTCTTGTATTGAAATATTGTCCTTTCTTCTTAAGGCAAGGGCTGACCAATTTACAAAAAAGGAAGAAAATTGCAGAGGGTAATGTTTGGAATGAGGCAGATGCTTAAAACTTGCCAATGCCAGTGCTCTGTGATAGAAAGGAACATGTTTAACAGTTTAATTCTACTTGGGTTTTTTTATTTTTATTCCAAATTAAGGAGAAAACAAACCTCCATGAATTTTTGTCACACATGTCCTATTGCAGCCTTGTCTCAGGGACATGGGAACGTTCCAGAATTGCCAAAACCAAAGAGCCAAGGAGAAATGTTGACTGAAATAGTTAACAAATGTTTTATTCTCTGCTTTGTGCGTGGTGTGAAAGTTCTGTGCCTGTTGGTTGGAATCCCTGATGGATTCCCCTGTACCCAGCTTGTGTTTCCTTGCTGGAAAATTTAGATAGATAGGAAGAAAATTGCAGAGAGTAATATTTGTATGACAAAAATATTTTGTGTGACAAAAATTCGTCATCTCCACCTGATGGAGGTTTGTTTTCTCCCTGTTTTGGAAAAAAAAAAAAAAAAACAAACAAATCAACACAACAAAAAACAAGTAGAATTAAACTGTAACCACAATTTACGTTCCTTTCTGTCACAGAGCACTGGCACAGGCAAGTTTTAAGGATCTGCCCCATTACAAATTTTACTCCCTGCAATTTTCTCCCAATTTCTAAATTGGTCCACTAATTGCAGACTGTGTGCTGATGGCCCAGAGCAGGCAGATCTCCCAGGCTGAACCACCCCATGGTCATTTTCTACCCCCTGGTGCAAATGAAGTTTTGGGGTGTTTGGGGCTCCCAATGCCAGGCTGATCATCCCTTCCTCTTCCCAGCCCTGCTAATTCCATCTGCTTTTTCACAAATATTTGAGGAAAGGACTCCGTGGCCTTAAGCCTCTCTGTAAATAGCTGGATGAGGAGCTGGCAGGGATCAGCTTTCCTCCTGACAGTGGCTGATGTACTTAAACCTGAAGAGAGGAAAAAGAGGCTTCACCTTGAAGCCAAGCACCAGACAGCTCCTTTCACCTTGAAGCTTTCTGCAGGGTTTGGCTCCTCAATCAATGGAGAGCCCGGACACTTCGCCAGAGCTGGCTTTGTTTTTCCAGCAATAGATGAGACAGAGATTATAGGTTATTGCCTCAGGGACTTGTCTTTTTTAAAGCTTCGGGATTTTTTAAAAGGAAAGAGGCTTTTTTTTCCGCTAAAAAAAAAGCGTTTCATAACTTTGTCTGTTGCCGGGGTGGGGAGGACGGCATTTGTTAACCTGGCTGTCACACACCTTCCTGATTGCATCAAAGATTAAAATCAATTGAATTTCGGGGAGGTATTGTGGAAGGGAAATCTGTAGCTTTAAAATATGCACCTGGAACCAACTACTCCTGCTTTTTTCATATATCCACTTCACAGTCCCTGCCGTACTCAAGGCAGCTGAAAGTTTTATAATAATGATGTGTGTTCTTGGCAGACAGCAATTATATCAGCACCTTACCTTTTCCTAATAAGTCAATAGATAATTAGCTCAGGCCTTGGAAACATTTCTATTCCCAAAGAGCTCCGTGCAAGAGCGCCCAGCACTGGTGGCAGCACCACGTTAATCTGTTTAGCACTGAATTAATCTGATTTTTCCCATTGTTTTGTACTGACTCACAGCTCTGTCGTGGGCTGCTGTTGTCCTCAACAGAGCACTGCGAGCTCCTCTGTTTGTTTTCCTGCTCTTGGCTGTGGTGACTCAGGATGGGAGAGGGGATGCCAGGAGAGAAGGGGACAGCAGGAGAAAAGGGGACAGCAGGAGGGGAGAGGGGACAGCAGAGGGGCAGCACAGGATGAGAGAGGGGACAGCAGGAGAAAAGGGAACAGCAGGGAAAAGGGGACAGCAAGAAGGGAGAGGGGACAGTGAAGGGGGAGAGCAGGATGAGAGAGGGGACAGCAGGAGAAAAGGGGACAGCAGGGGAAAAGGGGACAGCAAGAAGGGAGAGGGGACAGCGAAGGGGGAGAGCAGGAGAAAAGGGGACAACAGGGGAAAAGGGGACAGCGGGAGGGGAGAGCAGAGGGGCAGCACAGGATGAGAGAGGGGATGGTAGGAGAAAAGGGGACAGCAGGGAAAAGGGGACAGCAAGAAGGGAGAGGGGACAGCAGAAGGGTCCCAGTACCTGTTGGAGACCTGCAGGTGCCACCAAAGAAGCCCAATCTTGTATCAAGGGGTTGTCCCCAAAGGTGCAGAGCTACAAGGCCCTTCCCTGAGAAACATCACTTGATACACTTTTAAAAATCGGACGTTTATCTTTTTTTTCCCCTTTGAACAGGAAGCCCCTTTAGAGGGTCATTGTCTGGGACGATAAGGTGTAAAATGTTCTTTGTTTTCATTTCAAAGCCAAGTGCAGTTGCTGTTAGCAGAGGTGATGGGCAGGGATGGAGGAGTGGGGCAGGCGGTGGAGCCCTTTGCTGCTGGGGAGGATGGAGTGCCCTGCTCACCTTGCAGAGCAGCCTGCTGTGTTCACCAGCCGTGCCCTTGAGCTGTCCCAGCCATCCCTGCTCCTCTGAAGAGCTGCTCTTCCCAAGGTGCAGTTTTGTCTGGAAGAAATACCTGCTTGTAGCACGGTGTGAAAACAGCACGGAGCAGGCAGCCATTCCCTGGGCAGCAAACAAGGAAAGGATTTTTTTCTCTTTTATCCTGGATATACTCCAAGAATTCTCTGTTCAGTTTAGTTATTATCTTTCCCCACGGTGTGGGATATTCAATTAAACTTTCTCTCAAATTGGCCATAACTTTCCGTGGAAATTAAAGCAGCTCTATTTAGGCACCAGTATCTGTCACCAGGCTTAATGTTCAGAGAGAATAGGAATGGTTCCACCTGTTTGGTGTGAATTAACCTCGGCTGACATTCCTCGTGTTTCAATTCCTCAAGAGCAGGGGGAGATGACAGCATTTAGCATCCAACTGCATGTGCTGGCTCTCAGCTTCGGGGTGCTGGAGGGACACAGCAAACACACTCACTCTTCATTTGGAATGGATTCCAATTAATCTGGCTATTTTTATTTTTTTTTTAATAGGTTTCGTGATTCACTAGGGGGAAAAAATACATATATCGAGCAGAATGTTCTTCGAAATGATCTCTCACTTTCCATCCAACACCATATGGACACACACCTCCTTCTGTGGTGAAAATGCTGCTTTTATTGTGAAATCGACTGAAATGTCCCAGATCCTGCCTCTCACTGAAAGAAGCACATTTCTGTCAGAGGAGGCAGACCCAGAGCAGGAGCACATTTGTTTTATCTGACAGGGAGGGGGAAAAATGCCTTTAGGAACCCAATCTTGTTTGCAGCTTGTCTTGAGCTGAGGGCGCCTCGTGTTCGTTCTGGGCTAACTCGTTTTGGGGCTCTTCAAAAGAAATGTAAGTGAGAAAAATAAAATCTGCCCCTGGGAGTGTCTCAGCAGTTCGTTTGGCTGGGAAAGTTATTTATTTTATTGGCCTGGGACAGTGGGAAATGTGCGAGGAGTGGCAGCAGCTGGTGAACGGTGCAAAGGGGAAATGGGCTAAAATAACTGAGCACTTTCAGGTGTGTGCTCTGCTGCTTGTTCTTTTTGGCTGGAATGATCAAAAAAGAGTCTGTGAGACACAGCCTGATGAGAAGGATGAGGGGAAAAAGCCTCTAAGCACAGCAAAGCTTCCTCCTGGCCTCGGTGGTTTTTTTGGATTGAGCTGCTCATGGTGTTCACCAGTGATAAGCCAAAAAAAATGCGTTATCACTCTTGGAGTGCGAGTCCCTGGACATTTCTGCGACAGAAATAAAGTTGCCACTTTGAATTTATTAAGAAAGGAAGTGTAGAATTTGTATTTCAGAGTTATCCAAATAGCAAAAGCAGACACTTTGAGCAGAGCAAAAGCCTTTGCCCGTGCTGGCAATAAACATCTGAGTGACACAACTCAGTCAAAAATGAGCTTTTTGTGGTGCAGGCACTTGTAGTTTCCTGTCTGCAGGAATCTAGATGGCAGCTTGTTTTATTTATTAGTGACTCTTTAGTGCTCTGTGAAGCAAATCCTCCTCCTGTGGCAGGTTCTGTGGCTCAGCCCTTATCACCCAGCGCTGGGATCTCGGGCTGCAGTGATTTCCATCACACATTAAGGCTGGAGCAAAGCAGCTCCACAGGCTGCAGATTAAACAGCTTGGACCTGCTTATCTTGGTTATACACAGGCAGCAAGTAAGAGGAAGAAGAAGAAAGGCACTCAAAATAATTTTATCTGGCCAGTGGTGCGAGGTTTTTGCTGCTCCTCTGGTCCCCTGGTAGGCTGCAGCTGCTCTCAGAGCTTCTCCCTGCTTTGCCCAGCTCCCTCTGCCTGAAAATCCCAAAATCCCACCAGGATTCTTCCTGCCCAACAGGAAGGGCAAGCTTTTTTTTTTTTTTTTTTTTTTTTTTCTTTTTTTTTCTTTGGTTTTTTTTTTTTTTTGTCATATAAAAGAGAAATGTTGATCAGTGTCAGCAGCAGGTGGAATGTTTGGAAGTGTTTTCATTTGATCTTTCATTTGAGCTTCTACTTCAGCTGAGGTAAATTGAGTTATTTAGTGGACAAACCCAGCGTTTTCACCTATTTGTGACTATTTCTGCCTCCAGGTCTCCGTCTCGAGTGTGTGTTTTTAAAATTGTGAATTGCTCACTAATTAATTACACAGACAGGATGTGGTGGTTCTTACACAGGTCACTCTCACTGCTTGGTGTGGGCCAGTTTTATTCTTCATTCATTCCTTTTCTTCATTCCTTTTCTTCATTCCTTTTCTTCATTCCTTTTCTTCATTCCATGAAGACCAGGCTGCTGCAGGTTCCCCTCTGCTCCTGCAGCCAGGTGATGTCCTGGATGTGTGGGGACACTTTTGGACCTTTAGATTTGTTCCTGTTTCCCACCTCAAGCAGATGAACTCTCTGCTTTCAATGCAAGCTGTGTTTTCCTGTGATGGGAAGGGGACCAAAGGCTGACCTTTGGTGTGATGTGATCTAAATTGACGCTCCCTAATTGAAATAACAGCAGGTGACAGCCCAGGGAGGGGGCTGAGGCAGGTGACAGAGGCAATCCCTGAGTCAGCAGGTCCCTAACTGGATTATCTGGGATGGTCTGGCTCATGTCACCATCATATTCTGTGTTTTTGGGATTTGAAGGAACTCTTACCACAGGACTCGAGCACTTCTGTGTTTTCCAGTGGGAAAACTGGATACATTCGAATGTATTTCAAATCTCTTACTTTCAAACCCCCTCACACAGTCCTCAGAGCTATAATCTTCCTTTATATTCAGATTTAAATAGCCTGGGCCTGGCTGTAATGTTCTTTCTTAGGGAGAAGGAGCCTGCTCAGGGAGTGCAGCAGCCCTGGGTCTCAGGAACAAGTCTGGATGCCATAATCCAGTCCCTTATGCTTTATGGCTGTTATTATCCTTTCCCACCAGCACCATGAGTTGCACACAGGTGTAATTTAAAGCTAGGGATGATGTGAAATGTGTTTGGAATAACAGATGGGTTTCAGTCAGGTGTCGTTAAGGGATAATTAAAAATAAAGATAATTCCAAGGCCTGTGGCCGTGTGCTTGGTGCATCCTCTGTTCTGGTGGGGCCTGAGGGAGAGGTGGCTCCTTTCTAATCTTCCTGGCAGAAGGAAATGTGAAATATTTCTGTGGAGGTGGCAGAATTTGCTCTCCCTGGAGTGAAGGGCTGCTGTTCTGTCCTCAGTAAATCCAGCTGATTTCCCAGTGTCAGGGAATATGAGGGTTATTCCTGTTCATTCTCACTTTCCTTCCAGTGGAGGATCCATCATCTTCCTTATTTTTCCATATTTTTTGTACATCTCATCATCTCTATATTTTATTTATTATTATTATTATATTTATTATTATTAATTTATTCCTTTTCCCCTGACCTCCTACACCCACAGATTTCCTGTATCCCCATCCAGGTGGGTTTCCAGCAGCCTGACTGAAGTGAATTCCGTGTTCACATCCCTGCACGCTGAAAGAACAGTAAAGACAGGGCAGCAAAAGATTGAGAAATGATCTAAAAATGTTCAATCAAAGCTCCTTGCAGTCAGCTGAAAGCCTTTGTGACTGTGAGCACTTCCCCCATGTCCTTGCTTGCACTGATCTTGGAGGAGCAGCCAGGCATTGACACTGATGAGAGGAAAACTCTCGGGGAAATCAAGAGAGCTGATCTTTTCCAGGGAAGGAAAAGTTGGTTTCTTTTGTGTTCTGAAGAGCCACTGTGGAGATGAAGCTGTCTGACACAAAGAGGATGGAGAGCAGTGAGTTTAGCCAGAGCTTTCTGGGGGTGTTCTGGGCAGTGTCAGTGAATTTCCTGAAATCCTGTGCTGGCTGCAAAGCGTTGGGCAGGGAAGGGCTGCACCTCAGGGATGGACCCGTGAGCAGCTCCCACCCTCAGCTCCAGGTCTGAGAGAGGATAAATGGAGAAGGTGAAAGCAGAAAATGGTTGAGGAGATGGGAAGGAGTTAACAGCTCGAAAAATCAAAGAGTGTTTTTAAAATGAAGAAGGAAAGTCAGCACAGGGGAGGCTCCCATTGGTAATCACCAACCTCAGAGTGCTGGGTTGCTGGGAAGTGACTCCTGAGCTCCTTGAAGGTCCTCTCAGGTCGTTTTGCCAAAATATTTTCCCACTTGTGTGAGTTTTCAGTGCTCTGAAGGGCACAGGTGTAGAATGTCCTTGTCAGGGCTGGTCACACTGAAGGTCTCAGGACCCCCAGGGAGGTGTGGGGCTGCTGCCAGGGGGCTCCTGAGGCAGGAGAGGGCAGGGGTGGAAAAGGGTCACTCACACCCCATGACTGCAGACAGGTTCCAGTCAGGGATGGCAGAACTTGCACTGAGGACCCCCAGGCTCATTTCATTACTGTGTAACTGTGTTTGACAATGTGGGGTTTTAATTTGCAAGGAAAACATCTCCATTTTTAAAGGAGATGTGATTTTTAAAGACTGTGGTTTGAACTGAGCTTTGCTGTGACAGCAGTGCCTGTTCCCATTGTTTGAACTTTGGCTGAGGTTTCATTCTGTGCTCTGTTGAGTGTGGGACATTTGCACGAGGTTGAGTAGCTTTTGGGGGAAAAAAACCACCAAAACCTGCTGTTATAAACTAAATAAAGTCATCAGATCTTTTCCAAGGTGAATGACACACGGCCTCTTGGGGCTGTATTTTCTGTTTTAAGCCTGGCCCGTGGGGATTCCATGAGTGACCTGTCCCATTCTCCCTTCCCCACGCAGATGACAACAGCCTGCACGGGCCGGTGTTCCTGCAGGAGCCCGACAGCCTCATCTTCCCCCTGGACTCGGAGGAGAGGAAAGTGAAGCTGAGCTGTGAAGTGAAAGGAAACCCCAGACCAACCATCGGGTTTGTGCAATGTTTAGCTGTTGTTGGAGCTGTCACACGTGAACTTTTCTGCTGTGTGGGTTGGTGATGTCCCTGGGGGGTACCCCAGGGCTGTTCCCAAAAAATCCCGAGGGGCAGCTCTGATCTCTGCTCTGGGAGAGGGACAGGATCCAGGGAGTGCCTGGAGCTGGGCCAGGGGAGGTTTGGGTTGGATTTTAGGGAAAAGTTCTTTCTCCAGAGAATGGGCACGGACCTGAGGCTGCCAGAGCTCCAGGAGCCTTTGGAGCACTTTGGACTGCCAGAGCTCCAGGAGCCTTTGGACACTGCTCCAGGGATGGCCAGGGTGGGATTTGGGGTGTCCTGGCCAGGTTTTTGATGGTCCTTGTGGGTCCCTTCCAGCTCAGGATGTTCTGTGATCCTGGAGCATTGGGAACAGAGGAAATGGACACCTCCAGGTGTTGTGATTCAATTGCAAAATCTGGACAGGAGTTCTAAAAGGTTACAAAAGGATTATAAATAGTCCTGGCTCTCGGATTAACCATCCTCTCCCATAAACATGGACAAAACTCTCAATTCTTTTCAGCTTTAGTAGCTGCTTTGGGATCCTTGGAGGAAGGTGCTGTCCTCCTGCAGAGCTGTAAATCACTGCTGCTGCTCTTCTCTGTCCTCTGGTGCCTCTCTCGCTCTGCTCACCAGGAAATGCCACTCTGAAACCAATTAGAGTCACCAGGCCTGTGCCTCTGTGCTGCCTCCTGACACACCAGCTCTTTCATGCCATAAAATCCACGGATTCGTGGTGCAAACACATCTCCAGAGCTTCTCTGTGCACTCAGGAGGGTGAGAGGGGCTGTGTCCCCTCTCCTCGCTCCATCCAGGCCTGCTGGAATTCCTCAGTGCCCCACTTTGTGACAACATCTGCCAGCAGGGAATTTTCTTAAATTTACAAACAAACAACCAGCAAGTGAGGAGAGAAGGGGGGAAAAAAATATCCTCAGTGGATTTGAATGGGTTGGAGATCCTGTGTCAGGGATCCCCCTTGCCAAGTGATTCCTTCCAAAGAGCAGCAGCACCAGCAACTCCAGGAGCATTAATCATTCCAGAAACTGAAAGATCTGTCAAGGATATTGCTCTTTCAGTTAAATACTGAGATATTTCAATACTGCTCAGGAAATTTGCATTTTTGTGCTGTCTGTTTTTTTGGTTTTTTTTTCCTTTATTTTTAATAAGTAGCCAGAACGGTTCTAAATCCTCCTTTAGTTACTTCAGGCCGTGTTTTCAAGCACCCAAGAGCATCAGCAGGGTTTGAGTTTGGTGTTTCTGTGCTGCAGGTGGAAGTTAAACGGGAGCAGCATTGACGTGGGCACGGATTACCGCTACAGCCTGCTGGAAGGGAACCTGCTGATCAATAATCCCAATAAAAGCCAGGATGCTGGGACCTACCAGTGTGTAGCAACAAACCCCTTCGGAACCATCGTCAGCAGAGAGGCAAAGCTGCAGTTTGCTTGTGAGTAAGGAGGCAGCCTCCGTTCCCACAGTGTGCTGGGAAAAAAAAAAGGAAAAAAAAAAAAAAACAAGCCAAAAAAAAAAAAACCCACCAAAAAAAAGGGATCTGGGTGTGTTTTCCCAGCTTTTCCTGGTGGGTTATGGGGTGTGTTCTCTTAATTCATGGAGTGAGAAAGCAGGGAAGTTTGAATAAGGAATGCAGATCTTGAATTATCATGATTTTGCTGGAATTGTATGGATTATACACATAATTGGATGGTTTCTATACATATATAAGCCCCTCAGCAGCCCTTGGCAGGGTCACAGCTTCCCAAAATCCACTGGAGAAGGATGGGCTGGGTACCAGGCAGCAGCTCCTCAAATCTGGGCTCCAGATTTGGGGTGAGACAGGAGGATCCTCCTAATCCCACAGAGGATGGGCAGGGGCTGGGATGGAATTCCCAGAGCAGCTGTGGCTGCCCCTGGATCCCTGGCGGTGCCCAAGGCCGGGCTGGGCAGGGCTTGGAGCAGCCTGGGACAGTGGGAGGTGTCCCAGGGACAGGAGGTGGGAAGGAGATGAGTTTTAGGGTCCCTCCCAACCCAAACATTTGTGGGATTCTCTGATCCTGACAAGTGCAGGGACTGCTTGAGTGGAAACTCCTCCTCTTCTCCCATATCTGCTCTGACTGATTCCTACCTGGATTGGATTTAAAACCAAAGTTTGATCTTTTCCAGTCATGATAGGGAACTCGGATAAATGGATGCATTTTTGACTCCTAGATTGTATTTTGGTTTGCTAAAACAGCATAATCAGCTTAGAAATATTTGGATTAAAGAAAAAAAAATTAGAGTTTCTCAAGGTGGGCTTTGGCAAACCAATTTTTTTGTCTTCTCTAATCAAAGGGATTGCAACCAGAATTAGCTGAATTAGGAAATACAGAGGGATTTAAGTTTACTACAAAGGCTCTGCCCCTGAGAAACAATAAAAATGGGCATGGGAAGCTTCACCCTTTATCTGAGCAATCCCTTCTTTTCCATCCTCATCATGTGTTGTGTGGGGTTTGTTTTATCTCATTTTTATTTCTGAGGAAATGACTGCTGCATTTTATGAGAACAATGACTGGGATTTGAGGTTTTCCACCCCTCCTCCTTTTAAGAGTTAAATTGTGAATCTCGGGACATCAGTAATGTGTGTTGTTCTTCAAGGGCTGTGTTATTCTTCTGTAGCCTTTTCAGGGAAGATTAAACTGTGATTGAGCCATTCAGCCTCCTGCGGAGGGCAGGCAGGGTCAGCAATTTCATCCTTGAAATATGTATTTAGGTTACAAACTCATTATGATAAAAGTGCTAATATTTCCCCCGAATACTTGCCTTTTTTTTTTAAGATGTCATTTTCATTTCAAGTTTTTTTCTTTTTTTCTTTCTCCCTTTTGTTCCCTTTCTCTTCCCTCCTTTTTTCTCTTTTTCTTTTCTTTTTTATCTTTTATTTTTTTTATTTTGCTGTTCTAGTTGTCTCTGAAATTGAACATATTTTCACTGAGTGAGGGATCTGCTGTGCCACGGTAACAGAATATGGATTAATGATACCCTAAGCCCTGTTCTTATAGCAACACAGGCTTTCAGAAAATAAAAACACTTTAAACTCTTGAGTATGGATCTAATAATGGCTTCTCCACAAAGATCTATGAAAACACAGCTGAACCAGATTAAATGATGCACTTTTTATTTTAGGGCTGGGGCTTAGCTCGACGATTTTATTCGCTGTGCTGTGGTTTCTGTTGGGAAATAACCCTGGGATCAGTCAGGAATTGTGGCTGGCAGGAGGCAGCACTTTGGGGCTGAGCCCACCCCTCCAGACAGGTGATTGAAGCTGTTTGCTGTGGCTTGGACCCTGCTGCTGTTGAGGATGGAGATAAAGCTGCCATTGATTTTTAGTGGCACCAGGGTTGGCCCACACCCCTCCCAAAGTGATGAATTTGCAGCTTGTTCTGCCTGCTCAGCTCCCCTCCCTTGGGCAGGACAGGCAGGATGAGCTCCCAGGGTGTCCTTGCCAAATTATTCCTGCTGACCGTGGAATAATGAACTGATTCCTTGGAAGGGTGGCCTGGAACAGAGACTGGACAGAGCTGGAGAGTAAAGCAGAGATTTATTGAAAGGCCTTTAGGGTACACCTTGGGCAGGACAAGAGCCTGGGCAGGGCTGCACCCAAGGTGGAACCAAAATGGTCACAAAATGGGCACAAAATGGACCCAAAATGGGCACAAAATGGACCCAAAATGGGCACAAAATGGGCACAAAATGGGCACAAAATGGACACAAAATGAACCCAAAATGGACACAAAATGCCCAACTGGTCACCAGGTCTCACCCTTTGCTCAGTTTTGGTCCATTTGCACCTTGGGGTTGAATTGTCCCATTGCAGCTCCAGGCTGTCAGGTCCCAACCTTCTAAAAACTGTTCTCCACACACACTTGATTAAAAGAATTCATTTTATAGAAGGGTTTGCTTGTTTTTTTCTTCAAAAATAATTGCTAAACATGAATTAGCAACCAGGACCCAGCAGTGCACAGTGCAAAGAGGGGCAGAAAATCCAGTAATAACGTGGTTGCAATGGAGAATACTTTGGGGCTTTGACCTACCATCCCAAAATAATTCCTACTGTGGTGGTAGAAAGAGAAAATTACTCCCAACATCCTACTGAAAAGGGTTTGGTTGTTGTTGGTTTGGATTTTTTTGTTTTTTGGGGGGTTTTTTTGATATTCCCATTGCTGGAATGTTTGCTGTTCTATCTTTTACACGAGTAAATCCCATCATTTTCACTGTTAGTTGCTAAGGAACACGTTGGGATGGCTGCTCAGAGTCTTTACTGGTGAACCCTCATTGCCCTGGAGTGCTTTCATCTGATCTTTGAGAGATTAAATTGTCAAGGCAGTCACTCTCTTTCAAGAACAATTAATAATGAAAGCATTTTGGGGATGTGGATCTGCAGAATTCCAACAAAAAAACCCCAAAATCCCAGGGACTGATCCATGAGTTCAGCAGATGGAAGAATTTCAACAGGCATCACTAAAATCTGGAGGTTGATGAGAGATGATGTGGTTTAAACCTTCTGGAGATGCAGGAGGCAGAGATTTTGGGCTGGAATTGCAGGAGCCAGAGGGTTTGGGAAGGTTTTTTGGGAGCAGCTGGCAATGGTTGCTGTGCCTGGCTCTGCTCATCCTCCTCAGGGGATTTATTTGTCCAAGTTTTCACTTGTGAGGAGCAGAATTTCAGCCCTGCACGTTTTCCCGGCTCTTTCCTCACTCTGGAGTTTTCCTGTGGAGGGAAGGATCCCTGTGGAGTCCAGGGGGTGGGAATTTTCAGCATTCCAGGTAGGATCTGCTCAGCTGCACTCAGATAAGGAAAGGTCTGTGCCTCACCCCCCATCCTGTGCTCCAGCACTGCTTTGCACCCCAATATTGAAATATCCCTCTTTTCTGGTTTTTTTTTTTCAGAACCTGGACTCCAAATCCCCACCTTTTCCCACAGTTTTATTCCTTTTTTCCTGACGTTTTCTTAGTTTTTCTCACATCTTCAGAAGCTGATTTTCCTCACATGACCCAATTTCCCCAGAATCTCACTCTTTTTCCTCCTGGAAGCCTCTGTGCATCCAGGCCATTTGAAGGGTTTTGTTGTGACCCGAAACTCTGCAAATAAAGCTCATTTTGGAGCTGGAGTGTCCAGTTCTGCCCCGTGCAGAGGCTCCCTTGTCCCAGGTTTTCCCCATTCCCACTGGGATGTGCCATCCCTGTTTCCCTGGAGCTGTCAGGCTGGGAGAGCAGGGCACACCTCCCTTGGGGTGCCCCCAATTCTGCAGAGACACAAACCTTTAAATTGTGTGGATTTCCTGCCAAATGTCCAATCCCTGATTCCTCCTGCAGCGCCTTTTCAAGGGAAAAATGTGATTTCTACCAATCCCAGCCCTGCACCTGCCCGTGCCCCCAGCCCTGGGGCTGCTGTGGGATTAACTCAGGAATTGATTTGCATTTTCCCACATGGTCCCACATCCCAGGGCTCCTCTTGGCTGAAATCCTGGCTCAGGGCAGCCACCAGTGTTAGAGATGAGCTCCCAACCTCTGCTCCTTCCCCACTGTCTCTGATGGGTGGAAATCTAGGCTAAGCCTCATGTAAGCTCCTCTTTTTTCCCCTTTCTTTTCCCTTTTTTTTTTTTTTTTTTTTTTTTTTTTTTTTTTCCTGATGAATAGGACCAAGAGGGAGTTTGCAGCAGAGGATGGATCTATAACCTACTTTATTTTCATCTGGGATAGAAGGACCCTGAAGTCAGAGCAGAAATTGAGGATTTTTTACCTGCTTTGTTTCCACCCCTCCAGGGTTATCAATAAGCTGAATACATTTATGACTTAAAGCAGTGGCACTTGGAAATGATCAATGCACGTTGTCCTAAAGCTGGGAATTTCCTAAACCTGCAGTGTTTTTTAGGAAGATATTTTGGTTTCTGTCTGGAAGGATCACAGGTCACTCACACCACCACAATTCCTCTCCTGCTTTTAGAAATTCAGGGGAAAGCAAGGCATAGGCTTGACATTTTTTCCCATCTCTCTTCATATTTATTCATTTTGCCTTTAATATGAAAAAAAAAACTATTGAAAAAGCAGATATTTCTCTTTTTTTATATATCTAGGGGCTTTATTCTTTAAAACTAAATGATGATGTAGGTGTTGGTTTTGAAAAATGAACCCCCAAACATCTTGTAAAAAGTGATTTTAGAGTAGTGAACATCTGCAGAGCTGTAGGATTATGTTTTTCGTGGCATATTCTAATCAGTTTTCATGGTTTGTGTGGCTGGAGAACAGGACAAGGAATCAGGAGGTTGTGTTGTTTGCTCTGCTATTTGGAATTTTTTTTGTTCCACCTCCCCTTTTCCATCTAAACCTCCTGGTCTGTGAATGAAGTAATGCTCTTGACCCAGCTGAGGAAATAATTATGATCCTTAGGGGTTCTGTACCAATGCAAATCAGTATTTTCTCTAAATGTGTGGAAATAGCAGTTCCAGGACCCAAGCACAGACTTGGCAAAGGCCACAGGTGGATTTTGCAGTAAATTTTCTGTTTCTCTTGATGGGATGCAAGAGCAGTGCAGAACAACTTTATCCCAGTGGCTGCTTTGTCTTTATTTTGGGATTTTTTTCCTGTTTTCCCTCTGGAAAGCAAAGCCAGGAGTCAGCATTGCCATGTGGAGGATGGAGGAGCTTTAAATGTGTTTGTGGAAAGTTGTCCCGTGTTGGTTTCCCTGTCTGCAGCACACAGGAGTGGCATTGCATTATTCCTGACAGAGGAACAGAAGGGAAAAACAGATCTCAGCACTCTGAGATGCTGCTGGGCACCCAAAATGTGAATTTCCACAGGGAGGCTGCACCACCAGACCTGAGGATCTCTGAGGGGTGGGGTTTGGTTGGGGTTTGATCAAAGAAAGGGAAATTTTCCTTTGAAATTTCCTGCTGAGTGAGCTTGAGTGGTGTTATCCAGAAAATCTGGATCCCTGTTATCCAGAAAATCTGGACTTTGGGGCTTGGAGCAGCCTGGGACAGTGGAAAGTGTCCCTGCCATGGCACTGGATGGGCTGTAATGAATTCTGTGACTCAGTGATTGTATTTTACATCATTTTGGGTCAGAATTTGCATTCCTGTCACTGCCCAGGGATTGGGAAGTTGCAGAAGAGCCCGTGGGAAACACAAGAAGGGCACAACTCCTCCTGTGCCCATGGAAGTTCTGCTCTCTGCCCGCTGCAAAGTCATCTCTGCTGCAAGAAAGTGCAAACTGAGCTTTTTTTAATAATTTTTTTTCAAGTCTAGGAAAAGATAAAAAACTTCAGAGAGTGAAATAACCCCATTCGAGTCAACCCAAGGGGAAATGTCTGCCCAGATTTTCTAGATTAAAGTAATAAAATTTTCAGAGTCCTCAGCATTTTTTGTCTCGAGCAGAGGAGCTGCTTCAAAATAAATGTTTGAAATATTTCCTGTCGAAGGAAGGCAAACAGGCAGTTTTTATGAAGTGGAACATGAAGACAAGGAGGATTTTTATTTTTTTTTTTTCATAATATCATAGAGAAGAGTGGTTTGATTTGGGAAAAGACAAATGGGTGCCTTGCAGGAATTTCTCAGAGTTTCCCTGGGAGATCAGAGGTGTGAAGGGAGGCAGAAAAGCCCCTGGGGCTGCCTTGGAGCCTGGTTGGGAGCAAGGATCAAACCCCAGTGAGGTGGAATTTCAGCCATGAGGATGCAGAAATCACTCTGGCTTTAACAGGTGGTGGTCAGGAGGACTTGGGAAAATCCAAAAAGTCTCAACACAAGAACCCAGACAGAGATGTCCAAGTGCAAGATGACAGAGAGATCAGAGATGTGAGTGCCTTGTTAATGCCCACAGTAATAAAGTCCAGGGGAAAATGTTTTCCAGCAGGGACAGGGGTGTGGAGAAATGCCAAGATATTTACCTCCCAAACTTCTTTTTCCTTCCTTTTCTCCTCGGCAAAGTAGAAATCCCAGTGAAATTTCTGCTCTAAAGGTCAAATTAGAAAGCTTTCATCCCCAGCCTTGTAAACTATTTCTCAAATCAGTGACTCTCGAAATTATTCATTAGAACACCAGCTCTTAAACTAAAATTCTATTAAGCTCTGTATCAAAGGGGTTTTATTCCAACCCACACAGCTCTCTGGGTAGTCCTGACACACCAGCAAGGGCACAGCCTGGAGAACTTCATCTCTGTGTGCTGGTGAAGGGGATGGCAGGAAAAACCAGCTAAAAATCAGGTGCAGATTTATAGAGAGTGTTTGGGGCTGGTGGGGTTACCAGCCAGCAAATCCTGTCTGGGGTGGGTGCCAGGGAAGAGCTTCCAGCCTTTTTTTTTCCTGGGAGTTCTTCCAACCTCCAAAATGGATTGAGATGCACTGGGATCCCCTCTCTGAGACTGGCTTTATATTTATATGCTTTTATTTTAATTTTTTTTTATATATATTTTTTAATTCCCACAGTTTGTAGCCAACAGCCAGGGGAGAGGGGTGATCATGCCAGTGCCTCCACCTGCTTGTGAGTTCTGTCCAGGACATGACCCTGGGATCTGTTGCATGTGAAGATGATGAGAATAATTTGGGAGAGGGCATCCAAATATCCCTGAGCAGGAGGTTCTTTGCTCAGTGTGAACCAGGGGGATTTGACCAATCCTTCCTTTTTTTTTTTTTTTTTTTTTTTTATTTTTTTTTCCCCGCCAA
>VWYP01027704.1:95460-108405 GCA_013400435.1 Pycnonotus jocosus | reverse complement strand
TTCCTTTTTTTTTTTTTTTTTTTTTTTAGATGTCATTGCCAGCCTAATCAGATTCCCTTGGGATGAGCCATGTGCTCTTTAATAAAAGGAATAATCTCATTGTCTTCAATTCAAGGACTGGAGATGACCTTAAACATCACCCGAAATTTTAGATTGCTGGGATTATTTTAAAATTGTAGGAGGGGGTTGAGAAGGCAAAGCCCATTATGATCTGTAAATCTCTTTAAGTCGTGCTGAAAAATGGGCTCTGGGTGCCTTGGCTGTGTCTGGGTACCCAAGGGGATTGGGCAGTTCACATATAAAAAAGGTCATTGCACCTTTCCTATGGCATTATTTCCTATTGTGTGGGTGCTTTAAAGTTCATTTCGTGTTAGTAAAGGTGGTTTTGTCCACTCCAGGATACCCCAAATCACCATGGAGCATGTGTTAGCTGTCTAATTTATCACTCCCTAAATGATCAGCTTCATTTTTAAGCATTTAATTTCCCATCCTCAACCATATCTCCAGGGTGAAACACCAACCACAACTCCCCATAAAATACAAACAGGCTGAAAGGGTTCCTGAAGCGCTGATCCAAGGATTTGTTGCTCATCTGAGTGAAGTAGGAGTGTCCCAACCCCAAAGCTATTTTTGGTAGGGTAGGAATGGCACTAAGGTGTCACAATAGGACATGAAGGAACGAGACTGCACTCTGCCTGCTTCAGCAGGAAGAGGAAGATTTATTATTAAATTTCTGACTCGGTTATATAGAATTCTAGAAGAGGCAAAGGATTGGAGGATGGTGTTGCCACCTCTCCAACCTCCTTGGTGAAAATCACAGTCACTCATCTAACTCCTCCTAGAGGAGAAACATGTAAATAAGATAAAACAAGTTCTAAAAATAGACATTATTTACATGCAAGTCCATAAGAAACTTCACTAAAAAAAAATGCAAACATCAGAAGGCAAAGAAAACCAGGGCGACACTAAGGCAGAGAGAATAATTTGGTAGAGGGCATCCAAATATTCCAGCTGGATTCACAGATGTGTGGGTATCACCCACCCTCCTCCCTCCCTGTGCTGCTCCTGGGCACAAACTCTGCATTCCCTCTGCCCAAGGTTGGTGGATATCTCATTTTTTTTTTTAGGAATGATGCTCCCTAGGGATGCAGCTCCTGTGCTTTGGAGGCTCCTTGCTGTTCACATCAACTCAGCTGAGTGACATCAACGATGTGTTACCAAATTTGCTTTACAAAACTCTCTAGAGAAAAACTTCTAAGTGAAACCCGCTAACATTTTTATTTTTCTAGGCCTGTTAGCCGCGTTTTTCTTTGGCAATTAAAACCCAGTGATGTATGAAGCAGTGATTGATGTGGGCACGTTTTTTGTCGGAATACAGCAAAAGCAGAAATCCTTTCATACCAGTTAAACAGGAAGAATGGGTGCAAACAGCACTGACACTGCTTTTCTAATCATTAGGAAAAAAGAAAAAAAACCCAAACCCTGCACTGTAATGACAAAGGGCTCAGCCATGGTGAGTTTTTGACAGCGTGTCAGTCAAGGCAGAGCTGCCTCCCACACGATGCAGTCACAGAAATTGGCTTTCTAAAGGACATGCAGACACCTGCCACCGCCAATTTGCATCATTGACTCCTCAGCTCCTTTTCTGTAATATTTTTTTGGGGTGGGTTTTTCATAGCTCCTGCACAGAGGGGGTCTCTCCTAATTGCAGCACCGGCGTTAATTACGAAGCATTTTGTGTTCTAAAAATAGGCACGTGGGGTGGGACAAAAAAATTAAAAAATCAAAGCAAAGCATGGAAAGATTCCTGAGGCAAACAAAGCCAGCAAAACAGAGCTCAGCTTTCACACAAAATAGGGATCTCTGTCACGTCCCCAGTGCCCTGAGACTGGCAGGCTCCTGGGGGCAGTCTTGGTGTTCCAGTCGGGTTCCCAGGGCATGCTGAGTTCAGGAATTCTGTTATTTCCATTATTTCTGTTGTTGCCATTATTTCTGTTGTTGTTGCAGCTGCTGATGGGAGCCAAGGGAGGGCTGTGTAGCTGCTCTGCTCTGCTGGGGTGGAAGTCTCACCTCTGGGACAATCAGTGGAGCTGAGAATGATGAGGGATGTAAATACAGAAATCTGAAGCCAAATTTTACCAGCAGGAGCTGATGTGACCTTGTTTGTTCGCCCATCCTTCAGTGCCGTCTGGGAAATATTTCCTTAAAACTTTGCTTGCCTCGGAGTCACTTAGAAAAAGAATTACCACATTTCATAAAGCTCAAACCCAAGCAGGTCCTAAGAAAGGAGAAAAGGCTGCAGTTCCTTTTGGTTTTGCTTATAATTGAATCTTCTTTGCTATAAAGAATGATTTTTTTTGCTGGCAAAATTTGGGGGAATTTTTCACTACTCTGGACAACTTGGGTAATTGTTACTGTGCAAAGCCATATGGGTTTGATTAAAGTTTCCAAATGCCATTTCCTGAGACAAACTCCCCGGTCTGGAGGGGCTGTGGATCATTTCAGATTGCTTAAGCCTTTATTAAACCCCACAGCAGGTTGTTCCATACAGTAACACCCTGCCCAAAGGGAGGAGTTGACAGCTGCTGCTGGCACCTCCTGGGCTTTGGAGCATTTTGGGGGGCACAGGGATCTGTGTCAGCCTGGCATCACCTCCCAGGACCTGCCCAAGTTGTGGCACTGAGCATTAAGGCAGAGTTTTAATGGAGGCTCCAGAAAAAAATCTCATTATACCAGCAAAGCCATTCCAGCCCCCATTAAGGGCTGGGTGTTGGAGTGTGCATTGCACTCCAGTGCATTTCAGCAGCAGATGTCAAGGTTCTGAGCAAATATTAGCTAATTAAAGCTCTTCTGAGAGACACAGCTGAAGTGCTTGTCCTTAGGGACGTGCAAACTTTGTCACCGAGAGCTGGAGTGACTTTCCCAAAGTCATGCAGCTGCTTTTAAACACATCCAGCTGAAATTAAATAATACCTGCAGCTTTCTGCTTCTGTGGGTCTGTTCAGCTTGATTTAGAATTGATACCATCCAGAAAGTGTTTAAAAGGCACCTTAACTCATTCATTAAATAAGGTGTGAGTAGCTGTTACTCACAATAACCTCTCTGCATTCCTGCTACACCCTCCTGTTGTATTCTCCTCTTGAAATCATTGCTAATTGCTAATTACTAACCCTGCTCTAATGCTGGGGTTGCTGGAGCTCACACAATATTTTCCTGTGCTCGTTGGAGTCCTTGGTTTGCTGTTGTGAGAATTGCTGGCAGCACTCTGATCTCTGGAATTGCAAGTGTTAATATTCTCTTCCTCAGTTTTTCCTTTTAATCTGGTGGGTCTGTGGGTTTGTTGGGTTTGGGGGTTTTTATAAAAACAAAAATCCTCCTCTGCTACCCAGGGTGTTCAGGTTTGAGGACAAAGTGAATTTGGTGGTGTTGTCACCATGAAGCTGAACCATCCTCAAAGGTTGCCAGGTGGATCCTAAATGAAGCTCCTCACCATGAAAATCTTCATGATGTCATTGTTCATTCCAAGTGTTGTAAAAACAATTCTGTGGCCTTCAGAAAGCAGGGGCACAATCAGCCTGATGGCTTTGATGAGGCATCAGCCTTTCTTTTAATTATCTTAATCATGTTATTCCGTTCAGAGCCAGATTTGAAGGAGGCTTTTCAGAGCTGACTCCCAAAGCTTGATGGTTTGCAGTACAAGCAACAATGATGAATGTTCTGCTTTATTTGCTGATTTTGACCACCCTTGCAGCATTTCCTAGATGTTCATCCAAGCAGAGCCTGCTTTTCCTGGTAGCAATCCTTTTCCTGTCAATATTGATGTAAAGAACAGCACATTTCTTCCTGCAGGCATTATTTGGGCTTTAGGCTGTTCCTCCTCCTGCAGCTGCCTTCAGAGAGGATGGGATCCAGCCTTGTGCCTGTGTGCAGTCAAAATATATAAAAATCTGTGTGCTGGCAGGTGGCCAGAGGAATCTTACAGTGGTTCCTGTAAAATTAAAATAAAAAAAAAAATTTAAAAAAAACCCACAACAACTGGTAAATTTTATAGAATTTAAGAATGAAAAATTACATCTCTCTAAATGATTTTTTTTCTGTTTTCCTTTCGTCCTAAGCCAGAAAAGAAAGAGAGAAAGGCCTCATAAAATTCCTTTCCTAAAAAGGGAGATGAAGCAGTGACAACTCTGGATTTCATTTATTTAAATTTTTTTAAGCACGCGCGCAGAAAACATTTTTAAAGAGAGGATAAAAATCAAGGCTCGGTTTTCCATCCTTGTAACCTTATAATGATGTTCCTACCAGTTCCTGCTGATAAATATTTATCACCTCTGCGTTTTCTGTGGTTCCCAACTGCACTGACAACAGATCTGTAATTGCCAAACCAAGGCTCAGCAACGCTGGAAACAAGGGAGGGGAAAAAAAAGGGAAATTGAAATGCAGGAAATTGTTAAAGATCAGAGGCTGCCAAAGCAGTTCCATGTCTTGGTGCTCCCACAAAGCAGCTGCTGGTGACAATCCTGGTGGCACTGCTGGGCTCAGAGTCACCTCCTCCCTTCACTGCAAGGCTCCTGAGTTCAGGGTGTGAGCAGGGCAGAGGGAGTTGGGGTTTTGCCGTGTGTGGGTGGCCCTGAGGAGAGGAAAAAGAGAGAGGTGGAAGGAAGGATTGGATTTAATTAAAGCTCTCTGTGGCTTGACACGCAGCTGGTGCAAGAGGCTTCCCTGTGGGTGTGGAAGGGTCTCCACACATGGGCTGGGAGGGCATCAGCAGCCAGGGAAACAGGAGTTGTTTATTTAATTCTTCCTAAATTCATACAACAAACCTCCCCCAGCATTACAGGTGCTGGGGTAAAAATGATTTACCCCGTTTTCTGTGGGTAAATCAGCCCCTTCTCCCCTCTCCAGCCTGGGGAAGGCATTTCCTGATCCTGCTGCTGGTGCTCCTCAGCCTCCTGTTGCCTCAGATCCCACCAGCCCGCCTCTCCAAGCTGAGATTTGCTTTATTCATCATTTTCCTTTTGTGCTTCCCGTGAGGAGAAGCCTTTGGTGAGCCTTTAACCGAGTTCCTTCTCTCCTGGCAGACCTGGAGACCTTCAAGACCAGGACGAGGAGCACGGTGTCGGTGCGCCAGGGCCAGGGCATGGTGCTGCTCTGTGGGCCCCCACCCCATTCCGGAGGTAAGGAGCTTTCCTTCTCTTCATTTCAGTGCCTGGAAATGAACTGTGGGGTTTCCATCCTCAGGGAGGAGAATTCTGAGCGTTTTCAGGGAGTTTGGAGCAGTCTCCTGCCAGGAGAAGATGGTGGCAGGGCTGCCCTGGCTGAGGGGGCTGTGCTGGTGACTGGGGAGGCTCCAGTGGGGGACAAATGCAGAGAAATTGTGAGAAATGGATTTGTAGAGGATTCTCAAAGCCTGACTGGAAGCTGACACGGTTTTGTACATCTGTGTGCAAAATCTGAGATAAGGTGTGCTGGTTTAGAAATGCCATGGGATAGAGAAGACATTGCTGAGAGAGAAACTGGAAACAAGTTTCAGAGCATGGCCAGATATTTTGGAGAATTAGAACTGTGAAAGATGCATTGTAGCAAAACCTACTTGAGGTAAAATAATATATGATTGGTGTTAGAAGAACTGGCAGCATTGTGTGGCCAAAGCTGACAGGCCAAGAAACGCTTCTAATGGATTGGAATTAGGAAATAGTTTGGCTTCTGGTTGTGATGGTGTGAATTGTAACACCTGTATGGTCTCACCCTTCACATGAGACTAAAAATGGAATAAAAGTCTCGAAAACGCCCATCTCTTGATCAGAAAAAGAGTTTTTCTGATAAATTATAAACTTCAGAGATGAACTGATGGAAACTAAAGCAATGTGTTCATATCCTGAAGGTGTGACCAAGATCTCCTTGTGCACCCTTTCTGTTCTGTGTGGCCTGGGTGTGTCTCCTGCTAAAAAGCTGGGGCTTGCTGACAGAGCTGCTCTTGTGCATCATCTTTTCATTATTCTCCATTTTTCAAACGCTACTGGCACTGGTTTTTTTGTGTTTGGGCACTTGGGATGTGTCCAGATCTCACAGGGACAAAGAAGGTGTTTGTTTCAAAGAGCTGGTTTGCTTCAAGGAGGGTGCTATGAATGTTTACAAAATACCAAACAATTCTTTCAGCTGTGCTGATTTGTGGCTTCCCTAGCATGTGTGTTGCACTGCTCTGTTTAAATTGTGCTGGGAAGGGAGTGGATCTGTCAGAATTCCTGCTGGATGCCCTTGGTGAGCCCCACCAGCCCCACGTGTGTGTCCCTCCCCACCAGGGCCCACACCAGCCAGTGCAGCTGGCTCCTCCATCAGAACATCTCCCCCAGATCTGTGTCCCTTTTAAGGAAATCTGCAATCCTGCTTTGAGCTCTGTCTGGCCTCATCAGCTGGATGGGAATTGCCCCGTGGACCGTGTGCTGTTCGGCTGAGCTGATTGCTCAGACAGGAGGAGGCACAGAGAGGCTTGAGGAGCTCCTGGGCTGGTGTCTAACCAGCTGGCAGAGCTGTGTCCCACTGAGAGACCCTTCCCAGCCAGCAGGGCAGGCCCCACAGCACTGAGAATTGCAGGAATTGTGCACATTTGTCTCCTCAGCAAAGCCCTGCTCTGCAGTGACTGTGAGTTCCCTGCTTGATGAGAAATCCTTGCAGGGTGAGCAGCGTGTGGGGAGATGGAGCAGCTGCTGGGGGTGTGAGCAGGGAGAAGGGAGTGGTTGTTCAGGTGGTTCAGGAGAAGGTTTGCTCTGAGTTTATTTACTGGTGATACAAAAAACTGAATTTCCTGAAGGTGCTGGTGTTATTTCCAGCTTTGGTTCAGTAAGAGGGACAGAGCCTCGTGTGCTGAGTGGGAGGTGAGAATGTTTCTGGTAATAATTTCCTTGAGATGAGTTCCCCCATGACCTGCTCTGCTGCAGCCAGAAAATTATCCTAATTGTAGCCAGAGTCACAATTAGTCTGAACTGACACTATTGGTGTGACTGGGGTTGTTGTTTTCTGGCTTGCACAGAAAGTGTTTCCAGGAAACTCAGAACAGGTTAATCCAGAGCACTTGTTGTGCACGAATTAATCTGCTCTGTGGCAACAATTTCTTTTACTTCTCCTCCCTCCCAAAGTTGGAAATAAGATGAGTTTTGAAGGTCACGACTGCAAATTAATGCTTTTTTGGTGATCCAACTGTGCTGGAAGCCCTTGGGTCTGTAGCAGGCACTGCACAACCCCAGAGGTTTCTCCTGCTCAGAGAGGGCAGAGGGAGGTTCAGGAGGAAAATCAGGTGTCAGGGGAAGCTGCTCCTCGTGGGCAGCCCCATCTCCAGGGCCTTGGGGTTTGGCAAAACAGAGCTGTAGGGATCAGCTCCTTCCAGCCCAACACTGGAAGTGTTTGTGGTGCAACAGGAAAAAAACTCTTCAGCTTAGAGGTGAAAAATAATCCAAGCTCTTTGGAAGCGCCAGTGGTAATAAGAGGAGAAAACGCAATTACTTATTTTAGAATGTGATTAAGGCAGTGAACCCAGCTTCATCATCCTTGCAAAAAGTGCTTGGTGGCATTAATGACCACTGCTGAAATACAGGACTAACTGTGGGAAAAAATACACTTCCATATTATTTTTTTTTTACTTCAGTTTCATGTGTGCATTGAAAATGAAATCTGAAAAAAAATAAAATTAAAAGAGCAAAACTATTCAATCTGAGATTTGCTGCTGCTTGGCTGATGAGGGTATTCACTGGAACAGTAGAAGCCTGAAAAAAAACATCCTGGCCAGGTGCTGAGATTCAGGAGAAGAAAAAATTAGGAGTAAATTAGATTAAATTCTAGTAAATTAGAAGAGATTATTTCTTGTCAGCCATTGTGTCACTGGTTGTCTTGGGCTCAAAAATTGTGACTTTATTAAAAAGATGCTGATCAGCATCCAGACCATTAACCTTTCAGCTGTGGTTCACTCTGATACTTTGCCACTTGCCATTTTTGAGGAGCTGTCAGCTAAAAGTGAAGTTCTGCTGGCCTAAATGCATTATTTCTTTTTATTTTTTTTCTTGTTAATGATGCCCAATAAGGAGCTTCCTACTGTTCAAACGTTACAGGAAATCCATCCCGAAAATGAGTCCAAATGATGAACAAGTCCTTTCAGCATCAACAAATGGGCTGTGTACAGCTCACACAGAACAATCTGGGCATTGCCGTGCATTGTCCCGATTTTGGGGTTGAAATGAGCTGGAAATTCAAGCACATGGAGCTCAGCTCCCCTCCAGACCCCAAATGGAGCTGGAATGCGGCGGGGAGCCGCTGTTTGTCAGGTCACTGCCTTGTGCTGGTACATTCTGTTTAAGCAGCATAATGATGTGATGGCCTCCTCTGATGAAGTGCACGCTGAGCGCTGGAGATTTGGGAAATGAATGTTCATCTGCGGGGCTCGGGAAGCGGCTGGGCTGGAAAGCGGAATAAATGCAAATCAAACATTTGCTTCTGTCGCGTTTTCCACTCGCAGCAGTGGATTCCCAGCGCCCCCGAGTCCAGTCCTGCCGTATTGATGACCCCTTTCTTTGTCTGTTACAAGTTCCAGTTCTTTTCCTGTCCTTTGGGGTTTTTTTCCTTCTCCATTTGTTCCTGACGGACTGGTAAAGACTTGCCTTTGTTGTTGGGATTTTTCTGAGATAATTACCCTGCGTGTGAAGGGTGTCCCCTCGTTATTTCTGCGGCTTGTTTAATCAAAAGCCCGACAATGGTCTTGTGTCGACCATTCCACCCTGAAACTCCACAGAAGAAATTGCTGAAGAGCAAATATTGCTCTGGGAACTTGGCACTGGGGCCTGGCTAACAGCACAACGAGCTGTTGGTGTTTAAGGAGGCAAGAAGAAATAGTCAAAAATCTTAAAAATCTGTGTGTAGCTCAAGCTCGGCTTTGGTTTTGGTGCAGAACACCAGGGGCTTCATCATGGCCACAGCATGGACTGGGCAGTTTGATGAATCCCCTCGTCTTTGGGAAGATGGAATTTTCCAAGTGCACTGAGATCGTGGGCACTGCAGAGACAGAAAAGTGATTTTCCTTGAAATCTTCCCTTTGTTCACTTTGTTCCCCAGTGATGGAGCCACAGAAATGGGTTTGGACATTGGAGATTGGGGCATCAGAGACTTTCTGTGACTTCTTTGTTGAGGCTCATTTAGGTACCTCAGCCTTAGGTGTGAGTTTCAAAGTGTGCAGTAGTGCTCAAGATGAGCTCTCGGTGGAAATGTTTTCCTTCTGAGGAGCTCTGCAGGGGGAAACACCTTTCTTTGTTTGCTTTTTTTGGGTGTTGTTAATCAAATTTGCCAAGATATGTTTCTTGTTGAGATAAAGTTAATTTAAACAAACAAACAAGCAAAAAGCTCCAAAATCCAAAGCAAACTCTCACTTGTGTTTCTCAGGGCTCTGAATCTGTGTTCTGAAGGGGATATGCCTGGGAAGTATTTGGGGGTCACTGTCCTTTTAACTTTATCTCCAGATTGTAAGATAAAATATTCTTTTGTGCCAAATAGTTCTTTTCTTTTGACTTTGTGGGAGCTGAGTTGTTCTGCTGCCACTTTTATTGGATTTATTTGATAGTCAGGGCAGGGTTAGTTAATATTTTAACAACTACAGTTTTCAAATTCCTTCTAGCATTCCCTGGCATTTTGTTGTGAGTCCAGAGGCTAAAAAAATACAGTCTTGGAAAGGATTTTCTACTTGACAGGCTGGTAGCACACCCTTCCTCAGGCAGAACAAACGGGCCTGGAAACCCTTCCCCTCCCTTCTCTGGGAAGATAAATGAACTTGTCTTTAGGATTTCTCTCACCCCCCTTCCTGTGAGTTTCTCGTGGTTCATCTTTAGAAAGATCTATAACCATGTTCTCATGACATTTGCCTTGCAGCCCTCGTGGGAGAAGCCTGTGGAGATGGAGCTCTCCAAGCGCTGTGGGAAATGCTGAATGTACACAGAGGGCTGCTGCAAATGATCTCTCAATTGCTTGATAATCTGAATTTCATGTTCTCGTTGCGTTCCCTGGCGGTGTGTCCTGCTCTGAGACCTCGCTGTGCTTCCCTCATTCCACCCCTCACCACAGCTGGAGCAGGTTTATCCTCACTCCTGATCTACCCCAGTAACCTGGGCAAGGAATAAACCAGCTGGTGGCTTTTTTTAGATAGTGAAGTGCTCAGCTGGGCAGGTGGGAACTCTCTGGTGATCCTACAGGGTGTGTCTTCTCCTGACATGCTGAGGGCCTCAGAGTTCCTGCTGACTCTGGAACTGAATCTCCCCAATAATTTCTCTCTCTGAGCCTCAGTTCCTCAGTTTGTCCCTCTGCTGCTTTCTGACCTTCCTGGGCATCTGGGAGCTGTGTCCCCTTGAGTGAACAAAGGTTGGATTTCAAGGAAAATCACTTTTCTGTCTCTGCAGTGCCCACGATCTCAGTGCACTTGGAAAATTCCATCTTCCCAAAGACGAGGGGATTCATTAAAGCTCAGTTGTTCCCATAATTCTTTCCTATCTGATGCCATCACTCCTGATGGAAACACAGCCATGGATGGAAACACATCCATGTCTGCGAGCTGAGATGTTGACAGAGAATTATTCCCACAGCTTTTCACAGCTTGGATGCATTCAGGTTTTCTCATTCTCTCCTGCCTTTTTTTTTCCCCTGCCGGTATCCAGGAGAACTTTTAGTTCTGTTGCACAGCTTAATCAAGTAGAACTAACTAAATTTTAGCAATTGACAGAGGAGATGGCGATTCTGATTCCATCTCAATCTCAGCCTTTCATGCTGCACGGGCGGTAGCGAAGTGTGGACATCTGAGGAGTTTGCAGAAAGCACTTTCCTGGTTCCAGTGCTGCTAAAACAGAAATCATTAGTGGCTGCTCACTTTTCCTCTCCTTTTATTTTATTTTTTTTATAGTGGTTATGGACACTTCATGGTCTGGGAACAGTGAGAATCTTTTTCAGGGTGGCTGATGGCCTCCTGTGGGATGAATGGTTTGAGGGTTTGTCCTGTAAATGATCCATCCCACAAATCATGTCTCATGTTCCCTCATGTTTGTACCATGCAGTGCAAGGAGGAAGGGGAGCAAACCTGGGGAAAATCAGAACAGTGCCGGAGGAAAAAGGCAATTACCAGGCATTTTTATACCTTGATCAGCCAATGGAGCATAGCAGGAATTAATGTTCTCACTCCACTACAGTAACTTTAATATTCAGCCTTTATTTTCCTGTTTCTTTCCTTGTGGGATGCCCAGAGCTTTTGAGAAATGTGGATTTTACAGAACCTGTATTCCCAGTTCCCCCTTGCCAGGCAGGTTGTCAAAGGGCTGAGCTGCCCCTGTTACTCCCTATTAAGGCTTTGATAGTTTCTCCTCTTTCTCTCCTGTCTTAATGTCTGTGGAAGCCTTTGCTGCTTGGTCAGATTCGGTTCCAATTAGTGAGGAGCTAATTTAGAGAGGAGCCTCGCACACATGGGTGGGCACCGTGGCTGTAAAAGTTCCATTTCTCCAGGAAACCAAGCAAAAAATCTGCTAAGCTGGTTGGAAGTTGGTTCAGCAATTTGTCAGAGTGCTGCAGGGTTACTGAGCAGCCTGTCAGGGATCACTCCCAAGGCTGCAGGGAAAACAGGAGCAGCTGAACTCTCCCTTGGGGCTGGGAAAAGCAAAGGAAAAAGGGGCAGGGAAATCTTTTTCCATTAGGGACAGTCAGTGATGGATTTGATGTATCTGGCTGTGGTGTTGGGTTTGTGGAGCATCAGGAGGTGTTGCAAACCTCCCTGGGCTGTGGGGCAGGGGTTAAACCTTGTTTTCCATGGATAATTCTGCTTGGAGGATGCAGGGAAGGACAGAGGGGAGGCTCAGTCCCCAAACAAACAGGAAAATGCCCCAGCAGGATGGTGTTCCCATGAGCTGGGGCTCCACAGCTCACAGCTGACTTTCCTGGAATGGGAACACGTGAAATTCCTGCAGGAATTCCCAGGAGGTGGATGCAGGGTGAGTGCTGGAGATGTGTGGGGGATGGAGGAGACCATGAGGAGAGCAAAGGATGCAGCATCAAAAATACCTGAACCTGTTGCCAGTTTTCCCTATTAATAGTGGCTGCCACTGCCATGTCCCCAATCAGCAGGAAAATCCCCAAAGTTTCAACATCCTAAAAGTGTTTTGCAGAGCATGAACAGTTGGGCTCAAAAAGCCTCAGAGTGATTGATCTCAGGCCAAGATCCAGAAAACAACTTCCCAAAGCTTCCAGCTCCTGCAGTTTGTCTCCTGCTCCTGAAAGCTGCATCTGAACAGCCTGGCAGCATTTCTGCCAAAAAAACAATTCTCAAAATTCAGCCCAAATTTCCCTCCAGGTGTCTCTTCCCATCACAGGGAGTAGGTGAGTCACACTCTGGGTTTCTGTAATTCATCTGTGTCTGGCTCCATGTGATGGAGATTATTACAGTTCGGCAAAAACGGGGTTCATTAAACTTAAAATCAGGCATATGAAACTCTCATTTAAATAAAAAGTGATTGAGAATGGGAACTTCCATTTAAAGTGCATCTCCCATCATTTATTTTTTATGCTCTGCCACAGTCACCGTTTAAATTATTAAAAGCAAGAAGTAAAAAGCTTCTCAGGAGATAGAAATGGATTAGATTAAAATTAATCTGACATAATCCTTTCCCTCAAACTGCTGATTCAGTTTGTGCACAAGTTTATCAACATATTTGAGGATGAGGGATAAGGATAAATTCTCCTCTAATTTGGGAATGCTTTGGTTTGATATTTCTGACAGCACAGGGAACGCACCATGCTGCCTTAATTGAGAGATTTGTGAAATTACAAATATTTCCAACAGCACCAATGCCAAGCTCATCATAGATTTACACTCATTTAAGCACCTGAGGTGGTGAATGTGATCTGCCTCATTTCAGCTGGGATGGATTTTGAGTTAAA
>VWYP01027704.1:39346-95440 GCA_013400435.1 Pycnonotus jocosus | reverse complement strand
ATCCCTGACAAAAAAAAAAAAAAAAAAAAAAAAAAGGGTTTGGTCAAGAACAGATATTGGCCACGGGAGTTTAGACCCAGATTTTCGGGTGGCACATGTCACTTGTCACCTGCAGAGCCAGCACCCCCCAGCATTCCTTTTTTATGACCCAGGTGGGTGGCAGGGACACAGGAGGAGGTTTGGGGTTTGTAACTGGAAGAGAAGAGGCTCAGCCCTCCACTAAAGACCTTGGAAACAGCGAAATAATGAGGGACAAGACGTTAATGGAGTTTTTATTTATCAGTGACAGCTCGTGGCATCTTTAAAAAGAAATCATCTGCGAGCCAGTGGTGTGGTTTATTCCCTGTTTGGTTGCAGTCAGCACTAAATGAAGATTGAAGTGGGATTGAGAGGGGGTAGGGCTGGCAGGCTTTGGCTGAAGATGAGTGAAATCTGTCTGACAGAACCCAGTCAATAGCATTTATCGGGAGTTGTAACGCCTTGTGATGTCTTTATGAACTAAATTAGAGATCAGAGTGCTGCTCCCAGCCTCTGCTCACCCTTTCCCTCCAAATCCAGCTCTGCTGGGCTCTGCAAAGCCCTCAGAGGCAGCCAGGGATGCAGAACGTGTGCAGTGACACCAACACAGCACTGCTGTCTCAAATTTGGGGTTCCACAGCCCTGGCTGCACATTTTGCTTTGTTCAAGCCAGCAGTTCTGGCTGTGGGAGCCCCTGTTCCGATGGGAATGATGTTTTATTGTTGGAAAATCAATGGGGGTATTGGTTTGGGCATTTCCTGTTACCTCATGCACATGAAGTGCCCAACAACGCAACCATGATGTGTTTAAATATGATAAATGTGCCACCAGGATGATGTTTTCAGCTGGTAGATATCAAAGCACTTTATCTAAACACTAATTATCTATCACATAAATGAAGAAAATGTTTTTTTCCTGTGTGCTACAGGCAAGTGCCCCACAGGCCATCCCCCCCTCAGGCTGTTTGGGCAGATATTGGAGCTGATCATAATTTTAATTGATTGCAGTAAGAAAATTCCTCTCCAACTAATTTTTTTTTTTTTTTGAGGTTTGATCTAATCTCTTACAGCTACAGATCAAAGGTAGTGAAAGCTGGTATTAAAGGATTAGCTAGGTCACATTGAAATATGTTTTAAAACAAGCCCAGGGACCTTTAGCTTTTCTGAAGCGAGTGCACGCACAAAAAAAAGGATTTTTAGGCTAACTCCCTGTGACTTTAAACAGCAAACAAACGGATGGATTAAATCTGTGAGTCATTCCTTCAGGTGATGTGTGTGGAGCACTTTATGTAACACAAGCCTGGAGAATATCAGCAGTGACTGAATGTCTCCCAGCACAAACCCAGAGCAGAATTTAAATTCAGTGTAGGCATCACTTATGCCCAGCTTCCCGTGGTTTTATTCTCGTTTGATGATTGCTTATAAGTAATTAGCAGCTTCAGCCCAGCCTCCTTTTTATCTTTTTCTCTGTTTCTCTGTGTGTCTCAGGGGTGCTTTATCTCTGCCTCTCAGGTGAAGATGAGTGTTTCTTTTGCAAAGATGTTGATGCCACTCTCTGGACCATATCAAGCCATTATTCCCTTTTTTATCACCAGAATTTCCTCACTGAAATGAACTCAGATCACTCCTGATCCCTGCTGGGGTGAGCCTGACTCCAAAAACTGCAAGTTTAAACGAGAAGGGCTTGAAAGTGGCATCAAATCCAACCCTGTGAACACCAAACCTGCTTCAGGAGGTGTCAGAATGAGAAACCCACCTTGGCTTGCTGGGTGGGTTTTCTTTCCAGGCAAGACTGGCTGTAAATATCTGTCAGACAAGTTTTAAAAGCTTTTCAGATAAAACCCATCAAGTTTCTCCCCAAAGCAGCCAGGCTGGGAGGATGTCTGTGGCCAGCAGATGCTGTTGAAATAATTTTGGTATTTACCTGCAGTAAATGCCCCAGTGCAGGGCCTCATCTCAGAACGTTTCTATTCAGCACAGATAAAAGATTTGTGTTGATTTTTTTGTCCTTTTGGGTTCAGATTGCAGATAAAAGATTCGTGTTGGGTTTTTTTTGTCCTTTTGGGTTCAGATTGCAGAGAAAGATTTGTATTGGGGTTTTTTCTGTCCTTTTGGGTTCAGATTGCAGAGAAAGATTTGTGTTGGGTTTTTTTTTGTCCTTTTGGGTTCAGATTGCAGATAAAGATTTGTGTTGGGTTTTTTTTTTTGTCCTTTTGGGTTCAGGTTGCAGATAAAGATTTGTGTTGGGGTTTTTTTTGTCCTTTTGGGTTCAGATTGCAGATAAAAGATTTGTGTTGGGTTTTTTTGTCCTTTTGGGTTCAGGTTGCCCGATGGCACAGTGCAATCAGTGTTCACAGCCATCCACTGGGGCTGGAGCCTGCCTGGCAGAGATAAGCCAGGCCAGCAGCAAATATTTCACTGGTTTAGAGATCCACAAGCTGAGGATGCACGAGATACAGGGCTTATTGATTAGGCTGCAGGTAATGAACACCTCTTGCCCTTTTAATTACCCAGACCTGGGCAGTCGAGGGGCTGGGAGGCAAACTCAGCGCTGAAAATTGCTGTGAGAATGGATCTAACACAGAAATTGGGTAATTGGGGCGTTTTTCTCCTTCTGATAAACTTCTGACAGCACATCTCTCTGCTGCCTGGCTGCTGAGTAAGTGTGCCTTCAGATTTGGCACAGCTGAGAGTTCATCCAAATGTGTTTTATTAACTTGAGATTAATCTTGTTCATTATTTATCGTTCTCTTTATTAAAACCTGCATTTGAGGCCCAGAGCTGTGCTGTGATGTAGCTGGGCAGCAGAGCTCAGACTCAAAGCAGGAGAATTACCAGGTGATACTTTGGTCCAGGCTGATTTCCTTCAATTGTTCTGCAATTATTTAAGACTGGGAGATAAAAAATTGATCCAGCGGTGCTGGCAGGGCAATAGGTGCTGTAAGCCCACAAAAAAAAAGAAAAAAAAAAAGGGGGCAGGGAAAATTTTTTGCCGNAAAAAAAAAAAAAAAAATGGGGCAGTGCATAATTTATGCAGCTTTAACATTCCAATAAAACTGTGAAAGAGAAAAATGGTCAAAACTGCAGGAATTGCAGAGGACTGGTGTGTGTGGAGAGGAGCCTGGGAGGGTTGGGTAGGGCCATGATCACAGAGTGTTGTGCCAGGGGGTTGTTTTTCCCATATATTTTCCTTTTTCCCTTTCCCCAGGGCACTCTGCCTGGGTCTTGTGGCATTTGGAGCTTTCTTTCCTGCTCACATTTTTTTATTTATGGGACTATTGATGTTGATTGCTCAATCAAATCACAGTGAAATTTGGAATTAAGATATTTGAATGATGAACATCCCCCTACAAGCAGCTGGCAGATTTTAATAAGCAAGTTGAGAACACAGCTCAGGTTCACAGGACCTGCTTGAATCTGCTTTAAAGGGGAAGGGAAAAGTGTGGGAAATTGGGTAAAAATCACATGAAAAGGGCCCCAAATTAGACAGGAGAAGTTTGTAATAAATTCCTCAAGGAATTAGAGCCTAAAGTGTGATTAGAAAACCACGGCTTGCCTGTTGCTGCTGATTCCTGGTGCTCCAAGGCTCCGTGCTGGTGACTTTGGGAAACGTTTCCATCACCAGGAGCCACCTCGGGCTGTGTTTGAAGTGTCTGTTTGCTCAGGAGTTACAAATTGCCTGTGGGATGTGAGCTGCCTGTCACTTCCAGAGCAATTAGAGAGGGAGACCTTATCAAAAGGAGCCCGTCAAGCTGCAGGAGCCATAAATATTGCACCAGCATCTCTCAGGAAATCAAAGGCACTTGGAGGGAGTATTTATTTACACGTTGCTACACAAGCAGATGCACCTCGAGATGCTCCAGTCCATGCTGCTCCCTGGGCTCAGTATTCCATGAGTGTTTGAGAGAGGGAGAGAGAAAGAATTAGCCAGTGTTAAATATTATAAAGCAATAATGGACTGTGTTCCTTAGTTTTATGCAGCCAAATGAAGAGTTTGAAGGTGGTTTTTGGGGAGATTTCAATGTTTTTCCCCCTAGAAATGGGTCTCCTTCAGTTCCTTCCACCATTTTGGAGGGATCCCAGGTCATCAGTTTGTTTCTCTCTTTGATCAACCTTCTCCTCTTGCACAGCCTCCTGTCCTCTGCTCACCCAGGGCTTCCAACCCTTAGATATTATATAGGAATGTATTTTAAATAGCTTTAAATGTTACAGAGCAATAATGGACTGCTCCTGATCTCCAGTTCTGTGTCCTTTGGGCAGCTGGGTCTCTCTGGCATCAGAGCTGCACCTTCAGGTCTTTGCTGCCTTCCTCAGTTTTATGCAGCCAAATTAAGAGTTTGAAGGTGGTTTTTGGGGAGGTTTTGATGTTTTGCCCCCTAGAAATAGTTCTCCTTTAGTCTTTTACAGCATTTTGGATCCCAGCTCATCCATTTGTTTCTGTCTTTGATCAGCCCTCCTCCTTGCCCAGCCTCCTGTGCCCTGCTCACCCAGGGCTTCCAACCTGGCCCTCAGCTCCAATGGCAGAATCATCCCAGAGTTTTTAACTGAGCCCAGGAAAAGCTCCTGCAACAATTACAGGGTTGGAAAGTCTGGGAAATGCCAGCACAAGGGCTCTCCATGGCTCTCACCAGCAAAGAGATGAGAACTCCTCGAGCCAAGGGGTCATTAGCCCACAAGCACAGAACCATGGACTGCAATGAAAATATTTAACCTGGAAATTAGAGGGGTTTGAGCAATTAAAGCGGTACTGGCTGGCAGAGAAAAGCAGGAGCTGTTTCTGGGGTGTGATTATACCCACCAACATCCTGGGGGAGGATGGGAGAGCCAGGGATTGATGCAGAAATTCCCTCCCCACTGTGTTTCTGTGGTCACTTCACCATTTCCACAGGCAGAGCAGAACTGCAGAGCTCAGGAGGGACTCTGGTGGAAACCTTGAGTGTGAAGAGTCACTCCAATTTCAACACCTCTGTGCATCCCAGGGCAAGGATGTTTATTTGCCTGGTGCTGGCTGCTTCTGGAGGAGCAAGATAATTGTTCACTGAGAGTAAATTTAAAAAAAAAAAAACAACAAACCAACAAACTTAACTACTTGCAGGAAATAATAAGCTGGCTGAGAAGTGGTACCTTGTTTGCTCTGAGTATCCTCTTGACATCAGCATGAGGTTCCTCCTAATGAGATGCACATGTGTAAATATGATGATTAGATATTCCCTCATAAACAGAATTACCATCTCTTCCTGAAAGTCTGAGCAGGCATTTTCCAGTCCTGTTGTTACAAATAAATAAATAAAGGCCAAAAGGCTGCATTCAGCCTCTTCTGCCTGGGAACAGGGCGCTGTGAGGGCAGAATATATTTTCCAAAGTACCTAATGGTAGTTGAGGTCAATTAGAGCCATGGCTCATTAGAGTATTAAAATAAGAATATGATTTTTAGCATAATTAATGTTCCCTTAGAAAACTGCAGCAGTCTTGTACCCACTTCAGGCTCTCTGAGTGTGTTTGGGCATTTGGCTCAGGCAGATGTAACAGGGCCAGGCTGCATTAACCTCACTCACAGCCTCTGCAGCATCTCTCCCTTCTTCTTTATGGCTCAAATAACTTCCAGAGATGCCTTATAAAACACACAGCCCTGTCTAATTAGTCACAGAGAAGATTACAGCAGCTTAATTTAGTGCTGGGTTTTCTGCTGATTCAGAAATTCCCGAGGAATAAAGCATCCAGGGGGTGATAACGCGACTCGGCAGATCCTCCTCACAACTGGCTTTAAGGAGGGGGGGAAAAAAAATTAATTAGAGACGATGAAAGCAAAGCCATGGGCAGGCTGAAGTGTTCATGAGAGAAAGGTGAGATTCCTGTGAGAAATGCATTTTATTCTGGGTGAAGCTGAAGGAGTAGCAGGAATGTTGGATCTGTGTGCAGGCTCAGAAACGTCACAGCTGGAAATTTGCATTTGTAGTGACGCCTTTTTCTCTGCTCCTAAAAATATCGAGCAGACACAGTTAGGGTGATAAAAGGGGCACCTTTGTGTAAGGTGCACAAATTCATCAGGTGGAAAGTGCTGAGGATGCACCCTGCTCATGATTTATGTACAGTTTTTATGGATTCTGCAGATTAGCATATCTGACAAGAACGCCCCAATTAGGAACCTGCCTGGTGAATTAATCCCCCCAGTTCTGGTACCTTCTAAATTCTCCCCCCTCAGACAAGATCTAGGCTCTGTTCACAAAAATATGTCTTGAAAAAGCCATTTTCAGCCTTGGTTTCTAAGGAGAACCAAGACAGCATAGGGATCCTGGAATTTGTAGTGTCTTTCTGCCTAGGAAAATGTTGAAGCTAAGCTACAAATACATGTGGAGAGAATACAGAGAATATAGAGAAGAAAAAAAGGTAAAAAACAAAATGGCATCAGAGAGTATAAAAAAAAAGGTAAAAACTGAAATGGCATCAGAGAATATGGAAAAGAAAAAAAGGTAAAAACTGAAATGGCATCAGAGAATATATGAAAGTGATGCCTGAAGAGGCTACCCAGAACGGAGACTAGACAGAGTTAAAAAAATAAAGTAGATATTTATTAAAAGGCCTTAAAGGATACACCTTGGGCAGGACAAGAGCCTGGCCAGGGCTACACCCAAGATGGACAACAAGTCACAGGTTTTCACATTTTTTTATAAGTTTTGGTTCATTTACATATTGGGGTTAATTGTCCAATGACAGCTTCAGGTTATGCAGTCCCATCCTCCCAGTTTGCTCTCCTCAGTTTGCTGTGGTTTATCATTTTTTGGGCCTGAAGCTGCAATGACATCCTTGGTTCTGGGGCTGGAAAAGGATTGTTTTGTGTGACTGAACTGTGAGGAGAACCTGCTCACACTTTGTATGAAGTTCAGAGTCGCCAAGGCAGCACAGAATCTGAAAAACACGAAAGCCAAAACTTAAGGCATCAAAAAGAAAAAAAGGTAAAAACCAAAAGGGCGTCAGAGAATATAGAGAAGATAAAAAAGTAAAAACCCAAAACGGCATTAGAGAATATAAACTGGTAAAACCCAAAAGGACACCAGCAGCCATGAGGTTCATTCCCTGGGCTGTGATATCTCCCGTTTTCCCTGCTCACAGAGCTGACCTACGCCTGGATCTTCAACGAGTACCCCACCTTCGTGCACCAGGACAGCCGGCGCTTCGTGTCGCAGGAAACCGGGAATTTGTACATTGCCAAGGTGGAGACCTCGGACGTGGGCAACTACACCTGCGTGGTGACCAACACTGTGACCAACAGCAAGGTCCTGGGGCCACCAACACCCCTCGTCCTCAGGAATGACGGTAGGACCCTCCCAAGCTGCCCCTGGGGGGTTTGGTCGTGCTTTCTGTGGTTGGGCGTCACCCAGAAATTCAAAAGTGGCCTGAAATGTTTGTGTTCAAGTTAAAGCTTTTTCCCCCTTCATGATTTTTCCTCTCACAGTGATGTTGGAGCTGTGGTTGTAACTCATGGACATCTAAAGTAGCTCTTCACACTCTTAGAGCAACTCTCAGAGTCACGGAATAATTACAAAGAAAATAATTACAAAAGAAAATAATTACGAAAGAAAAACTCTTGTGGGAGCTGGCCAAAGACAGGAAACAAAATAGATTTTAGAGCCTGGATATACCAGGGGTTTTTTTCTCATTTTCTGCAGCCCAAAAGTGAACAAAGGCACTTTGTTGTTTCGGTAACTGTTAGCTCAGCCTGTGTTTCCCAGCAGAATTGGTGCTATTTTTAGTGGTCTGTGGAATAATACAAAAAAAAAAAGGGGAGAAGAAAGCAAAAGAGGATTTCTAAATTTATACAGACAATTGATCTGCATCGCCGTCATTTTGGAGCAGATAAGCAAAAATACATTTGCATGTTAATTTCCCATTAAAATTAATTAAAATGTCTCTGTTTAAAGGCTAACAGTTGGGACATTTGTTCCAGGAATAGAAATGCAATGTTAGCAACTTCTCCTGGAAGAAGATCCACTGTCACCTCGTGGAATTTGACAAAAATTCCTTGCTTGGAAAATGCAGGCTCCTTGCTGCACCTCGTGCCCATCAGGTTGCCACAATCGCTGTGGATGGAGTGGGAAACGCTGGTGGTGATGAGGAATTGTCACAGCTGGACTAGGAGGGCTGGAGGTGCTGCTTTTCCAGCTCTGCTCCATATCTGCCCTCCTTTACAGGGAATTCTGTGTTCCTGTAAACACAGCAGCAGCAAATCTGTCCCTCTGAGTCCGCAGTGAGTCATGGCAGGGGTGACAAAGAGCGATGTTTAAATTTGCCTCGTGCTAACAACTGCAGTGCCAAAATAATATTATTAAATATTCCAATAATAGGATTTTTTGGGTTTTTTTTTTTGCAAACCCTACTGGAAGAGCTGGAGAGGGGAACAAGGATTCAAGGGGAAATGGCTTTAAACTGATGGGGCAGAGATGAATTGGAAAGGAATTGTTCCCTCTGAGGGTGGAGAGGCCCTGGCACAGCTGTGGCTGCCCCATCCCACTCCAAAGCCTGCTGGGAGCATCCAGGTGTTGAGAGCTGCTGCTCCTGCAGTGTTTCCCTCCCTATCTCTCTTTAAAATGTGGGATTTTCCACATCAGCATTGAAACAGAAACAGTTGGAAAGGAGCAAAATAGTCCTGGAATAAAATTGCCATCAGCAGCAGCTGGATGGGCCAATTAAACTGTAACGTTTCACAGGTGTTAGGAAATGCAGATCAAATCCTCAGATAAATTAGCCTCCCCCTGAATTCCTGGGATTTTTCATCCCAAAGAACGTTTTTAAGCCTTGAAATTGGAAGAAAGACACAAAAGCCTCTGAAATGGCAACAGATGGAGCATCTGATGTGCCGTGACACCGGGAGCGTTCTCCAGGCCACAAACCCCAGTCTGGTTTTGTCCTTTATTTCCTCCTCCATCCCTGCCACCTGCACAGCTAGGTCAGATGTTAAATCACTCAGGAACAGCAGGAAAAATGAGGATTTTCCTGCCTGGAAATTATCTTGGATTTGGGATGGAGATGTCTCAACTGCTCTGATGTTGTTCCTGCAAAGAGGAGACAGCAGAGCTCACTCCATACCCTGGATCCATTTATGCAGATGGGCAGGGTGGCATTGCAGCAGGAGCCTTCTGATTCTTCCAGGTACAATTCCTGATTTTTCCAGGTACAAATCCGGATTTTTCCAGGTACAAATCCTGATTTTTCCAGGTACAGTTCCTGATTTTTCCAGGTACAAATCCTGATTTTTCCAGGTACAAATCCTGATTTTTCCAGCTACAATTCCTGATTTTTCCAGGTACAAATCCTGATTTTTCTGTGGTTGGGGTTCACAGTGAGGCTGTGAGAGGCCAGAGCTGCAGGGCTGATGTCCCACAGTCCCAGGGAAACATTCCCACCCCACTGGGAGGTTTTATTCCCCTGGGATTTCACCTCTCCAGGTCCAGCCCAAGTTGGGCCAAGTTCTTTCTTTCCCCCCCAAAAATGGGAATAAATAAAAGGTGAGTGAAGAGAAGGGGGAAAAGATCTCTTCAAGTTCTATCAGCTGCTGCCTTTGGGGACCATGGGGCAGTTCTTGGCTTGACTGAAGCTCACCCAGCAAATATTTCGCACAGATTTTGGAGAAATTTAGGCAAGATTGCAAAGATTTGGCAGGTCCCAGCTGGGAAAACAGGATTTGGAGCTTTCAGAGGGTGCAGTGTTAACGTGCAGAGGGTTAAGGAGTGATGTGCCACGTAATTCTTGTTTTATGGTTTGTAAATGCTGGAATGTCACTACAGAATCACAGATTTCCTGTTTCATGTGCCAGAAAGGACATGGAAATGGGGAGAGTATCCCTACTTTGAATAAATGCATTTAATTTTGACAACTGAGGCTGTGCAGCAGCCGCTTTGTTGAACTTTTATTTGCAATTGATGTGTTGGAACAAAGATGACATAACCTGCTGTTGCATCAGAACAGGGAACATTCAGGTCAGCAAGCAGAGGTGGACTCAGTGTAAGCCTCACACTGAGCATTTCCAGCTTTATCACTGGAAAATTAAAGGAATAAACAGGATTTTCTTGCACAAAATGTGAAAAGCAAGAGCAGTCAGCAATCCCAGGCCAACATCAGCAGCTCTGATGTGTCCCAGAGGCTCTTGCTGGCTCATTTCTGTATTTTTGGGATTCTTCAAGGCTGACCCAGCTCCTCTCCTCCCTTGGCCAGGATCCAGGACGTGCTGCACTGTTGAGATTCGAACTGCAATCATCAATTAGCTGCTAATCACTATTGGTGGAATTATATGTGCCGGGGTTTAAGGCAGTGCAGTGGCTGGAAATGGAGCCATTTGTCAGGGGTATAATGGCCTTTTTATGTGCACAAATTTTTAAACACAATTTCATAAAGAGGCTGCCACGCTCCGTGATTTACTGGGGCAGTAAAAAAATAAAGAAATTACCCGAGGAGTAGATGATCTCTGCGCACTGAAATCCTGGAAGTTAATAGAAATATCTCTGTTAACTCCAGGGATTTTAAAACCTTTTCCTAATGGCTGTTTGTTCCACCTTTCATTTCTGGAAGATGCTGAACCTCTCTGATTATTGCTACCCTTATTTCACAGGTTACCTGCAAAAAAATCCTGCATATTCAAAAGCAAAAAGTAACAGAGCCATGAAGAGATTTTAATCTTTGGCAGATGGTGTGGAGGGTTGGTTCAGCTTCTCCTCTGGCAGTAAATGGGAAAAGAGCCCACACTCCATGGCTGTTAGGAACAGGCCATGTTTAAAATGAGTGGATTAATTGGGCAAGTAATGATGTATGGAACAGCTCTGTGCTAGCACGGGAACGCTTGTGAGTTTACTGCTGAAATCCAACCCAGCCTTAGCATCTCCTTTATGTTCCCAGGGGTGATGGGAGAGTACGAGCCCAAAATAGAAGTGCAGTTCCCAGAAACGGTTCCATCTGCCAAAGGAACCACGGTGAAACTGGAGTGCTTTGCCTTGGGCAAGTAAGTTTGGATCCATTATCATTATTATTAATTATTATTTATTATTATCATCCCTGCAGCTGCTCACGTTGGTGGTGCTGGATTTGTGGAGTTTGCTGCAGTTTCCCCATGATCCACTTCCCTCAGCAGGATTTACTGGTGGCCACAGTTTTTGTGGCAGCCACAGGGCTTGGGGACATTTCCTTCTGGAGTAAACACTGGCAACACTTCCAAAATGTTGGGACTGGTAGGGAAATCATCCCAAAATGGATGGTTTGGGTTGGAAGGGACCTTCAATCCCATCCAGTGCCACCCTCTGCCATGGCAGGGACACCTCCCACTGTCCCAGGGTGCTCCAAGCCCTGCCCAGCCTGGCCTTGGACACTTTTAGAGCAGCCACAGCTTCTCAGGGCCTCCCCACCCTAAAATGGACGTGTTTTCCCAGCAGAACCCCAAATTCAGCTGGATCAAACCAGCATTTTAATAATAAAATATTTCCTGCTTATACACCGTGATAAACACATTGACATTTATATCACACACAACCCACCCATAATAACAAACCCCCTCTGGATCCTGTGCCAGCCTCCTCACACTCCCCACACCCACGGCTTCCTCTGCTTTATTTTTTTTTTACTTTATTTTCTTCTCCTTGCCCAGCCCAGTGCCCACCATCAGCTGGAGGAGGGCGGATGGGAAGCAGCTGCCCAGGAAAGCGCGGAGGCACCGATCCAGCGGGCTCCTGGAAATCCCCAATTTCCAGCAGGAGGATGCCGGCCCCTACGAGTGCGTGGCTGAGAACGTGAGGGGGAGGAACGTGGCACGAGGGCAGCTGACATTTTATGGTGAGCAGGCTGCTTTTACTGTGCTCGGCGCAATCTGCAGGAATTATTTTGTGAGGATGTCATTTTGTGAGGATATTTTTTGGGATGACTCTCTTTTCGAACGGTGCAGCTTGAAAAAGGTTTAATTTGAAATAAAACCTGGCTGAATGGTGCATGTTAATGGAGAATCAGAGCAGCTGGAACAAAAACACATCCCCAGGAAGGACATTGGCATGGAAACATGCTGGAAATGCTTTGGACAGGGCTCTTTTCCTTCTCGTGGCAGGGAAATTTGGGGATCATCCTCATGTGGCAGATGGAGATTTATGATGTATGGGTTGACCCAGCTTTCATGGATAAATGTTAATTGCTGATAAGCAATTAAGAGCTGCTTTCAAGTGGTTCAGTGGTTGAACAACAGGAGAATTGGGTTTAACACCTCAGGGCAGAGCCCTCTCCCCTCAAAGGCTTTCTGCACCTCCTCTTCCCTCACTCAAATCAGTGTCCCTGTGCCAGGCACTGTAAAATGCCAAATTTCAGCCTCCTAGGCCTGCTCTGGTGAATTGAAGATGCATTAATCCCTCTGATCCTGGTGCTCATCCCCAAATTTCTGCTGGGCACAGCCCCACAAACTAAAAGTGTCTCTTTACCTGTGCAGAGGTGGGTGAGAGGTGCAGGGAGGGGATTTGGGGTCGCAAAGGGCTGGCTTTGGTACCAAGGTTCTGGTTGAGATGTTTTGGACAGGAGAAGCTGCAGGTTCCACACTCTCCACAGCATAAAAAAAAAAAATTAAAAAATTTAAAAAAAAATCCTGGTTTTGTTGCTGCCCTGTTCCCATCCCATGTTGTTCTTTATAGAAAATATGGACAAAAAAATTCAGAGTTTTCTCCCCCAAAATGTTCCTGAGGGCCCAGCTCCTGTCAGCAGGGAGGATTGGGTTGAACTTCAGAAATAAGAAGAATGGGGTTTGATTTATAATAATTTTGCTGCAGAAAAAGAGTTTGGGAACCGACCCTTCTGGCAAGACTGAAATGAATTTGGTGGGTAATGTGACTTTTTTTTAAAAAGTAGGGATGTTTTAAAATTGGAAATATTTCTGAAAGACATTCATTTTATTTAGAAATCAGAACTTTGGGGGCTTCCATTTCAAAGGAAGATTTCTCCTTTTAAAACAGAGGGAAATATAAAATTATAAAATATTATAAAGTAAAGAGCAAGAACAAAGTGAAATCTTTCATGTTAAGGAAAGAATCTGGGGTTGATTCGAACAGGGTTTAATTTTTTTAATTAGATGGTTTAAAGATTGCTTTTTCTGTGCTGTTTCTCCTGATTTTTCCCACATGGGGAGTAAATTAAAGCCTCCTCAGTTGGAGAGTTTTGCTCTGCCCACACCCAAAGCTGCCTTCCTTGGAAAGCAGGAAATGAAGCCTTTGGAACAGCCCCACCATAGCATAAATCGGGTTATAATCTCATTACTGTCATGAATTTACTGCTCTGGAGCCCACACAAAAGCTGCTTTTCACACCCTGCCTGCCATTTCAGCACAGAAACTCGAGGGGGTTTTTTTGGGAGGAGGAGTGTCCTGCTCTGTCTCTCATGCTGGGAAGTCTTTCCATCCCTTCCCTGGGGATGGGGGAATTCCCAATGGAGAGGTGGCAGCCAGACACCTCCCCTGGTGCAGGTTTTCAAGATAATTCACTAAAATATCCTCCTTGTTGTCTTGAGGGTGGTGATTTTCCAGGGAACTAGTTGGTTTTTAAGGATAACTTGTGTTTTGCAGCCAGTACTGAAAATAGATCTCTTTTAAAAAAAAAACCAACTTGCATTCTGTACTCTGGGTTCTGGAGTTTTGCGTGGCAGCAAAAATTTTTAGGGGAAGGTAACTTGCTGTAAACTTTTATACAAATAGTTGGGGGAAAGAACATAATTTTCCCTAATAACTGGGATTTTTTTAAAGCTGAGAAGTGTTATTTCATCAGTGAAATACAGCTGTAATGGTGGCAGAGCTTTCAAGTTGCTTTTGGAAGGTCAGGGCTGGTGCTGAAAGGTGCAGGTTTGAATGGATTTGGGGAAGAAAATTTTTATCCTGAGGTTGGGTAGACCCTGGCACAGATTTCCCAAAGAAGCTGTGGCTGCCCCTGGATCACTGGAAGTGTCCAAGGCCAGGCTGGACATTGGGGCTTGGAGCAGCCTGGGACAGGGGAAGGGGTGGCACTGGATGGGATTGAAGGGGCAGGGGGGGCACTGGATGGGATTGAAGGGGCAGGGGGGGCACTGGATGGGATTGAAGGGGCAGGGGGGGCACTGGATGGGATTGAAGGGGCAGGGGGGGCACTGGATGGGATTGAAGGGGCAGGGGTGGCACTGGATGGGATTGAAGGAAGGGATGGAACTGGATGGGATTGAAGGGACAGGGGTGACACAGGATGGGATTGAAGGGGCAGGGATGGCACTGGATGGGATTGAAGGGGCAGGGGTGACACAGGATGGGATTGAAGGGGCAGGGGTGACACAGGATGGGATTGAAGGAAGGGGTGACACAGGATGGGATTGAAGGAAGGGATGGAACTGGATGGGATTGAAGGGACAGGGGTGACACAGGATGGGATTGAAGGGGCAGGGATGGCACTGGATGGGATTGAAGGGGCAGGGATGGCACTGGATGGGATTGAAGGGGCAGAGGTTACATAGGATGGGATTTAGGGTCCCTGCAGCCCCAAGCAGGAGGGCTCAGTGTGATCTGGGTTATCAGAGGTGCTGCCCACGTGCACTGATGTGCTCTGCAGGTCACACCCAGGCTCTAACAGCACCACCACTCCTTTAAACCCAATTATCAACCTCTGTGCATGGAATAAAATAAGAAAAGAGAAGAAAAAGCATTTCAAATTTGCCTGCTCGCTGTAGATAACCCAGCATTGCCAGCTGCTCTCTGTGCTGCTGAAGTTGCCAGGGAAGGTTGACTTTTGCTGTGTTCCACTCTTGTATCAGTGTTTATTTTCTCCTCCGTTAGCATTTCAGTGGCACTGAAGTTGTTTGACACGCTTGTTGCAGCAGAAAAGGTTAATTAAACGTGCAAGATCCCTTCTTGCTGCATTTCCTGCGCTCTGAGCACCGGGCTGTGTTTCCCTGCTCTCCACAAACATTTGTTCCAGGGCTGAGTCCCCCCTGATGGATGGAGCTTCCCATGGAAACATGCTCCTGTTAATGCAATTACAGCCACTGCCTTGTGTTTGCTGGGCTGCTGGAGCTCTGAATGACACCTCTCCTGGCTGGCTCCCTTGTTCTCCCTGCTGTCCCTGCCTCGGGTTAATTCCTGCCAAATTCACCTGGGGGGATTCTTGGGGCTGGCCCGTGCAGGGCCAACAGTTGCTCTTGATCCTCGTGGGAATCTCCCAACTCAGAGTATTCCCTGATCCTGAATGATCAAATCAGACTGCACAGCCTCTTCTTTCCCACCTTTTAGCAGCTCTAACTGCTCTATTTTTTCTTTTTTTTTTTTCTAACCGCCTTCCTGAGCTGGCAGCTTGTCCCCTGTGCCAGCTGAACCCTGTGGCTGAGGCAGGTGAGGTCCCCAGTGGGACACAGAGTCCTCCTCTCCCAGTTTCTCCCAGTTTATCCCAGTTTATCCCAGTTTCTCCCTGCAGCAAGGGCCCTCCACACCCTCAGCTGTGTGTTTTGGGATGCACTCCCATTGACCTGATTGTATTTTTAATCTGGCTGCTCATAAATTTTACATTTGCTAACCCTCCGCAGGGCTAAGATTTATATCCTGAGCAAACAGCAATGCCAACAATTATTTTCTTCCTGGCAGAAGTACAGTAAACAGATTACCTTAACCAGCTAATTTAAAAAGAAATTGCCTTTTTGTTCATAAAACCAGCATCAAGGAGATGCTTATTTATTATTGATGTTTAATTCAGGGTAACTTTCACTGCTGTTTCAGCCTAATCTTCTTTTATTGATATTTGTGACCCCAAGGCTGCTCATCCCTGGGTTTGAACTCCTTGGGCTTTGCTTCCTTATACTGACTCTGGTGAGTCAATGCAACATCTCGAGATTCCCCCTTCCCAACAAAATATTTAGCCTGAATAACAGAAAATGTGAAAAAGAGCAGCTGGCTGAAGGGATCTAAATATAAATGTGTTCATTTATCTGAGTGTGACAGCACTGGGGAGGGCTGAGGAGCTGCACCACCACTGAGAACGTTTGTTTGTCAGGATTTTGACACAAAACATGGGATTTGTCCCTGGATTTCCAGTGAGATCCACAGTTGGGAATATTCAGGCACCAAACCAGCTCAGTTTGAGCCAGCACAGATGCAGGTGCTGACTCAGCATCACCTGTGTTGCTCCAGTGTCTCCCATCCTCTCCTGCTCTGGCAAGCCAAGGAGAGGAGGGAAAAACTGCAGCTCAAACGTTTTCCAAAAGTGTCAGCACTGCATTAGCAGACAGACAGACAGACTTCTCTGTCACTAATTGCAGCTCTTTGCAGCATTTTCTGAGATATTCAGCAGAACCCATTTAATTGGCTGGGGCCCTTTTCAGATTAAATCCTTCTCAAATCCAAGTTCCACTAGGAATTTGAAGAGTCCCCCTTTGATCAGTGGGGCTGTGTTTTATTTAGGTAAAAAAACTCTTCATGCCACTCTGTAAAACAGATGGAAATCAGATTATGCTCTTCATTATGGCCAGAGGTCTAGAAAGGAAATCTGCGCAAGTGAAAATCAGGCAGTTTTATGTCTGCTCAGTTTAGGTCCCAAATCACAAATAATTTGCTGAAAATTTGAATGAAGTGGGTTTCTGGACTGATAAAAATACAAGAAAATTCCTGTAAATAGGGCAAGTGTATTATTGTGTTATTATTATATTATTATTAATTATCCTTCACATCACTCACTAGAAAACCCTGTTGTCACCTTGTACACAGGTCAAAGTTAGTACAGGGAGGAGTAACTTGAACTTTTGAATTCTTTGCTGCCCAAGGGAAGTCTTGGATCCAGAACAACTTCCTGCACAGGGCACAGCCGTGTTCCTCATCAGCTTTTCCTTTTCCAAGGCATTGCTGGAACCCTGCTTACAGAGAAATCCAATTTTTGGAGAGTCAGAAAAAGTCTGATATTATTATCATTGTTGCTTGGAGAAACATCTTTCCAGCAGGAGAAGCAAAAATACAAACAGGGTGGAACACAAATAGAAATTAAATGTTGAGGGCTGCTCACAGAACATCCTACACCTCCCTTACACCCCTGAGCTGCTGCACTTTGGTGTCAGCATGAAAAAAAATTAAACCCATGAGGGTGGGTCCCTGTGGATGTGCCTGTGACACCCCCAGCCACAAAAACCAGGGAGAAAAATCCTGTAATGGTGCAGAACAGCTCATGGAACACGAGGTAAATGAAAGGAAGGGACAACTGCAGTGTTTTTATCACCTCAGATTTTCCTCTGTTTCTTTTCCTCTGGTGTTTGAGATTTTAGTGCCGAGTAGAGCTCCCAGGCTGGGTTAGTAGGGCCATTCTTGTAGAGTTTCCAAAGACTCAGGGAAATGGAGATTTTTTAGGTACAAAGTTCCAGCAGATTGGTTTGGTGCAGGATTTGCACACCTTTAAGATGTACAGATCTCAAACAGCCCTGAACTGACAGTAGAGGTCAGGAGGAAGGAAAGGAAGAGAGAGGAAAAGTGGAAACTTGAGGTCTGGTGTGATCTTTGGGAAGGAAAGAGCTCAGGATCTGAGGGGTTTGTGCACAGGAGCTGTGTCCCTCTTGGGGGCAGGATGAGGTGAGCACTTACCTGCACATTTATCTTACTGGCTGCACTCTTTATTTCCAATTATTCATCTATTTCTCCCATCTGGTTGGGGTTTGTTTGTTTTTTTTTTTTCACTTCTTACACTTGGCTGTCTGGTCTTTAGACTGCTCTGATCCAGGGCTCAGTCTCAATCTCCTTAGAATAGAGATGGTAATGGACAAGTCATTGAGCCTTTCATCTGCCATTAATGATGAATTACACAGCCTGCACCAGGCCATCAGCCGCTAGAAATTGCCTTAGGAACACTGAAATCAATACACAGCAGCCGAGAATTGGATTCTGGATATGTATTAGCACCTCATTTGCTTGAGTCTTTTTGGTTGTTTTGAACTCACGGAGTCCTACAGGTTTATTTCTCATATTTCTCCCTGAATTCTGGGGGTTTGTTACTCATCTCTGAGGTGCTGCATCATCATCACCTGCCACATCACTTCATTTTCAAATATCTTTTAGGACGTGATTTCCCATTCCTGTTTTTGCCTTTTAATTTCTTACACTGAAGGACAGACTGTCCCTGGACTTTTTTTCGTCTTAGAGAAGTTAGAATATATTTTCCTCTTTTCCTGGACATATTTTCCTACTCACCTGGTTGTAACTGTCCCACTTTGTGTTGGTGAAGACTGAAAGGTGATCAAAGGTAAACAGGGTTTTTTTTCTCACTATTTCCATCGCTTTTCTTCTGTCCCCTGAGTCCAAACTCCAGACTGCTCTCATCTCCTAGGAGGGGGAGATTTTTCTTTAAAGCAATCCTTATGTAAGAGTCGTGCTTATATCTCTAAGCTTTTTCTTTCACTTTATAGATTTAGCATATGAATTTTGCTTGCAACTCAGATGAATTCTTAATCAGCTTCCAGATTTTTCCTCCAGGATGTTTCCAAGGCCAGTGCTATCTTAAGTACTCCAAGCAGGGCCCAAATATTTCCTGTAAAATAATTTCTTTTCAGTCACAGCCGCTGAAACGATCCAAAGGACTTTTTTTTTCTAGACCAGTCACAAATTAAACCTTGTCATTACCTCCGAGAACATCACCATACCAGAAAATGTTGTAGAGAGGAGCTGGTTCCGTCCCCTTATTTGAATTATTTTAATTATCCTGACTGAAATCTCGTGTCGTGTTACCTTGGGCTGGTCCCCGGTGGGCGCCTGTCAAATTCCATTAGGCTGTGGCCACTCTCCTTTGGTGGCTCACACAGATTTGCAGCGTGAGCCAAGCCCTGAGTATTCCCCAAGATGAAGCCAAGAGCTTCTCTCTGCGCTGAGCTGTTGAGAGGAGAGCTTGACCTAATTAGAAAAAGCTCCCAAAGAGCAGCAGAGAACCAACTCCTGCCAAACAAACCACTCAGAGCTTCTCACTGAGATGATTTTTTTTTTTTTTTGACCTGTGCTGCTCCTTCTAGGAGTTGTCTGCACCACAAATGGCTTTGGAATTGAAAATTTAACCAGTTCCAATCACTGCGGGGTGGAGGCTGTGGGTGCTGAATTAGGGGGTGGCAGCTTCCAGCCCTGCACGTTCCAATCTCAGCATTCAGGGCAGGAGTTGGGATGAAAAACAACCCACAAACTACCCCCCCCAAAAAATGCCTTTTGGAGAGGATTTCCCTTATTTGAGGAAAATTATTATTGCCCTTGTTTCTGTATGAAATGAGAATAAATTCTGAATTTTCTGTCCTCCTCTCCACGGGAGTTATCTTTGTTTTTCCGTAGCACACGCTTATGACAGAGCACAGCTTACCATTCCTGGCTTTCCTTGATTTGCAGATTAATTCCAGTTGTTTTGTCTGGGTTCGGTTTGTTTGGGTTTTTTTTTTTTTCCAGTTTTGTTTTCATGTGGGAAATCCATAAAACAGCGCAGCAAAAATAAAAAAAGGCAAATGGATGTGTGTGGGTTTTATAGAGCTCCTTTCATGGGATCATAAAATTCCCTTCAAAACCATGAGTTAGATGCTGCTAGAATAGTAAATATGTAAATTCATGAGTAATTTGCAAATGTCCTTGAGCCACTGAACCCATTGCAATTGCTCAGCTCAATGGAATTGTTCAAGTCCTTACTCCAGATGACAGAACTGACTTTCATCTTCCTACATTTAAAGGCTTTCCCTTTCTTCTCTCTTTAGATACAGACAATAAACGAGCTTAAAATATTACAGGGGCAGGAGGGGCAGCCAGAGGAATAAACACCACTCGCTTGTCCTTTTTCTTCTGCTTTGCCAGGATGCTCAGTTCAGCTTTTTTTTTTATTTTTTTTTTTTGGAAGTCCCTTGGAGTTGAGGTGCTGTGGGAAACTCTCCCCTTCATCTCTGCTCTGTTGGCACGTTCAGGGTGCCAGGGGTGGGGTTAAACCCAACCTGAGCTCTCTGAATTTGTATTCCCAGCATCCCATCACCACAGACATAGCCCTGTTTTGGGTATGATCATATCAATTTGCCATTTTGACACGATATTTTAATATTTATCCTTTTAAGCCCATCTCTGGCCCCCTGTCCCTATCTAAAGGAGATGTGTAACGTTGTTACCTGGCTTTGAGGATTTTTTTTTCTTTTATCTGATTACATGGAGAAAAGTATTAATCAGGTTCTTGGAGACCTCTGCTGGCAATACCATCCTGCTAAGTCAGATGCTCTTATGTCACAATAGGGCAAACGCCCCTTAAAAAAATCAGAACTCTGTTGTTTAATGGGACTTTCTGAAAAAATCAGAACTCTGCTGTTTAATGGGACTTTCTGAAAAGTATTCTAGATATAATATAGAAATATATTATTAAGAAGAAGATCTTGAATAGATAGTGTTGTGTGTTGTGGATATATCTGGACAAAAGGTAACTCTCTTAAGGAAGTCTGAGGCTTTGTGTGGTTTTCCAAACCATGTGGCAATTTTAGTGGAATTTAGAGGAATCTGGCTAAACTTGAACTCTATTAAAAAAAAAAAAAAGGCCAACAAACTGATAAAATTATGTGAAACACAGTTAAAAATACAATCTCACAAGTGGCTGGAAACTGCCAGTGTAGTTTTCACCAAATTCTACCAAAATGAGTCTCCAATATCTGCTTGTGGCCTTTTTAGGTTTATTCAGTGGCATTAATACAATTATTGGGTCCAAAGATTTTTTGTTCCTGTAGCAAGACATGGAGATCTGGCCATAACCAAGACAGGACTGAGAGCCTGGGCCTGTGGTAGTGCCTATAACCAGGCAGAGTTACTGGAATAACCTCAATTTCAGTGCAGAACTAGCTCTAAATTACAAATTTTGAAGACAGAAGCTAAATTTTAGAGCTTTGACACTGAAGTTACAGAGATCTTGAGGAGGAAAATGTCTCTATTTGAAGGACCAGGTGTGTAATTACTGCTTTGTTTTTGTAGGATGGGCAGGGTTTCTGCAGCTACTCTTTTTGTTTAAGGATTTTTACTAAAAATAAAATAAAAGCAGCTTCTGACCTTCAGAAAGCAGGACTGGACTCAAGGAAGGACAGTAATCTTTAGCAGATCTTATGATATCTTTTCAGGACTACCTATAAACAGGGGCCAGACAGAATTTAGGGAATAAAAGGCTGTTCTACTTATTGAAGGGCCTTCAGGTACATTTTGGGAAGACAAAGCCCCCCCAGGGGCTGCACCCAAAAATGGACCCAGGTGACGGAGTTTTCACACTTTGATCAGTTTGGTCCATTTGCATTTTGGGGTTCATCTTCCAATTACAGCTTTAGGTAATGGAGTCATTCACCCCAAGTTTGCTGCCCCCAACTCATTTTTGTTCCCATCTCTCAGGGCCTGGGGCAGTGAGGTGTCCTTGATCCCCAGGCCTGGAGAGGAATTGCTGTGTCTGCCCAAAATGGGGAAGCAGCAGCTCCCACTGTGTGTGGTTTGGAGTTACACACTAAAGAACTAAAGGATTACAAATCTATGGAAAATACAAAAGCTGAAATCTTAACATTATCAAATCCAACTTTTAAACCTCCTGCTGAGGGGAGAAGCAGCTGTTTGGCAGCACAGAGCTGCTGCCCCCAGGCACACCGGGCTTCCCTCCCTCTTGCCTTGCAGCCCAGCCCAGCTGGACCCAGCGCATCAGCGACGTGCACGCGGCCATCGAGGAGCGCGTGTCCTGGGAGTGCCGCGCCAGCGGCCGCCCCAAACCCTCCTACCGCTGGCTCAAGGATGGGGAGCCCCTGCTGCCACAGGTAGGCACCTCTGGGAGCCCCTGGGGTGGGAGCTGTGGGTGCTGGGTTCACACAATCACACAGAATCACCAGATTTTGGAAGAGACCTCCAAAATCATCGAGTCCAACCCAGCCCTAACACCTCAATTAAACCACGGGACCATGTACCACATCCAGGCTTTTTTTTTTAAACACAGCCCTGATTTGATCAAACCCTGATAAAAATTGCACAAACATTACATTTCTGCCCTAAGGCCAAGTGGAAAACCAATAGCTCTTTATTTTCGAATTATTTTTTTAAATGTCAAACTCCTGGGGAGGGAGGGAACACTCTGCTGTACTTATTAGAATTGATAACTCGAGCTCCATATCCTCAGGCTGACAAATGAGAGCCTGGTCCTTCACTCCCCACACTAATTCTGGTTGCTTCACGCTGGTCACTGGCAGATGGTGTTGTTCTTAAATCACGTTAGTGGCTGATATGAAGTAAAGGATCATTAAATTATTAGCATTTACATTGTTGTCAGTAAACTGCAGAAGGTTTTAAGTGTTTCTGCCTTTGCTGGCTGAGATGGCAACCAGTCTTACCAGCCTACGTTGCCATATACACTCAAAATGGCCTCAAGGTGTGCCAGGGGAGGGTCAGGTTGGACATCAGGAGGAATTTCTCCATGGAACGGGTGAATTTCTCCATTGGAACTGCCCAGGGAGGTTTAGAGTCCCCATCCCTGGAGGGTCTGACAAACACCTTTATGTGCTATAGTTCAATTGCTGTGGTGGTGTCCGGTCAAATGTTGGATACAGTAACCCTGGAGGTCTTTTCCAACCTTAATGACTCTGTGATTCCATGGAAATTCCATTGTTTTAAATGATTCTGAGGGTGGGGTTGGCTGTGATGTGCCGCTGTGGAACAGAAGTGCATTTCTTGCTCCAAGCTTATCTCCTTGAAAGGGATATTAATCTAAATGCTTTGGGTATTAAATCAGTGAGGGGTCAAGGGAAAGCCCTCCAATTTAAATTGCATTTACCAACTCCTAGATTGGTTTTACCATTTAGTCTCTGGCCTGACATAAATTTGGCTGGCAGACGAATAAATTGGAGCATGCAAATTCTTCCCATTACCTCTACTCCGTTTTGTCCGCCTCACTACAAAATCCAGCACCACAACCTCTGTGTGTGTGCTCTGAGGAGGCCTCTCCCTGCTGATTTTGGAGTTTATTTTGCTGTTCCCCCAGGGCAGAGTGCAGCTGGAGCAGGGCTCTCTCACCATTCCCAACGTGAGCCTGTCGGACGCGGGGATGTACCAGTGCGTGGCGGAGAACAAGCACGGCGTCATCTTCACCAGCGCAGAGCTCAGTGTCATCGGTGAGTTCACCTCCCCCAGCCCTGCAAACCTCCCAGAGCCACGGCAGCCTCTGCCCAAGCTGCAGCATCTGCAGCAGAAGGGGATTGTTGCAGTCAAAGCAGATGGGATTCTTTTTTCTTCGTGCAGAAAAGCCAAGTGTTTATTGCACAGCCCATATTTTTATAGGATTATCAGATGGCACCGTGTTAGATTGAATGGGTTAACAACACACTGCCACTCAGTTCATTGGGGGGTAAATGGCATTTTGCACCTCCATCAAATTTCCTTATTTCTACATTGTTTAGGTGTATTCTTCACTGATTCTCATGGGACAGATTTCTTGTTTTTGCAGGTGCAAACAGCTCTATTGTATCTATATCTATTCGAGAAGAGATTGTTGTGCTGATTCTCATTGCTTTGATACTTTCACATGGGAGCTCAGCCAGAGTAGCAGGGCCTAAACCATATTTGCACAAGGCCTTTCTTTTGTAAGGTGTTTCCTATATGCAACAGGGGATCTTTGGCGATTTGTTTATAAGGAAGGCGTGAAATGAAAACTTGAGGCAGTTGAGAGCAGAGAACAGATGTTTGTTACTTCATCCCATATTTCTCCAGGAGCTGGCAGGTGCCTTCACTCTCCTGCTGGTTCAAACTGTTTCTGGAGAAACTTGAGCATTGCCATTCAGAACCTCCAGAACCATAAATGCCCAGTCCTGGCTGCAGAGGTGACTCTGCTCAGGACATGGTGACAAAACCTGCTGTCTGAAGAGACCTTTCAGCAATCCAACAGCAACCAAAATGCTCCCATCCCAAAGAAAAGCATCTTCTACCCCACAGTTCTGTGCTCAGCTGCTCTGCTTCTCCCAGCTAAAACCAGGAGAAGCTCAAGTGCATCCAAGTGGGGAAATTCCTGAGGGGAGGGAGCAGAGATTACAGAGCCAGGATCTTCCCAGAGCTGCCAGTGCAGGGAAACGAGACAATGGCCACAAACCGAAACCCTGCAAAATAAGAAAAACTTTCTTTTGAGGTTGGTTGGACACTGGAATTGTCCAGAGATAGTGTGGCACTCCTGTCCTTGGAGATGCTCAACATCCAAGTGGCCACAGCCCTGGGCAACCTCCTGTAGCTGCTCCTGCTTGAGCAGGGGTGGGGTGGGACCATGCCAGAGGTCCCTGCCAGGCTGCAGCTCAACCCCAAACCATGTTCTGGTACGAGTGGCAGCCCTGGTCAGTGTAGGGATGGGGTTTTAAAGGGTTAAACACAATTCCTGATCACAAAATAATTGTTTTGTTGCTCTCAACCCAGATGTTCAGTAGCAGCATTCCCTGCTTTACCCTGAAGAACAAAGCATGAGGGGTTTTTTTTCCCAGCTGGGAGATTTTCAGTTATTGGTCATTTTTCATCATCGGTAATAGATGCCTACATAGAAAAAAAAATTCATTTGAAGGATTGTCTGTGTTGCTGTTGGAGAAAGGCACAATAATGCTCAATAAATTAGACTTCACAATGCTGAGATTTATTGGACATGAAAGAAATCGAAATAAACCCACTGATGCTTTTCTTGTCTATTTAAACCCTGATAAAAATGGACCTTTGGGAAGAAGGGAGATGTTTTCAGAGGAGAGAGGTTTCATCCTTGCTGGTGGGGACTCCCAGGGTGTCCCTGTGCCCAACAGCTCCTCCTGTCCACACAAAAAACCCCAGATTTTGGCGAGTCTGATCTGAGAAGCCTGTCATTTATTTGGCCAACTTCTCTCTTGAGTTCTGCAGCTCTGTTTCTGTCTGTCACAGGAAAAGCACCCAAATGGTGCCCTGCAGATAAATCCCTGTGCATCTGTGATTTAACTTGGCACACTTTGAAAGGAAAGCAGCAGGTTTGCCTTTTCACTGGAGTTTCAAAGGAGGGCAACATTCTGAGCCCTCCCTGGGAGATGTTAGCTTTTAACCAGATCTGAGTGTTCAAATGGTTGTTTTAAAAGGTCCTGAAGTTAAGCACTTGCTACTATTGGCGTTTAATCATCTCAAGTGAGACTTACAGCAAAATTAAGTGAAAGAGAGAAATGGAAAATTACAGACCCAGCTTTTCTCAGAGTGATTCTTCTCAATTATTTTTTGCCAATTATCTTGCCTGGAGTCTTTAAACAAAAGCAGGATCCGGTGGTGCTGGACATTGTAAAATACGGATTTCGAGATGCAGTCTTGTCTTACAGAACTTTCAGGCCAAATGTTTAAAAAATACAAATTGAAAAAAATGAAATGTGGGCCTAGATGGGGGGGAGAAAAAGGTCATTAAAATCCCCACTTGACAAACAAAAGGTGCCAATCAATTAAATTCATTACTCCTGAAGTGTGGCACAGGGAAGTTGTGGCAGTGCTGAGAAATGAGCCCAGAGTTTCTAAATGTCAGATGACGACGTTTTGAACGTCACAGAATAAAAGCCACGGTGAGCAGCTCCCGTGTCTCACACAGGAGAATGAAAACGCAGCAAATGAGTCACAAAAAAAACCAGTCTAAACTGTTTATTACAGAGATGAGAGTAACAGGATTATTCAAAAAATCTCTTTTGTTTATAAATTTGGGAGAATCATCTGAGAAATTAGTTTCAGAAGTGATAATATATTAATGATTATAGATGATATGAATAATACTGCATTTGGTTCTGAGTGCATTGGTGGGAAGTCTCCTCAGGATGTCTCCTTTAATTCTGGAGTGTTTTACAAAGCCAGTGCTGGTTTCAGGGCTCTTTTGCAATCCTATATAATCTTTATAGTTACAGGTTTCTTTGAGCTGAACACACATTTTTAAACAAATCAAGCATTTTTCGCAGTGAAAGAAGCACTCGGGTGTCTTTTGCCCCATCCAGACATCCACGTAGCTCATAAAGTCCAATCATTTAGGAATTGTAAGTGAGGAACAACCCTGGAATTTCATCATGTTCAAATGAGTCTCACTTTTTTTTTCTTTCCTTTTTTTCTTTTTGTTTTTGTTTTTGCCTGGGGGAATTCTGATCTGGTTTGTGTTGATTTTGCTTTCAGCCATCGGTCCAGACTTTTCCAAAACTCTCCTGAAGAAGTTAACTCTTGTGAAAGTGGGTGGTGAAGTCATCATTGAGTGCAAGCCCAAAGCCTCCCCCAGACCTACTTATTCTTGGAAGAAAGGAAAAGACATCCTAAGAGAAAATGAGAGGTAATGTCTTAAAGGAACCATTTCTTTCATTAACTAACCCAGGGACTTTCAGCAATCAAAGCTAAATTTGTCATTAATAGCTTTGCAAAATTGACTTGCAAATACAGGAGGAAAAAGCCTGAGTTCAATCCCAAGGAGCTGGGGGTGAGATTCCTATTCCCATGGTGCCCATCCCACCTCTGTCTGCTAAGAACCAGCCCTGCCAAGAAGCTGATAAAGATGCAATCCAAAAAACACAAATATTTTGCTTCTGCAGTGCTCTAAATAACCATTATTAAAAAAAAAAAAAATAGATTCCCAGGAGATAAAAGCCTTCACTGCCAATTGCACAGCTCTGGTATATTACTAACAGGAATTATTTAGGGGCAAAAATTAATTTGACAGTTCTAATGTCTGACTTGAAGGTGGCTTTCTCAGACTGGCCAAATAGTTGGGGTTTTTTTCTTTTTAATTCAAAAGCCAGGTTTTCAAACCCTCCTCTGTGGTGTTGATTTGTTCTTGGCTGTGTAGAGGTGTGGTTGTGTCACCTGCACAGCACCTGGAAAACTGTCCTGGACACTGCTCCAAAACATGATGTGGCTCTGGGATGGATGGGCAGAATCCTGTCCTATTAGTAAAGGTCAAACAGCCAGAAATTGTTATCTTTGAAAGCTTTGATCTGTTAGAGCTGTTCTTTTATCTTGGAAAGTTTATTTTTGCTCCACCCAGCCTGTAATGTCCATTGAAACGGGGACTGTGGTGGTGTGTGTGAGTATGCAGAAAGCTCCAGATCATTTAGAGCCAGCTGGTTCAAATCTTGAACCCCTGTTTCTGACTTGTTGAGCTCCTTTCTACAGGATCTTCCTGATCCTTGCAAAGCTTTTTTCTGGGAGCTGTTTGCTGGGGATGAAAGGAGCTGGTGACGATCGATGGCACCAAGCTTCCTTCAGCAGGCAGGGCACAGAGCTGCTGAGGTCAAAGTTGTCCCAGATCAAGGTGTAGTGGTTTTTAATGCTGAAATAACCCTGTTTCACTAGGGTGGTGCCGAGGGTGGCAGTGTTTGATGCTGGGAGCTTTGGAGTGCCAGCCCCAGGATGTCCCATCTGTGTCCCCGTGCCCGTGGCTGGATGTGCTGCTTGCTCTGAGGCTGCTCCCCTTGGCACAGCTCCTGCTCCTCATTTTCATTCGGGAGTGGGGCTGCCCAGCAGGGTTTGCCAGTGGTGAGAGGAGGGTGATGGGCACACTCTGGGCTCAGGGGCAAACCCAGCCAGGAGCTCTGTGGGCTCTCCTGGCAGTGCCAGGCTCACTCCTGCTGCTCCTGCTGAGCCCCAGCCAGGAGCCTCCCACCTGGGCAGCCAGCCCTGGATGCCAACCCAGACGTGAAATGTGCCCAAGCAGGTGTGAAATCCTGAGCTCCTCCAGCCATGGGGTTTTCCAGCCAGCGGGATCATCCAGCAGGGATTACCTGGCAAAGTGATGGAGCAGTGCCTTGGCACGGGGACCTGCTCTGCCCTGCCCTGCTCTGCCACACCCTGGGCTGTGTCTCCAGTGAGGATGAGGGTGCTGGATCCTCACCACTGCCTTCATTCAGCAGCTCAGCCCTGCAGTCTGCACCTGGAGACAGTGAAATGCACAATTTGGGAATGCCCTTGTCTGCACAGTTTGGGAATGCCCTTGTCTGCACAGTTTGGGAATGCCCTTGTCTGCACAGTTTGGGAATGCCCTTGTCTGCACAGTTTGGGAATGCCATTGTCTGCTGTGGTTGTGGCATTGCACATCAGCTCTGTCTGCCTTCACGGGCAGGAGGGGCCAAGTGCCTGAGCTCTGTTTATTCTGCTCAGTCCTGCTGTATTTCTGCTTTCTGTGCTGGCTGAAATGTCATCTCCTCCCCGCTGTCCCAGGGGACAGCAGCAGTGCCTCCCTACACCTCCAGTATCTCCCTACACCCCCAGTTGTGCTTGGACTTCAAACAAGAACTTTTTTGGCTGCTAGGAAAAAAAAAATCTGTTGAAATCTAGGAAGAAAGATGCCAGGAAAAGCTGCTGCTGCAATCTCTTCATCTAGGATGGGAAACAGAACTTTAAGACAGGCGTGGGAGAAGAATCTTCAATGAAATCTCTGCCTAAACTGACATTAAAGGGTCCTGCGAGTACCAGAGAGGCACCTGAACATCTGGATCCTTCTCCAGCCTGCAGGCTGACCACGGGAAGGTTAATCAATAGAGCTGATCCCTCCAATTCCAGGTGGGGTTAAAAGCAGCGTTCCTGTGTCAGTGCTTGCTTGGAATGTTGATGCTCAGCCTGGTGGCTGCCATGGCAATCACTTCAGAGTTTCCTCTGGGGCTTTTCTGGCTCTTCAGCTGGTGTGGGATGTTAAATTCCTTGCTGGAGACACTGTGCTGTGGTTTTTGCTGCTGAGACTCCAGCTCTGGAGGCTCCTGCTGTCCAGGAGGCAGAACAAAGTGTGTTGTTCAATGTTTGCCCGGAGAGGAGAGACTACCACGGTGAAAAAAAAAGAAAAAAAGAAAAGAGCTTTATCGGTTTAGGTTTCATATTCTTCTCTGGAGGCTGAGGTAGTGTGTGCTGCACCTCTAATGAATCACATGGCCTGAGGGCATCTCTTACTGGTGGTTGAGAACTGTGCAATTGTGTTATTAGGGATTCTGCCCTGGGGTACAATTATATTATTGCAGTCATTAAAGGCACTTCATCTCCATAATAATGGAAATCCTGCCTTGGAGGCCTAACTGAGTCAAAATGATGTTGGGGGCCTGACTCCAGAAGGTAAATTTTATATAGGAACAGCTCTAGCACAGATATAAATGTATTGCAAATGCTGTTTGGAAACAAAGACTGTTTCTGTGTAGGGAAAGTACAGGGATCATTTCCCATCCTTGATCTTCCCTTCCCATTCCCGTGCAAAGTGAATGTTACACCCGGTGGGAAAGGTCTTTAATCCTGGAGATGCTGCTCTTCACAGGGCCATGGGACAGCAGGAGCAGGTGAGACGTGATTAAAATCCACCCATTCCCAGGAGAGCCTCTCTCAGCACCAGGGGATCCCTTTCTGGTGGGAGCAGCCCCTGAGTTTTCCATAACCCACCAATAAACAGGGCTGGTGTCCCAACAATCCCACAGGTGCTGGAACAGGAGGGTTTCACATCACGGCTGACACGGTCCTGTGGCCACAAACTGGGGCTTTTTGTCCCTCCACTGCACACAGTGAGCTGGCTTTTAACAACTTGGCACCAGAGGCTGTTCAGTTAGAGCATCTTAAGGAAATTCCTCATGGAATTGGTCAAGGGATGTGGATTATTTGTATGGAGTGATTTTGCTGGAGCAGGCTGGACATAATCCTGGCTCATGTGCTGTAGGATGTACAGGGACCTGCCTGAGCAGGGAGGTTGGATGTGGTGATCTCCAGTGATCCTTTCCAACCTGAACCATTCTGGGAGCAGCACTGGAAGGGGCTGTTCAGCCCTGCAGGGTCTGCATCGCTTCCCCTGCAAGCCTTCCCTCTTTTCTCAGGTCTTGTTTTGGGCTTAGGCCCAAAGGGTTTTCATTTTTCATGCCATAATGGCAATAATTCCATTAATTATTCCTCAAAGGGTGGGACATGAGGACATTTCCCAGAGGTGAAACTGTAGCATTGCATGGTTCAAGAGCAGATTCACATTTCTCTTGCTCCTCCACAGCTCCCCAATTTTTCCCTTCTCCTTGGCTCCCCAAGAGCAGAAAGAATGCAAAAAAAACCAAGACAACTTTTATTTAAAATGTGTACACAACAGTCTTAATTCCTAATGTTCTCCTAGAGCTATTGGAAATTATATTTACCCTGCCACCAGACACATACTCAGGCTGGGACAGAAAAATAATTGTACTTTTAAGCCCCCAAACAAATTGCTGTTCTCTCATTCTTTCTCATGTAGAGCCCCTACATCATTAGAGCTGTTTCTTTTCCACCAATGTACAGTGCCTGCATTGTTTATACAGTTTAATTGCAAGGAAAGAAATGCATAAAAAACCCCAAACGATGTTCTGTGCTGGTAGCAAAGAATATGAAAGTGTCCAATTAAACAGCCATTCCCTGTGACTTGTGTAATAGCAACATCTGTTACCTTAATTAAACGAGTTTCTGTCTAAAGGGACCCTCTTGGTGCACTTTGTTGGAGCAGGATCTGACCCAGGCACGCTCCTGATCCTCGTGGAAATTCTCCCAGTTGGTGCCATTATCTCGCAGTCCTGACAGGCTCTGTGATGTGTGAGCTTGCACAGCGCTTACAGCAGGAACTTTGGTATTTTTTTTTGTAGCTGAAAACCAACAAAAGCACAGGAAAGCAGCACAGGGTGGCATTTTCCAGCCACGGGAGTGTGAGGAGTGCCCAGCTAGCTCAGTCCTTGTCAAACAGCGCTCAGGAGAGAGAAGTGCACTGCCAGACAGCTGCTGTGATTTGTTACCCAATCTTGCCTTGTCTGCTCCAAGATTTCAGTAATCTGGGCCTGGATTTTCCCAGGTATTTCACTGTTCTCTCCACCATGGCCCAGAGTCAGGACAGTCTAGGAGGGTAATTCAGTTTGCAAAGTTGTGAATCCCAGAATGGTTTGGGTTGGAAGAGACCTTAAAACTCATCCTGGTGTGGATGCCATGGGCAGGGACACCTTCCACTGTCCCAGGCTGCTCCAAACCCCATCCAACCTGGCCTTGGACACTGCCAGGAATCCAGGGGCAGCCACAACTGGTGCCCTGGTATCTTCTGGAAAGAAGATGAAAGCTTGAGACTGGGAAGGAGCAGAGAGAATCTGACAGAACTCAGGGCTGTTCATCCCTCCCTCAACAAAATCCCAGCCTTAGTTCCCCAAAATCCCAGCCTCCTGGGAAGGAAGGACACCAGGCAGCTGGAGCTGGAAACCTCTTGGATGTGTCCACACACAGCTGTGCCTCCAGGCTGATTAATTTGGCAGGACGTGTTAATTGGTTGGTAGAGAAGAACATCACCCAACTGAGGCAGTGCAGCAGCTTCAGAGAGGAGCTGAGCTCCTGCCCTGGGGACACCGAGCTGCTCCCTCCCGTCCTTGGTCCCCTGGCTGGCACCAGGTAAAGCTGAAGCTGCTGAATCCCTTCTCCAGGAGCTGGAGTGATTTTGGCCAAGGAAAAAGCAGAAAGCTCTCATCTGATTGTTTTTGCTGTCCTCTGCACTTCAAAACTGTCCAGATAAGTCTTGTCTCCCTGAAAGAGTTTAGTCATGGTTTTCTCAAGAGTTCACATCCTCAGGACCTCCTCACAAAGGTTGCCCAGTTATGGACCCTCTCATTTAGATATTATTTTATAACAGGAATTTTAACGTATCCATGTTGATGCTACATCGTTTTGAGGAGGAAAAATGGTAAATTTGAACAAGAAAAGCATTATTTTATACCAGGAATTATTTTCTTTTTTTTATTTTATATTATTATTATTTTATACCAGGAATTTTAACGTATCCATGTTGATGTTACGTTGTTTTGAGGAGGAAAAAATGACAAAATTGAACAAGAAAAGCTTCTCTCCAATTCTTCCAGCGTGTCTTGAGTACAAAAAGTTGTATAAACTCCAATTTTATATTTGTTGCCTCAAACTTCCTAATTAGTGCCTAATTACTTTAAACAGCCAGAAAGAGAATGGCAGGAGGACAGACAGCACATCTTTCCCAGGCTGGTGCCAGGGTACAAACCATGGTGATATTTTTATCCTGATTACTTGGGAGATGAATTGCCAGCAGTGCCTTTTGGACACACAGCCCAGTGCCACCTCAGCAGAAAAGAAAACCTCAAAGGATGCTTCCCATCATTGCCTCGCATTAATTGTGTTGACTCTTTGGTTTTTGGTTTTGGGTTGTTTTTTTTTTTACATAAAGCACCTGTGCAATTTCTTGAAGGCAGACAGGTAACCAAGCCATCAATAACCTGTCGGGTTCTCATTACATCCTGCCCAGGTGAAATGAAAAATGACACCCTGCAAATGGCTTTGTGAAAGTTGGAATCGACAGCGCAGCATTCATCTCACTTTGCAAAGACCGTGGCACGAGATGGCTCTGCTTCATTGCAACATCTGAAATAACTGACTTGTTCACTTGTTTTAACCAATTTTATGCAGAAGGAGAATAAAGTGAACAAGGAAGCCACTGGATTTGGTGGTCAGAAGTCTTGGAAAGCCGTTGTCCTTGATGGCCTCCCATTCATGGGCTGTTTGCCAGCAGAAGGTGGTTTTAGCTCTGGATTGTTCTGGAAGACCAAGGCCAGGCTGGATTGGGATTTGGAGCAGCCTGGGACAGTGGGAGGTGTCCCTGCCCATGGCAGGGGTGGCACTGGATGAGCTTTAGGGTGCCTCCCAACCCAAACCATCTCATGATCACCTTTCAGCACTGACAGGGCTGTCCAGCCCAGGGCAGAGGTAGAGTCCCTGTCCCTGGAGGATTAAAAAGATGTGGCACTTGTGAGGTCAGTGGTGGCCTTGGCAGTGCCAGGTTAACAGCTGGACTCAATGTTCTTAGAGGGCTTTACCAGCCAAAATGATTTTATGATTCTGTAAATGTTTCCAGCTCAAGGTTACCTGAGAAGGGTTAGAGATTTGTGTAGAATCTGGGTTCGGTGCTGGTTTATTTTATATGCATCAATAATTAGGCTGATCCCTAAAATTTCCATTTCTTCCATCTGCTCCTGTAGGAGCAGGAAATGATTTCCTGTTCCCAGCCACAAACTGTTGCCCAATGCTCTGACAAGAGCAGTCCCAGCCTCTGCCAAGTTTCAGCTGGTGCTCCTGGAAGCAGCCTCTCCCTCATGCCGTGACACAGCCTCCTGTAACATCAGCAATCTGTTCCTGTTTCCCCAGCTGATTATTTTGCAGCGTGGTGTTGTTGTAGTGCTCGGTGGAACACGTGTAGGACATCGCTGCTGCCTGTGCTGCTGCTGGACCCGGCTCAAACCCTGCTGTGACCAAACCCGCAGGGCTGCTGTGCCCCCAGGGGTCCAGAGCAGTCAAAAGGCTCCTCCCTTGGTGCTTGGGTGTTAATTCGAAAAGCAGAGCTCTGCTTGCAGAGGTGGAGAGGATGAAGCACCCAGAGCTCTGTCCCAGAGGCATCCAACCTCCAGAGCACAGCGAGATGTGTCCTGTTAAAGGTAGGATGAAGGTATCCCTAAGAGAAATGACTCACAGGGGGTCAGGAGACATCATCAGGCTTTCACCTTGGTGCTTGGGTGTTAATTTTAAAAGCAGAGGTGGAGGGGGTGAAGGATCCAGAGCTCTGTCCCAGAGGCATCCAACCTCCAGAGCACAGCGAGATGTGTCCTGTTAAAGGTAGGATGAAGGTATCCCTAAGAGAAATGACTCACAGGGGGTCAGGAGACATCATCAGGCTTTCACCTTGGTGCTTGGGTGTTAATTTTAAAATCAGAGGTGGAGGGGGTGAAGGTTCCAGAGCTCTGTCCCAGAGGCATCCAATCTCCAGATCACAGTGAGATGTGTCCTGTATTGATGTCCCTAAAAGCAGGATGAAGATATCCTGAAGAGAAACCTGTCACAAGGGGTCAGGAGAATTCATCAGGCTTTCACCTTGGTGCTTGGGTGTTAATTCGAAAAGCAGAGCTCTGCTTGCAGAGGTGCAGAGGGTGAAGGATCCAGAGCTCTGTCCCTGAGGCATCCACCCTCCAGATCTCAGCCAGATGTGTCCCGTGCTGACATCCTTAAAATGTTTCACTGGCTGCTGTTCCTTCTTCAGGTCTCTCATGGTTTTATGATTATTAAATTCACCTCTGAGTGCTGAACACGCAGCTACAAATTGTCCCTCCCTCTGTGTAAAGGTGCTCCAGGAAGGAGCCGGTCCTTCCCCGCAGTGCTGGAGGGAGCAGGACGGGGTTTGCTCCATGGTGAGCACCCCCTGCAGCCACTGCTGCCCAAAGAAATTCCTCTCAGCAGTCTCCTGAAGGCACTTTGGGATTGATGTGTAACTTCCTGCTTTGTCCTCCAGCCGAAGAAAGCTGTGATAATGATTTTAGTGTGCCTGTAGCATTTTGAAGGAAAAGAAAAATTATTACCAAATGTTTCTTCTTGTGGATTTTTTATGGTGAAGAGGAAGCAGGTAATGATTTTACAGTTAGGGCCATACTCTGAGATGCACTTTTAGAATCCAAGGAAATCATTACATGTCTAAAGGGGAAGAAGGATTCCTAAGGAACATTTCAGACTTGGTGATATTTTTCATGGCTGTCCAAACATCATTTTGAAGGGATGTAAATGTGTCCTTGGCTCTCACAAACCTGTTAATGTCCATTACAAGCTGAGTGCGTCATTTCTCTTTGTACTTGGGGCATTTTTTGCTGGAACCAGAGGGAAGGATGTGTTATCTTTGAAAGACTGTGCCTTTGGGCTTGAATTCGGGTGGTATCAGCTGGAACAAATAAGCTGAGAATGCATTTGCTGCCTCTGCTCTGATCTCACGAACGCTCCCAGAAACGCTCTGTGTCAGCTGCTGATGCACTGAAAACCTTGCATGGATTTTTTTTTTTTTTTCTCATAAGAGAATAATTTTTACAAGCTCCAGTGGAGTTCCCTTTGATTGTTATATGTTCTACAAACCTCCACAGTGTTTGCTGTAGGTAGAGGGTGGTGCCTTGTCCTTCTCAGGAAGGAGATGTTGGCGTAGGCGGCTGGATGCTGCACTCCAAACACGATCCTTTGGATTTCCACTGTCCCTCTCCCTGGAATAGAAGCCATTTAATTTCCATGCCTTGGGCTACAGGCAGTGCCCTGGAAGAATGAGCACAGCAAATATTTCCCTGAGCATTAGATGGAGTGAAAGCAGGAGTGGCTTTGCGGCACCTGCTGCTGCCTAGGCAGGATTTTCCTCGCTTGCGAGCGCAGGAGGACGCGTGTGGAGAGCTGTGTGGAGAGCTCTGCTGGCTAATTGTGCAGAAAGGGAGGGCTTAGCCTCTCAGGAGGTGCTTTCCAGTGGGTTTTGCTCCTCCACTGCCATCAGCAAGAGCTGGTGCAGGTCCTGAGCCTTTTGTTTGCAGTGTGGAGCACGCCTGTCCCTCCTGGTGCCATCACAGCGTTCGTGGTTTATAGCAAAGAGCCAGCTTTGTCTGGAAACTGCCAGCTGGAGGGGCTGTGCCACTTCCCATCGGGGCTGGTCTTCATTTCCCACCAAAACCAATGGAAAATTGGCTCCTTGCACCATCAGACCTTTCTGGAGTTGCAGAATCTTCCCATTTCAAATTGTCACTGCCTCGCGTCTCAGGAATGAAAGCTGTTGTAAAAACAAAGCTTTCCTTTGCTTTACTCAGATCTGCTTGCTCAAATATTTATTTTGATGGCATGGGCTTTCTGACTGTATTTATTTTAATTTAGTGTGTAGTAAAAAAAAGAGTGGTTGGAGAGAGAAGGCAAAAAGGTTTCTGTTATTTGAAATTCTCCACAGCCCCCTCGCTCCCTTCAGGGTCCCTCACCGTTCTTGTGTTTGGTTTTCATTTGTTTCCTCCCGTTATCAGCATCCCTTAAGAAAGATATTTTCCAGACAACTGTTCCTCTTAGATAACCTAGGGATATTTTTGTATTTGAATTATAACTCCAGGCATCTCTGAACAATCTACATGACGTCTCTAATAGCTGTAAATGTTCCCTTCCTTTTCCTCCTGCCTCCTTGCTCCATCAGGACGAGGCTCTGTCACTTCCAGACTCGTCTTAAAAATGCACAGACCAAAGGGAAGATGATGACAAACCACAGCTTTTGTGTTTATAGATATTAATAATGGCTGGGTGCAGCATTATTGCTCTGGACTGCTCCGTCACTGCAGATAAACAATTGGTGGAAAAAGAAAATTGTGGGAAAATGTAGGATGCCAGATCCAGGACAGCTTTAAGGTGATGCTGAATTCAGTGGCTGTGTGCTGTTTGTGCCAAAGGGGCTACTACTATAAGAGCAAAAATAGTTCTCTGAGCAAAATATCTTCTATTTTTCTTTCTCTTCAGTATTATTTACAGGGTTTTATGATAAGTCAGTACTAAAAGAGGGAGAGTGACTTTTTCCATGAACAGACAGCTCCAGGACAAGGAGGAATGGCTTCCCATACTGGGAAGGAGGAGATGTTCTACTGAACTCGATGCAACAGGATTTTACCTCAGTTCATTTACAGCAAATATAGTTCTTACTTGAAAATTAATTATAGGGAGGTTGCTGTTAAGAGGGCTGTCAGTTGTCATGGATAAGGCAGGACTTATCTCCTGCTGCCTTCACGGAGAGAGAGACGTGCACTAAATTAAATGGGCTTTGACGGAGCCTCTAAATTATCTCAGGCTCTCCTGTGAACCGTGAAAAGACAGGTCCTCACAGACAAATAACCACTGCAGCAGCTCTGGGGGGTTCTCTGAGCCACAGCTACCAGGGCAGGAAGGTGTAGGGGTGCAGGAGGCTGTGGGCACAACAGGAGAATTCACTCAGTTGGGAGTTTGGATGGACGAGCAAATGGAAAACTCGTGGTGCTCCAGCACATGGGATCATCCTGCCTTTCCCTTGGATTTATCCTGACAGCTTAGAATGGACCCAGCTGGTCCCCTCCTTGCTCAGGTTGGTGTTCTGAGCCCTCAGGGTGTGTTGATGTCCCACTGGTGGGGGCACCATTCCTTTCTCCCCCTTTTTCAGAATCAGCTGGAGTTGCAGGACGAGGATGAAGCCCCAGCCTGGAAAGCCCTGCCCGCTTAGGGGGATGCTGAGGGTTTGGGCTGGTGTTGATGAAGGGTGGGAAGTCCCAGGGACATGGCAGGGTGCTGGGTGGGGTTTAGGGTCGGGGATCTCTCCACCTGTGCACTGTTAGGGTTGTGGGGTGGAGCCCCAGGATTTGAGTATTTTAATAATTTGGGGTATTTTAATGGAGGTGAACGTTAGGAAGCAGAAAGCTCTGAGCTGGCTGTTGGTTATTGATGCAGCACAAAGGTTGAAGTCACACTTGGGGACAGCATCCAGGGCCACAGGGGTTATCACTGTGGACTATACCCTGAACCAGCCCATTCTCCAAGTGATGAGCAGGTACTCCTGAGCTCTGTCCCTGATTTTAGGAGGGCTGTGCTCTGAGCAGTAAAACCTGTGAGGATTTATAAACCTCACTGTTTACCCCAAATAGCCTAATGGCCAGTACCACATCCATGAGATCATTTTAATAACCCTCACTGCATGGCAAGCATTATTTAAAAGATAATAAACAGCCACAAAGACGTGCGATAGAAATAGAAATAATTTGATAAATAATGCAATTGCCCGGAGTTGTGGCATGAGGCAAAGTTGCTGTTAGGCTAAAAACTGCTCCAGATATTCCTGCCTAGGAACTCTGGGAAAAGAGGGAACAAATACACTGCTGAGACTGCAGCCAGGGCTGCCTGGTGCTTCTGCTTTCTGCTCTGCTTCCAGCCCCCAGCCCAGGCACGGCAGCCAGGAGCAACAATAGGCCATTCATCATGTCGGCTGCAATACACTGTTTTTCACAGGTACATTTAACCTAAATCCTCTCTCAGAAGACGGATTATCTCTTAGAAGAACTCCGGCACCAGTGTCTCTTTTCAATAGCCACGTCACCACTGCCACAAAGGCTGTACATGAAGGGATCAATGGTAGTTTTATCTCAAATTGCGCTCAGCGTGTGTTTCTTCCAGCTGACATTCATTTAAATGCTTGCTCTAAGACATCTTTTCTCCCTGTAATAGAAAAAGGATCGGACATCCTGAGCATTGTTTCGCGGGGGAGAAAAATATTTTAAATATTCACTTGGCTGAGCATGAAATATCTCAGCTGCGTGTGTTTAATCAAGAGTGAAAGCAAGGGTAGTTATGCTTGTATTTCATAAATTAAAATGCTAAAATGATTAGATAAGAAAACAAAACACCTCATTCCATTGCAGCAGCGCTAATGAAACCATTTGAGAGAGGGAAAAAAAAAAAAAAAAAAAGAAGAAAAAGTCACTTTGTAATTCTGAGCAGTTTGTTCTCCAAAGAAGCAGCGAGCTGCAGAGCTGGAGTTGTGCCCTGTCCCTCGGGAAGGGGACACACCCAGGCTGCCATGTGCCCTGCATTTGTACCCCGTTCATATTCCATTCATATCCCATTCATATTCCATTCATATCCCATTCATATTCCATTCAGATCCCATTCATTTTCCATTGAGATCCCACCTGTTCCCACCTGCTGAGCACAAAAACAGAGGGATGTATGGAGGGGTACCTGCCCTGCCACCTGGCTCTGCAGCTCCCTGCAGGAATTGGGGAATTATTTCATTGTCACTGGTGCCTGGCCCTGCTCCTCACCCTGCAAGGTGCAGGTGAGCTGCAGTCACCCCTGGCTCTGCAGTGCTGCAAAGGTGCAGGTGAGCTGCAGCCACCCCTGGCTCTGCAGTGCTGCAAAGGTGCAGGTGAGCTGCAAACACCCCTGGCTCTGCAGTGCTGCAATGGTGCAGGTGAGCTGCAGTCACCCCTGGCTCTGCAGTGCTGCAAAGGTGCAGGTGAGCTGCAGTCACCCCTGGCTCTGCAGTGCTGCAAAGGTGCAGGTGAGCTGCAGCCACCCCTGGCTCTGCAGTGCTGCAAAGGTGCAGGTGAGCTGCAAACACCCCTGGCTCTGCAGTGCTGCTGCTTTGCTTCCTGGAGCTACACAGATTTTCTTCATTAAACTCCAGAGGAAGATGTTCCCATGGATGATGTAAGCCTGGGATTTTAAGGGAATATTCTGTCAGAGTAGGAGGCCCAAGCTGAGCAGCAGGCACGGTTTGGGAGATGCAGCCCCGCAGCCAGATTTCCATGGAGGTGGTTGCTGACACTCAGGTTTATGATGTGCTCCAGGACTTGGGCAGATTTTGTTCATATCCCAGGGAAGGGCTTGATCTCGTTTTCCCAAAGTCAGTGATAAAACCCTTCCTGAGCTCGACAGGACAATTTCTGTCTCTAAATGCATATGTTAGTGCCTGAGGAATATTTATCTGCTCCTGGGAATGCTGCCCAGCAGTGGGGAGTGCTGCAGTGAGCTCCATGAATCAGAGCTGATTCCATCCAGGCTGCAGGTAACACTGCTGCTCCTGCTGCTGCTGGGGGATTTACAGATCTGCCAGGTGCATCATGAGCTGGGCATGAGCACCAAGAGATCAGAGCCCAGGGATTCTGCACTGCTGTTCCTCCTGACACTGCTCCACGTCTGCCTGAGCTCTCCCATCCATCTCCAGCTGCTCCTGGAGACTCGTGGTGGGTGAGTGTTGCTGTGCTGAGGCAGAGGGCTGTGATCCCTGTGGGATGGGGATATCCCAGCCATCCCTGCCCTCTGGCACTGGGAGCAGTTCCCCTTGTCCTGTCCCTGCCTGTCCTTGTCACAGGAGCTGCTCTGGGAGTTCCTTTAGGGTGCTGCAAAGGCTTCAGCAATTCCTTCCATTTGCTGCTGCAGTGGCAAAATGGAAATGGCTGAGGAGGGCTGGGGAGGGATGTTTGCAGCATTTTTAAAGGTCCTTTGTCCCCAGAAGAGTTTTGATCAAAACACTGACAAGGTCAGCTCTTGCTGCAGTAGAACCCAATGTTTCAGTTTAGGAAACAAGCAATGCTTTTATCTCCTAATTTCAGACCTGTCTTTGCTCTCTGGGGACCTGAAATCTCCAGCTGACAACACGGACCCCCAGATTCCCTCTCACAAATGCTGTGTTTAAAATAGATGACCTTTCTTCTTGTGAGGATGCTAAACTGTCTTAAATTTCTTTTTTTTTTTTTTTTTTCCAAATGGATATTTTTATCTTCTTTGATTTTTCTCTGATTAGCAGTGACCATGAGCCAGGTTAGCAGCAGAACAGTCCACTAACCTGTGCAAGAAGAGATTTATATTTTTATTTATTGTTACCACTGCTGTTAGTAGAGTCAGGGAACCCATAACATTTAATAACAAGTCAGTGGCTCCTTTTTGGAGTTTGTAGTGGTTTAAAGAGGCGCACACTCAGCAGCCAACACTTTATCTGATGTGTGTGTTCATGGGAAATGTGGTTTATTTTTATGTCTTCCCAGGCATCTGGTTAGAAAACATTCTGAGGGTGCATTTCAGAGCAGGGAGCACACTGAGCAGTGCTTCATTCACTTTGAACTTTGTGTCTTGGAGGAACTTTTTCAGCCAAACTGCTGAAAGTCGTGGCTGAAGGGTTGTTTGCCTTCGAGCCAATTAGCAGTTTGAGAACCTCAGCGGCCTGAAATGAGCCTCTCATCTCGTTTAATGCAGAAAAGTCTGCAAAGAAAATTTGGGAATTAGCAATATCACTGAGAGGCCTTCCTCCCTTCTCAACTGACTGTAACGAATTTCCAAGTGTTCAAATAATTATTTGGTAACTTTTAACACCATTGGATTCAGATTAGAGGACAAAACATTGGCTGCAGAAAAGCAGCTTCAGCAAAAAGAGCCACATAACCATTCAGCCTCCTAATCAATGAGTCGCAGAGAGCTTTTAATGGTCTGATTTATTGGGCAAAAATCAGTTCACTTGTACAGTTATCTGTCACTTTTAATGTTTCCAGGAGTGTGGAGGGAGTTGTTGAGGGACCAGATGAGAATTAAACATTCCTCTCTGGGGAAGGGGTTTGGGGAACTCAGGGCAGCTCCCTCCTGAGCTCTTTGCAGGTTCTTGGGGTTAAAGGATGTCCTTTAAAGCCTGGGAGCAGCTCAGGGGGGGAAGGAAAGAAATAAAGGCAGCACAGGCTCCCTGAGATGTGCCAGAGCTGGATTGTCTGTCCTGATCCAAAGGTGTCTCCAGGGGAATCCAGTCCACATCGACTAAAAACCAGTCTGACACTGGGAAGAAAGACAGCTGAGAAGGAAACCAAGAGCAGGAGAGAGACAGGGACAGAAAAGGCATTAGAAATTGAAATTAAATCTGTCCTCATCAACAGACACAATTAAAATGATCTGTGGAAGAGATTAGCCAGTAAATAGCTTTCAGCCATATGGCTGAAAAGAAAGAGTAAATAACTAAAAATAAAACCTCAACTGTACAGAAATAATCCAAAACTCCACCTTTTCTGCTTTTCCTGGGGTGGCAGAAGTGTAGAGGGAGGGAAGGAGGGCAGAGCCTGGTGGGGCAGTGCTGGAGCAGATGGTTTTTGTAGCTCCTGGCTTATCCTTTGTTGGCATGAAGGATGCAGGAAGGCTTCTTCATTTTAGTGAAATTGGGGAATAATTGGGCAGGACAAGGCAGGAGTTAACACAAGAGTTTCCACGCAGGTCTGCAAGGGACTGAAGGTGAGAAAGCAGATTGTGCTGCAGGAGGTGATTCTGAGGAGGCAAAAATGTTGTGAAAAGAGGTGATTTTAGGGTGGGAGAAAGGATTTTTCTGGAGTGTCCTTAGGTGATGCCTCCACAGGGCACAAGTCATTCATGTCCCAATGGGATTTACTGGGCAAAGTCAGATTTTCTGTGTTCACTGACTTAGAGCAGAGAAAAAAAACCCAAAATGTAAATGGAGGCAAAGCTCATTGAGAGAACAGGGGGGAGCCTGAAGTGCTGTTGTGCAATAGGAGGGAGTGGGGATCACCCAGGAATCACCATTCCATCCTCAGATCCATACCAGAGGCTGCAGATAACCCCCGTGCTCAGGTGGGGACTGCGCAGGTGAGCAGCGAAACAGGAGCTGGCAACCTGCGAGTGCCACTGCAGATCAACCCCGTGGGCTGAGTGGCACACAGGCTGAGGGGTGGGCAGCGAGCTTGGCAGCGTGAAAAGCCCTCATCCTGCTGGGAAAAGCCCTCATCCTGCTGGGAAAAGCCCTCAGGAATGGAGCACCTGCCCCAGCATTTCTGCCTGGCAGCAGCCAAGGTTTGCCACAGAGCCAGGGCACCACGAGCTGCAGGGGCTGGCACAGAGAGAGAACTGAAAATCAAAGCACAAAACCTCCACGAGCTGCTGATGTGTAAAGGAAAGTCGTCCTGGAGTAAAGACATGGGAAAGTCGTGTAAATGATGCTTTCAGGATTTATGGAGCACGTCAGGAAAGATTCCAGCTCGGCTGCCAGGGCAGGGCAGGGCAGGGCTGGCTGCTGCTCATAATTAATGCCCACCCAAAAGGGGTTTATGTTGGTTTAAAGAAAATGAAAGTGAAGCTGCTGTGCCTGCTGTCTTTGCAGAATCACCGTCCTGGATGACGGGAGCCTGCGGATCGTCAACGTCACCAAATCGGACGCGGGCAGCTACACCTGCGTGGCCACCAACCACTTTGGGACAGCCAGCAGCACGGGCAGCCTGCTGGTGAAAGGTGACTAAAACCATGGGTTTGTGCCTGTCTGGGGCACTAACTCTCATTTATTTTCATTATTCCTCCTCCAGGGCTGAATTGCAGCCTTTCAGGAATTCCGAGTGTTTATTCACGTGCATTCGTGTTCTGTCAAATGTTGTTTTCCAAAGTAAAAGCTGTGATTTGACCAAGATATCCAGAGGAATAATTGGACAATGATATTTAAAGGAATAATTTGGCAAAGATATTTAAAGGAATAATTGGACAATGATATTTCAAGGAATATTTTGGCAAAGATATTTAAAGGAATAATTGGACAATGATATTTCAAGGAACAATTTGATAAACAATGAGAGGCACTGACAAATGTGCTGGATTAATTTTTGCCCTGCTGGTGGGCAGTCCAGTGTCTGATGAATTATTATAGGCCATGAACACACAGGTTATTACCCTTACACTCACTCTCTATCTCCTTCTTATTAGGGGAAAATCCTATATTGGATAGCAAATCAAGAAATGTTGATTACAATATGATAAATCAATCAAACAGCCTTAATTAATTCTCCCACATGTTGGCAGTGATGGATCATACTGTTAGAGTCTGAGGCTCTCCTGTTTCTGTGGTATATAAAAAATATTTAAAATGTTTCAATGAGGGTTTTAATCCATGTTTTTTATAGCTGGACCATGTCCTGTCCATGGGTAGGGACAACTTCCACTGTCCCAGGCTGCTCCAAGCCCCATCCAACCTGGCCTTGGGCACTGCCAGGGATCCAGGGGCACTCCCTGGGCAGCCTCTGATCAGCCTCTGTCTGTCCCAGAGCAAAACTGGGGAACAAAATGGCAAATCCAGCCCCAATCCCCCTGATCCAGGGACAGAAGTTTGGGGTTCCAGCCCCAATCCCTTTTTCCAGAAACAGCAGCAGGGTGGAGTTCCAGCTCTCCAGCTCCAACTTGGCCACCTCTTGGGCTCTCCTGGTTTTTCACTTGCTGCAGGACCCCAAGAGGGAAAATCAGGAGCTTCAGGGAGTTCAGGGAATTCAAGGACTTTAGGAACTGCTTCTCCCTCCATAAAAAACCCCAATTGTTGGAAGCAGGAGTGGCTGAGTTCTTTTATTCCAGAGCCATGGTTTTGTAGCTCCTGGCTGATCCTTCCTCCCTCCCAGTGCCCAAGGAATTTCCTGTAACTCCCAGGAAAACCTCGGCAGTTTTTTTGCACCTGATCTCTGCCTTCCCATGCTCCACAAATCATTTTCCTGCAGGCTGAGGTGATAAAGGATTAGTGAGGGCTTTTTTCCCCCTCAGTGCTCTGTTTTGACTCCGTTCCATTTGCATTAATGGCAGTGACACATGTGCATGAAGCAGAGAATAAACTCTGAAGTGCGAGATGTGGATGTGAACAGCAAACTGAGAAATGCAATTTTGAAGTCTGGCCCATAAAAAGTATGAGAGAGCAGAAACTGTTCTGAACTCCAAATGAGCTGTGTAAAATATTGTATTATAGAGTGAAATGCTTGAGTTTCTCTGCCCTAAGTAAAACTCATGTGAGTTTGGACAGAAATATGAGTGAATTTTTTGTTTTCACTCAGGTTTGTGGTGTACAAAAATACTAATTTAAGAGCTGATGTGGTTTTTGACCTTAAGATATGCTTGTATTCTTTTCTAACTCCTCTTAAGTCATTGAGTAAAAAGCTGTGAAGGTGAAGACGTTTTCTCTAACCCTCCTGTGTCCTTCCATTAATATTGCAGGCTATCCTTATTTTTTTATTTTTTTTTTTAATTTCCTTTCTCAGGGAGAGATGCCGACAGTGTCAGAGACAGTGCAGGCAAGGATGGGAGGAGGAGGAGGAGGAGGGGAATATGTTACACCAGAAGCAAGGAGCTTAAAATAACTCCCTGGCAAACAACCAGAGAAGGATGAATAAATATTCATTTTATGCATGAGTAGACAGTTTAAAAAATATCAAATCCTGACAGGTGCCCATAGGGCTGGGTATTAACATTCTGTTGTCAGGCTGGGTGAACCCCAGTGGTTTTCTGAACCGGTGCAGTTGTGCTTTGGGTTTGTTCTGTTGGCTGCTGCTAAATGAGAACCTCTTGGCCTCCAAGCCCTGAAATCTTAGAAACTTGCTTGTACAGTTTGACCTTTAAATTAAAAAGCAGGATTGAGTTTGTAGGGCTGGAGAAGCAGCTCCTTCGAAAGCAGTTTTCAGAGCTCTGTAAAACACGGTGTGTGGTTTCCGTCTATGATATAAATATTAATTTTCCATCTTGTTCCCTCAATTTTTTCCCGTACTTGAGGCTAAATGTTCAATTCTTCCAACACACAGAAAGATTAGAGGCTCTCTGAGCACCGGGGGATTAAATGACAAATAGAGTAAACAGGCACAGCCTCTACAATACGAGTTTATTTGTGTTTAATGCAGTGATATCAACTGGCTGCTACAGCAGCAGGCCAAAAGAGGAAACTCATTCCAAGATATCCCAATGAAAGCTGTGGCTGTGGGAAGCTCCAGGAGAGGCTCCTGTGCTGATATCCCAGCTGGAGCAGCAGTGGGACCCATGGGTGCTGGGTGTGGAAGCAGCACCCAGAGAGGTGGGGAGGGGATGGAGCTGATCCTTGTGTCAGCACTGCTCCTCTGGTGGGGTGAGGGAGCCCTTGCAGACAATAAAAAGCTTTTATTGAAGCTGTGCTCAGCTTTGCTTTGGAGACATTGGAGGTGAATGGATCCTGGTCCCACCATCAACCCCCGTGGCTGCTTCCCAAACATCTGCTCTGGGCTGTAAACCCATCTCTAGATCTAAATACATCCACTTAAATAGATTTTAATTGAAATCTCTCTCTGAATGCTTGGTAGAGTTGGCTCCTGCCTGCTCCAGTGGGCGAGTGCAGCAATTCCAGTCACGTTGGAGCATCCCTGACAAGGGCAACCTCCAATGGCTTTATTTGCCTGTTTAATTATGATGCACCTTTAACATTTTCCTACTGCTGTGAGCTCCTCTCCTTTGGGCTGTCACGGGAGGGCTCAAGGCAGTTAAAGCAGGAGAACTTTTGCTGGCTGGGCTCTGTCTCACTTCAGCAGGAAAAGAACACAAAGATAATGTCAGGAGGTTATTTTTTTTTTCCCTCACGCTTGAATAGACTGATAGTCTTGATTTTGTCCAGCACAGTGATTCAAATTATTTCCCATAAAATAGCACATTTTTCATTCCCAGCCTATTCCTCTGTGTGAACGTTGAAGCGCTGCATTGCAGTTAAAATTGATTAAATACTGTAAATTCTGGCCCATTATCCAGTAACTTTTCAGAGCCTTTCAGATGTTGCTGCCTTTAAACCTGGAATTCTTGCTGTGTTTGTGCCAGTCCTTTAGGACACAGCATTTCCCTTGTGCAAAAAGTGGCAGGGGGATGGGATGGTCCCCTCTTGCCACCCGTGGTTGTCTCTGTTTCAATTTCACTTGAATTGAAACGTCATTGTTTGGGATTTGTGTTGTTCTTGCCTCGTGTCCGTGGGGTTTGGTTTGGATTTTGGGGTTTTTTCAATCAGTGAATTCCAGTAAATGTGAATTCTACCTGCTGTTCTCAGCTCTGTTGAGTTTGAAGTGACTTTGGTGTGTCTGGGATATCAATTCCTTGGAGTGGGGCTTTAGCTTTTTTTTCCCCAAGAGGAAGAATAAACCACACATTAAGATGTTGAGGGTTCATTTTTAACATGAACCAAGGGAAAATCAAAGCATCCATTGAAATCTCTGGACCTGTTTCAGCACTGTCCACCTTCCCAGGAGCCCTCTCCAGACCTACCTGATTTTTCCCCCTTTGCTGCTGCTTTGCTCCTATGGAAAAGCTGTCCCAGGAAGGTGCTGCAGGCATTTTCCATCCCCATTCTGGCTTTAGTGGTTGTTATTTTGCAGCTCGAGTGGCCCCTCTGTCGCTCTGCCTTGTTCCTGCAGTGTTTGAGGTCACGCAAAGGCTTCATTTTTCTCTCCTCATCGTTCAACACAATCTTAAATTCATGTTGGTTATGCCTCAGCCCTTTAAAAAAGGACCTGGTCAAGTGACACCTGCTGTTGAAAGCACAAAACATAATTTAAAAAAGAGAGGCAGAGTTTAAAGGAATAATCCCAGAGCAGCACTGGAAGGTTGTCCATATTTTCTGGGCTTTTTTCTAATTTTCCTGGATAGCACAAGAGGTTTGTGTTCAGCTGGTGTCAAAACCAAGATAAAGACTCCACTCTGAAGCCGTCAGAAGAACTTTCCTTATTCTTAAATTTTGTTTTGGCATCTGCTGAACACAATTTTTATATGTAGTTCATGAATGAATATTCCTTATCAGGTCTAATACATTTTAAAAAAAAAAAATTCATGGAGGAAAAGTCAATTTAGAGTATGAACTTGTACCCCAGAATCTCTAAATCAGGGATTTGTAGGCAAAAAAAAAAAGCTCAGAGAGCACCGTGGAGTTATGCAGGCTCTGATTTATTCATGAGAACATGTTATGTATTCTCATGTTTAAGAAAGAAAACTTATTTCTGAGTTAGGAAAAACCTTTCCTGACTTTTGAGTCACAACCAGCAGCAAAGGCTTGATTTTCACAGTTGACAAGGAAAGCCGTAATCTTTGGCCGTGAAATTGCAAAGGAAAATATTCCGCTCTAATTGGACCATTTCCACCGACACCAATTATTTCTAGGACACAATTAAGGCTCTTTTGCTGGGTTTAAGTGAAATGATGACCCAGAGCAGTGTGTGAAAGGCATGATTATAAATGAGAGCTGTGCATCCAGCACGTCTGGCCCTTCCTCCCTCCCTCCACCCTGCCAGCTTGGAGCTGGAGCCCCTGAACCAGCCCTGGCTGGGAAATCCTGGAGCAGGAGCTGATGGTGGGGCTGGGATCCAGCAGCTGCCTCAGGGTCCTTGCAGCCTGCAAGAGGTTTTCTCCAGTTTTCTCCTTGGAACCCAAGGTTTAATGAGGGATTGGAGAGTTTTGGCTGCCCAGGTTGCTGTGTGATGCTGATCCCATCACCCTGTGCACGTGTGAGGGGCTCGCTTGGAGTTCCAGCTCTGGCAGGTCCATCCTCTCCCAGCTTGTTACACCTCAGGCTGGTGAAGTTTCCCTCCCAGCTCTGTTCAGGTGAGGACCTGAGGTCACCAGAAAAACCAGCTCAGCCCCAGAGCACCCAGAGGAGGAGGAGATCACTGTGGATCCTGTCAGCATCCCTGTTTTCCTGACAGTTAATGGAGGCACAAAGGTTGTGACTGTTCTGAGGTGACAGGAGTGGCAGAATGAGAGGCAGATGCTGTTGAGCTTTCCCCAAAGCCTCCCCTCCCTTTGGCTTCTGGTTTTCTGCATGTGAACTTGGCAAACACAACTGATCCCTGCTCTGGGCCAGGGACAGCACCCAGGGAAGGGCTGGAGCTGGGCCAGGGCAGGGTTAGGTTGGATTTGGGGAAAGGTTCATCCCCAGAGGGTGCTGGCACTGCCCAGGCTCCTGGGGAATGGGCGCTGCCAGAGCTCCAGGAGAGCTTGGGCACCACTCCAGGGATGCCCAGGGTGGGATTTGGGGTGTCTGTGCAGGGCCAGGAGCTGGGCTGGATGATCCTGTGGATCCCTCCCAGCTCAGGATTTTCCATCATTCTGTGATTCCACAAATCTGTGACCTGTGAGCAGGGTGAGGTCAGTGACACCCCAAGGATGAGGATGATGATGCTGAGGGTCAGAGTGAGCAGCCATGGCCCCTTTGGGGACACATCCTGCCACAGCTTTGTCACCAAACACTTGAGCAAGGCTTGAATCCCAAACAGCACAGAGAGAGCTCTCAGTTCCTACCTGGGGAAAGAAAAAAACCCAGTCAGCTGCTAAGGACAAAACCAGTGAATGGCAGAGAGAGAGAGAGATGTAAATGAAATCAAATCCCAGTAATAAAATCAAACAGCAGTGCCTTGCTCTTAGGGCTGCCTGAATGAAGTAAGTTCAGAGTTTCTTTTTCTCTTGTAAGCACTTACTGCTCATAACAAATAAAACTTGTAAACATAACACAAGTGTTAGGCTTCATTAAATTTGCAGCAGACAATTAATTTTTTTTTTCCAGGCAATTCAGAGGTTCTTCTGTAGTACTGATTTAGTTTAATTGAACATATTACCACAAGCAGACAATAAGAAATATATTGAAGATATCCATCTGGCTCCCACTGCAAACCTCGTGTGTCGTTTGCTGGGGCTGTCACAGCCCTTACTAATTGCCTCATTTTGGGCTCTTTCACAGTCAGTGTGATTTAGCCATTAACATGATAAAAGCCATCTTGGTGAAGAGCTTGATATTAAAAAGCATAGATCTCCTGCCTTGCTCACATGCCAGCTTTGGACTGATCTGCAGCCTTGGTGGAGTGATGGTTTTCAGAGCAGAAAGGCAGAGAGATGCAGTCCCACGGAGCAAATTCTGCAGGTACCTGTGTGGGTGTGATGGAGGGGCTGCAGCTGGTGGGAAATGTTGCCTCTGGGTTTGGGAAATTCCACAGATTCTCCTCTCCCATCACCTTCTCCCTCCAAGCCTCCCAGCCAACTTTCAGGCACATCAAGGGTTTTAAAAGTGATAATTGCTCAGGTAAATAATGCTTATAGATAGATCTGATTCAGCACATGAAGTGGAAAAAAATTAAATTTCTAGAAAAGTTCAATCATTATGTCTGAATAACCTGTAGATGGGGAAAAAACCCAATATTTTTGTTCTGTATTTTTACCTTAAACCCACAAGGTATTGCAGGGTCAGCATTATTGCAGCCTCTCCCACCACAGGGGAGAAAAAAAAAAAAAAAAAGCTTAGAAGAATGGCTTTAAAAGCCCAGCTTTAAAAGCTTTTAAATTCCTTTTGCTTTAGGAATTTTTCTGACCTCTCCCAAAAAAAAAAAAAAAGCAGGAGCTCCAAGAATTCTCCATCATCAATAAAAGACTGGTTTGTTTAGCTCATCACTGAAGATCATAGATCAGCTGGAAGAGGAGATGACCTAAAGGTTAAACACAGACTCCTAATGAGACAAAAGCAGGTTAATTAGCAGTTTTCATCAACTCGCTTCAATTTATTTCCACACGCTGCATTTCAGAAAGGTTAAAATATTTGTCAGGTTTGGAATACAAGTGAAAGCCCAGCGTGGTTAAAACAAAGGCACAGCTCCCATTTCAATCCAAGCAAATGCAGTTTGTGTGAGTGTGTTTATGTGAGTGATTGGATATAAATCGTAATTAACAAATTATTTTGCAGACAGGCCCTGGCACAGGGGCTGCTCCATCCCTGGGAGTGTCCAAGGGCAGCTTGGGCAGGGCTTGGAGCAAACTGGGGCAGTGGAAGGTGATCCCTTCCAGCTCAGGATATTCTCTTTTATGCCCAGTCCTGGTATTTGAGAGTTCCTGCTGCTGTTCCACCCCTGGGCTCAGAGATCATCTCAGTCCCTGCAGCTTTGTGAGCCTCTCCAGTGGAGCCTCCAGGAATTTCAGGCAGTGGGAGATCTGTCTCCTTGAGCTTTTAGTTCTGTGGAGCTCCCTTGGCTGGCAGAAAATGGAACATGACGTTGTAATTAACATTTTAAGTCGTTAAGCATCACCCGGGATGCAGCCCCAGGTGTCCTCTTGGCTGAAGGGGATCCTGGGCTCGTGGATGAATTTGGGTTTTATCCCAGAGGAGGGAGCACAGAGCTTGTCCTTCTTTCAGGTTAAGGAAATGTATGAACTGAATGTATGAATGGATGAACTCCCAGGCAGGAGTTCCATGGGAATTCCCCAAATCCTGGATGAATTGGGCTGATACCCAAAGGGAAAGCAGTGAAATGGAAATTGGAGGTTGCTGTAGCCCCTGATGCAGTGCTGGCAGTGGGGGAAGGTGTCCCTAAAGCCAATTGTCCCCAGTTCTCCAGGAATTCAGTGGGACTGGGCTGGGGGAGATGCTGATCTACACATGAGCTGCACTGGGGGGTGACTGGAGATCTCTGCCTCAGGTGAGGATGGAGGAAGCAGTGTGGGAGAACAAAGAAAGTGAACTTTATATCCACTTTATATCCCTGAAATCAGTGACTCCGAGCAGGCTGGCCTGAAGGTGATGTGTTTAACATCAAACAGACAGAGGAAATGTTTAGAGAGCACATTTTCTGTCTGAGGAGGAGCAAGTGTGAGAGTGTTGCAGACAAAAATCTGGGGCAGAGATGGGGAAATCCCAGTCCTGGGGTGCATTTTCTCAGGAGCAATTTTGGAAGCAGCTTAGCAGAGCCAAAAAACCCAAGGGTTTGAGCTGCTGGGAGCTTTTCTCCCTGAGCCTGGGTTGCCAGCAGGTTCTGATCAGATCATAAAAGGCAGGTGGCAGCCAGATAAACCCTGGGACTGAGATCAGGGATCATCCACAGCACTGCTGCACCAGAGCAAGGAGGTGCTTCAATATTAGGGACTCCTGCAACCTGATTTTCCCTTTTTTTAGTGCAAGATTATGAGCAATCCCATCAGAGATCACATGGAGACAGTGTCTTTATCCCAAAATACAAATGTTCCTCACTCAGAAGCAGGTGGACTCTGAAATACGTGGAATTTTGTCACTGAACTGCCTTGCCAGGGCTTGGGTTGGTTGTCTCTGTCTCTGTCAGTCTCACCACACACTTGGAATGTGAATTTTGCTTTCATTTGAAGTTTTTAAGTGGGCCATGAAGAACCAATCCAATTTGTAGAGTTCAGCACTGTGTTTTCTTCCAGGTTCATTGTGAATATATCTGAATGTAGATAGATACTATTATATAGGAAATCAGCACTATTTCAGCAGGGAAAAATTCAGTTCCCATCCTGGGGGCACAGTAAAAAGTCTCAGCAAAAATCCATTAGTCCTGGGAGCTAAACTGAGCAGTTGACAATGAAATCATTCCCTGCAGGAGAGATCCATGAGTGGAAGTGTCTGGGAGCAAACTCCAAGATCCCAGCACTGAAACCAGGCTGAGAGGAGAGGTGGAGCTGCTGCTTGGAATTATTGACATAAGAACTGGGATTATTTACATGAGGCAAAGCTCGTGGCTAATTTGAGGCGAAATGCCGTGGAACAGCAGAAACGTCAGGGACGCTTTTTAATGATGCTCTGTGGGGAAGATTCATTCAGGCACTGAGGATTTGGAGCAAGTTCTAATGAGGAATGGTCTTGGGGGTTGTTATTTTCATGTCACCTGTGATCCTGCAGCAGGCAGCCAAGCAGGAGCACAGCCCCCAGAAGGGGAGGTTCGTCTTCTCTGTGTGCCACTAATTAGAATGAGTCACTTCCTTGGTGAGCCAATCTCCTCTTCACCAGGAAACAAATGAGACCTTTTCAGGCCAGGGAATTCTGTTTCAGCGTTGGTTTGGCTGGTTCTGGTCTCCCTGTCACGGGCTTTGATCAGTAATAGGTGTTTGGGCGTCAGACCTGCTCACGCTGCCGTGGAGGGCTCAATGGGGATGCAAGAAAAAGTTCATCTGAAATAAAAATATCTGCTGTGCACAGTGGTACAGGGAGACAAAACAGTTTCTAATGAAGGCCTGATCCATTTTGTAGGCTGGGCAAATAAGGCAGCAGAGACTTTTAATGACTTGCTCAAGGTCAGACAGAAAGTGAGGAGGAGAACTCATTTTATTCCCAATTACTCCAAGTCTGTGCCCACGCTGGAGCAACCTTCCTCTTCATTTGGCACTCTTCCTCCCCTTTTGCTTATCTAATTCTCTTTCTGATGGAATTGTTGAGCTTAATTGTTCCCATTTGGCTGTGGCTCAAAGTCTCAATGTTCAGGCTGGTGTTGGAGGGGCTGGGTCCCCGCTGTGCTCCCCGTGGGCAGCTGGGATAAATTCCCTGCGGGAACAGAGCTAAAATCATCCCCTGCTTTTGCTTTCCATGTCTGCCTGGTGCCTGGCTCGGTTCTTTGGATACTTGGAAAACCCTGAGGTTTGCAGCTGCTGTGCTTTCTTTGACTTCAGCTTGCAGGTGCTGTCCTATAACGAGTATTTGCCACAGGTTAAAAGGGAATAGTAAAAGAAAAAAAAAATAGCAAAAAATAGTACAAAAATTGGAAAAACTTGTCCTGTTTTTAGAGGTATCCATGTGGTAGGAGGTGTTTTTAGGTGCTCCTCTCCAATTCCCTTTCCACAGTGGCACATGGGAAGATGAATGTCCTGGGCTTGATCAATGTCCTGGACACCAAGCCTGGCTCGTCCCAAGGCAGGGCTGACACAGCCAAGCCTTGATGTGTGTGACATTAAGGATGGTTAAGCTGTGCATCATTCCCTGGGAAGCTGGAAAGTCCAGCCAGGGATTTGCTGGCTGTTCCCTGAGTTTGACAGCCCAAGAGGGATCTGCTCCTCATGACTCTTAAATTGGGATTGATTCTGGCTGATTCCAAACTCTTGGTGCTGGTGAGGAGGGTGGGTAACAGGCACAGAACTCACGTGGGAAAGGCCTAAAATCCACATTTGTGCCTTAAAAAATGCAAAGGCTGTGGCACTCACTCCATGATTTTGCAGTTTGAGTGCCTGGATGTTTTTTTGCTGCTCTGCTGCTTCCTGAAATTTATGATTGATGATCATCAGTATTAAAACCATGGAGAAACACCATAAATGAACAAACTCCAGAGGGTGAACTGTTCCATGGGGTAAAACATCCACGGGCTCCGTGGAATTCCACGTGCACAATTCCCCTGGTTCGTGGTACAAGGAGAGCAGTGATTGATCCCTGAGCAGCTTGCAATTTATCTCAGATTAGCTGTGATTTCTGCTGTATCTGATTAACCTTCTCGGGGAGATGGCCATCATTTCTGCAATGACAGTGGATTATTCCACACTCCAAAAGACGGATATCAGCTGGTGGCAATCAATAGCCCACAGAAGGTGACACCTTGGATTCCCCAGGTTATCCACAAAGATTGTCACCAACGCCTGCCTCGTTTGTCAAATACAGAGATCTCACTTGAGGCAGCTCTGGAGTGAAGTGGGGTTTATTTTAGTCTGCAATGCAGAGCTGGAGGATGTTTGAGGTTCCTGCTGTAATCAGGCGCCGTCGCATCCTGCTGCAAAGAGCAGGAACAAATTTCCCTGAGTGACGGATTTGATTGTCATCTGCAGGGCCCATTACACGGGATTTGCTTTGTGACAATCGGATGGAGAGAGCTTGATTTGATCAGATTGCATTGCACTGGGTAAAATGGAGCTCAGAGTGGAGTATTGGCTCCTCTCCTCACTCCCTGCTCTCTCACTGGAGTGGGTGCATTTTCAGGTATTTTCTCTTTGAATTTGCCCTAATTGCAGACCCCACCCCAGGATCCTCCCGTGCAGCTCCATTCTTCACGTGATTTCAGATTTAAATGAACCTGCATTCATTACTCAGCCCCCAAAGGATGCAGATTGGGGTGTGCAGAGAGTTTTCCATTTGTGGGGAAGCTCTTGAGTGAAACTGCTGCTCTTGGAAGGGACAGATCACAGGGAGCCAAAGTCTCCTTGTGGGAAGTGAAAAAGCAGAGAACTTTCACAGCGTTGCAAGGAGCTTACATAGACAGAGGTTTGAAACAGAGCTGGATTTTGAAATATCTGGAGCACAGAAAGTTCCTGAGCTGCAAAAATAGAACAAGCAACTCTTGTTCTCAACTCTGTAAAGTGTCCATGTAGTGTTTAGTGATTGGCTTAAGTAGACACTTGTAAGCTTTTTGCATGAATCTGTTAGTTAAAAACCTTTTAAAGGGCCTTGTAACAAAGAGAACTTGGGCTTCTGTTGTTTTGGCGTGAGTTTTACCATCTTTCATGTCTCTATCTTCATTGAGACTGATAATGGAGTAAAAAACTCGTGGAGCACCTCTCAGTCACCCCCTCCTGTTATTGGTGATTAGAATCCTCTGTGGTGTCACTCCTACTCCTCCCTTCTGCTGGTCTAAAATGCCTTTTAGAGTCTGATATGTTCTGTTAATAATTGTTTGACTTGTGGGAGAGTAGGGAATTCTAAAAGTGTGGAGAACACCCTAGTCTGTTAAAAATGTGGCCAATTTTGGGGCTGTGCATGCAGGGCCATTGTCTGGTTTTACTTCTTGGGGCACACTTAGTGAAGCAAGTGCTTGTAGAAAATGTTGATGGGGTGATTGGTTGTTTCTTTTCTGTGGACAGGGGCAAAAACTGCACCTAAAAAGGTGTCTGCTGACACATGGATATTTTAAAATTTCTCAAAAGATGGGGTACTTGGTGATATCTGTTTGCCATAATTGTAGACTTTGTACACCCCAGCTCTTGTAGAGACTGGAGGCTGCACAAGCTGACACTCAGGGTATTAATGATAGCTTTATCTTGCCTTTTGGAAATGTGAAACATTGGCACAAGTGTTTGTGTATTTTGGTGAAAAAAGGCACGGTTCGGTTGTGCTGGTTCAAAAACGTTTGGCAAAGTGTTTGAAACAACAGTTGGTACTTTATCTGCTCTAAGATCTACGATTCAACCTCTCCTCTTACAACAACCCTGCCCACCCTCGCAGAGAATTCCTGACAAAGGGGCTCAGCTAAAAGCGTGGGGAGATTGGAGCCAAGCGAGCGGCAAGATAAAGATCCTCCCTCAGCAAAGCAATTTTAGCACGTCCCCAAACGCCCAGCTCAGCCCTGTGTGCTGCTGGATTGAGTCTGTGCCCTGCCAGGAAAGGTCAGATGTTCCATCCCTCCCTCCCCTGATCCCTGCTGAATACCAGGCCCTGTCTCACTGCAGAGATCGGTGCTGCCTGATGGCACGGAAAGCTCTAATCACTAATCACAAATATTTCTAAAATCACAGCTAAGTGACTTTGGTCCCAGCCCTAAAGTCCCTTTTCAAAACTGATAGTGTCTCCTTTTAATAGGATTATATTTTATTAAGCTGAACTGCCACAGTACACACCAGAGGGTGGAAATGCTGCAGAATCTTCTGTTAAGAATGTGTGTAATAGCTGATTGGAGGGGAAAAAAGAGATATATTGGCATGAAAGCCTGTTCCTGAAAGCATCTGTGTGACTCAGCACAGCTCACAGGTGCGAGATTTCAAAGGCCAAATACTGTAAATACTTCACCTTTCCCCCATTTCTCTTTCATCTCAATTTTGGCCGTGCCCCATGAAGCACTCAGTCTATTCAGCTGTAATTTGCCCTGCTAATTCCTCTGTGTGTTCAGTCATTCACTGGGTTTTAATCTCTTTAATTCAGAGTTGTACTTTCCTCTCTCCTGTGTCTGATGACAGAGCACTCAGAGCTCCCAGAAGTTTCACCTGTCAGGTCTCACAGGCTTTTGACTTTATGGTCCTGGATAAATACTTCATTCACAAACAGGAAAAAAAAAAAATAGAGCACATTTGAGTATTTTCATGTATTGGACTTTGATTCTTTGGTTGCTCATAGAAACCAGATCCTCCAGGATTGATTTTTATTATCTCCAGACATGATGTGCCTTGGAATCAATACAATAATGTAAAATGTCATTGCAAATAGAGGACATTGATCTGAGATGCATTTATTAACTCCCGCTGATAAAAGCCAAAATGGAGTTGGTAAACGTGCTGGTATTCCAAAAAAAAAAAAAA
>VWYP01027704.1:0-39276 GCA_013400435.1 Pycnonotus jocosus | reverse complement strand
AAAAAAAAAAAAAAATTAAAAAATAGTCCCAAATGCTTGAATTAGAGTTCATCTACAAGAAAGCCACATCTTAATACCTTGTACAGGAAATGGTTTATGCAGATAAGGAAAACTATATCTGGATCTTTACCACTGTAACACTAGTCCGAGAGAATTAGGTAATTAGCTGGTTAATCAAACTGGAAATTGCTGCTTATCTGCCCAGGTCCTCCTAAGGAATATCAGCAGCCAGGAGAATTTCCAACAGACCTTCCCTGCTCAGGCAAAAGGGGGAATGAGAGAGGGACATGTGCTGCAGACCTCAGAGTAGGCTGAAGCTTGGAATTAATGATCTGGGAATCTTTTCCAACCTTAAATATCCCATGATTCTGTGGGATCTTGTACAACATTTCCATTCTCTTCCCAGCAGCATGGAGATGCAAACTTGAATGAAGGCAAGGCTGGAAGAAGAAAGGAAGGAAGGAATAATAATAATTTGGAAAGTTTCCTTTAGAAGGCAGACAATCTGAAAGAGCTGCTAATTTGGGGGCTGTGGAGGGGAGTTTGGATTTCTTCAGGGTTTGTGTGCTGGGTAAATATGTCAAATCTGAGTATTCCCTTCTGTTCCTTCTCCTTCAGCCTCCTCCAATGTGCTGGGATTGATGTGTAAATAAGCATTTAGGTATTATCTGCAGCCAGCCTCGGAAATGCTGTCATTATCGTTATCCCTTCCCTTTTTAATCTGAATTGAGCCCCTGAATGCTCAATTGCACCGATCCGAGGCCAACAACAGGAGCTGCATCTCCGGAGCTGCTCAGTTCCAACTCAGTCTTTTATTCGAGTGAGACCCTCAGTGCCCCTCCAGCAGCCGGGGCTGGCACCGCAGACTCCGGGGCTGAGGATTTGGGCATCCTCACCTGCAAGGACCTGCCGAATCCATCCCTGGGGCTGACCCAAACTGGGAATGGGATGCTGGGTGCACCCAGCCTGGAAAAGCCCCTCTGGTCAGTGGGAATTCTGCTGACGGGCACAGAATCCGTGACATCCTCGCCTCATTCCAAGGCTGCTCTGCGCTGACCTATTTTTTAAAGAAAGAAAGAAAGAAAAGGCATTTTCTGCGAGTGTCAGCCTCTGCCGAGGTCTGTGTCATTTGTGTGGTGCCACCGCAGCCCGTGCTCGCCGTGTCACATCCCGCAGATGCCACAAGCGGAGCTGTGTGCCCTGAGCAAACCCTCCCTCCCCACGGAGCCCCGATCCAAGGCAGGGCTGGCCGGGCTGCTTCCCTCGCAGATGGCAATTCGGGATTGCATTTCGGGATGCATTTCGGGATGCATCTCCAATTGCAAGCGTCCTACACTCGGTCCTACAGCCGAAATGGGAAATGCATCCCAAAATGCATCCCAAAAGATGCACTCACGGCTGATGATGGGCAGCCGATAAAGGAGAGAAGGGAAGCATCCCAGCATCCCAAAAGATGCACTCACGGCTGATGATGTGCAGCTGATAAAGGAGAGAAGGGAAGCACTCACAGCCTTCCCACAGAGCGGAGGTGCTGCTCAGCTCCCTTTCTTCTGAGGGAGAAAGAAAACTTTGTTAAAACCTGCAGGATAAACCAAGTCCATTTATCAGGCAGAAGGACGCCGAGCTCTGGGTGCTGCTCTGCGCTGCACCGAGGGAGGTGATGCAGGAAAATCGGGATTTCAGGCAGGACTGGAGGAGGGGAGAGCAGCCGGGGTGAGCTCTGAGCACGCCGGCTTGGGGAGGGCTGGGCATCCCCAGGAGCTCCCGGGCTGCTCCGAGCCTCTGGCTGGGAAAAAACATGGAAAAACCATGGAAATGTGGGAAGCGCCTCCTCTGTCACACACAGAGCGTCCTCCTGGGAGCGCAGGGAAGGAGCTGTGCTGTTCCCCGAGCCTCCAGTGACACCTACAGACCCTGCCCGTGTCACATCCAGCCGCTGCTGCCAGCCCAGGGATGCTCCCAGGCTGCCCTTGGAGAAATCCCCCATGGAAAGGTTCCTGCAGCCCTGGCACAGCTGCCCGCAGGATTTACAGATGTGTGCGGGTGGCATCTGGGGACAGGGGACAGTGGGGAGGAGTGGGTGGACTCGGTGACCTCTAAAGGTCTTCTCCAGCCTAAATGATTCCAGGATTCCACGAAGCCTGCAGGTATTTTGGGAGAACCAGGCACTCCTGCAGGAGCTGTGCTGAGCTGNTATATATGTTTTATATAAATCCTAGAATTCTATTTCATGTTCTCTACATTTCCATAAACCTATCATATTCAAACTGTATAAACCTATAATATTCTAACTATATTCTAGAATATAAATATTCCATAAAGACTAATATATATTATACATCTAATATATTTTACAATGTAATTGTATAGAACTCTAGAATACAAATGACATACCAGAATTCTATATTCTGGAATCTAGCATAAGTTCTAAAACTATACAGTTCTATATTCTATTCTATACATTTATAGTCTTTCTATTCTTCATTCTTTTCATGTTTATAAACACCTGAGAAATATTTCATGTATTAATTAATATATTAATTGTCATAACAGTTGTTTTAAAGGTTCCTCTGTTTGGTCAGAAGTGAACACAAAATACAGACGAATTAAACTTGTCCAAGATAATCCAGCCAAGTCCCTGAGGACTTGATCTGAAATCTCTGTAGACAGCTCCACAATCTTCCTCAGCACCTCCTGCAGCCTTTTGATAAGGTTGAAAATGCAGGAAGAGCTTTGCATCCCCTGGATTTCCGTGAGTGATTCTGCCCTGCCCGTATCTGTGTTGCTGTATCTTTATTATTTTAGCAGGGAATTAAGCAGTTGGGCAATAGGCTCAGGAAGGAGTAGTTCAGATTTTGGTGTCATGTACCAGGGATTGAATAATGCTGGTATTATTTTAGCCTGACAGCCGTGCAGAGTAGATTTTTGGAATGAGCAAAAATATCTATCTCTGTATGATTTTCAGACTTTTGCTCTCATTGTTAAGCAATATTTTTTCTCCTTTTCATTTCCTGTGAGGCCCCGTAGAAAAAAAAAAATCGCTGCATTTTTTTTTTTTTTTTGTCAACAGAAATGGAAGAGAAACGTTAACTTTGGAGGCAGAGGGAATTCACAGGCACAGATGAGGAGCTGGAGTCTGCATAATGTGTGGAGGCTCATCTTTCTGTGCCACCACTCTGCTCCCGCTGCAGTGAAAAATAGACAATTAAAGCAGTGTAAAGGAGCTGTGGAGCTCCAGCTGTGAGGAAGGGATTAGTCCTGAGTGAGGGTGACACAGAACCTGCGGCATCACAGATCCAGGTGTGGGGCTTCCCTTTGGAAATGTCCCGGTTGGGACCCTCCCTTCTGCTCCCTCTCCCCGAAATGCCCCTCTCTGACACCACACCAAGGGTTTGGGTTCTGTTGGTATCACTCATCGTTTATATTTATTCTCTGTGTGCCCAAGGAAAGCATTTGAGATGTGAAACCATCACAAATCAGAGAGTGTGGCCAGTTCTCAAAAAACACAATAACAATAATCTCAGCCTGACCTTTGCCTTTCCAGGTATGGCCAGATTTAAAACTCCTGGTTTTAACACCCCCTTTTTATTCCAGTTTTGGAGATTTTACATTTAATTTAGGAACAAATTACTTTTTAGTTTCTATAGTAGTTTTTTGATAACCACAGTGAGCAATGTATGAGTGTGAAACAACTCTTGGAAGTTCAAATAAGAGAATCTCTGATAAAAATTTTAATCAAGTCTTGCAGATCTGCTGCACTCTTTTCCAGCTTTTTCTTTCCTCCTTCTCCATCAGGATGGTGTCTGGAAGAGGATCCTGGAGGGTTTATTCAGTGTTTTAATCCAATAACCAGAGAAAGGATAAACCCAAAGATGGAATAATTCACTTGTTGATTTAAGGACCTTCCTAAGTGGGGATCTCTCTCAGCCCTGCAATGTCTCTGTTCCTCAGGAGAACAAGAATAATCCTTTTTTTTTTCCTCTTTTCTTTGTTGTTTTTAGATCCAACCCGGGTGATGGTGTCCCCTTTCAGCATGGATGTCACAGTTGGGGAGAGCATCGTCCTGCCCTGTCAGGTGTCCCACGACCACTCCCTGGACATCGTGTTCACCTGGTCCTTCAATGGGCACCTGATAGACTTTGAGAAAGATGGGGATCACTTTGAGAGGGTTGGAGGGGTAAGTATTAAATCTGACAAAGTGGGTGATGTGGGAAAGGTCGTTGACAAAAGGAATCGGGTGAAGGCAGCAAGAAAAAGGAGGGAAGAAATGGAAAATTTTCAGCACAGTAGAAAATTGGGAAGGGTTTTGCATGGTGCTCTGAGGGAGGGTTTAGAGAGCAACAGGTTCCAGGCATTGTGATGGGTCAGGTTTATATTTGTCAGGAGGGAAATTTAATGCTGAAAGGAAAAGGAGATACAATTTCCAAGCTTTGCTCTTGCCCCTTAAAAATAAAATCATGAAAAGATCAACTCACAGATTGATGCCCAGGGCTCACAGCAGCAGCCACGGCTTTTCAGGGTGACTGCTCCTGTTTTGGCCCACAAAGCTGAAATTCCAAACTTTATTAATATTCCCCAATCCAAAGGCCACAAGCATGAGGTTTCCCTGAGATTTCCAATGGATCAAATGCTTTGTGTCTGGAGAGAAATCGAGAGAGGTTCTCAGCATCCAATCCATCCAGAAATCTAATTAGTTCTATTCAACAGTTAATCAGACATGCCCTTGGCATTTGGAAAACAAATCATTCTGGTGTGTGATGCAAGATTTCCTCAGAGAGTGCTGTTCTCAGGATCTTTAGCACAGAAATGCTGGGCAATCAGAGTGCTGGCTGGGACACAAAGCCATGAAACCACTGCTGATATCTCCAAATTTGGGCTGGCCTTCCCTTGCAGGAGAGATGGAGACACAACCTGAGCCTCTGGATGCCACAGAGGGTTTGAGTTGGATATCCAAAGAGAAAAAGGAGGAATCAGAGTGAACCTGTCCTACATTGTCATGTTGTTTTAGTGGAGAAAGTGCTGAACAGCCCCCAGGCCTGCTCCTTGGAGGAGCCAGGATTTTTGGGATGCTCCCTCTCTTACCCTCCAAACAGACTCCCATCATGTTAGCAGGCCATGGCTGGCACTGCTGATGTTTTCATCAGCCAGCACAAAGCAAAACCATCAGTCACAGTGTCCTTCACATGAGAATGATGTTTAGAGCTCATTAGAAAGTAATTGTAACCACTTTTCCCTACTTTATCAGCAGGATTCAGCTGGTGATTTGATGATCAGGAGCATCCAGCTGAAGCACGCAGGGAAATACGTCTGCATGGTGCAAACAAGTGTGGACAAGCTCTCAGCTGCTGCAGACCTGATTGTAAGAGGTATTTGAATTTTGCTCCTGTTGTTGGTGGTGTTGTAGAGTTTTTTTGTTGGTTTTTTGAGGTTTTTTTTTTCCCTGCCTTCTGCAATCCCTGGGCTCAGAGACAGCCCAGCATCTTGTAATTAATCTGAGAAAAAAAGCTCTGAGCACAGGCTGGGGTTCACAGCATCAACCAGAGCGTGTGAAGAGTTTCAGATCTCCCAGAACAGACCCAGCCCACACAGCCCTGGTACCTGTCCCTGTCCTGAGTGCCAGCCCTGCACCCACTGAGCTCATTTGTGCCCTGGGCTGTGCAGCAGGAGCAGCATCCAGCAGCATTTCTGCCAAGCAATGTTGTTCTTTTTTAGCATAAACATGATTTAGTGACTTCACTGATATGTCAAGATCTCTTCATTACCATGCACAGGTGATGTGTTAAGGCTGATTTTAATAGAGCTGTAATTAATTACCCTGAGCCTGTGTCCTTATGGGAAATCTGATTTATATTTTCCTGCTTGTCAACTTTGGGGGAGGCAAACTTGGGTGCTGCTCTGTCCCTGCTACCCTTGGTTCTCACAAACAGGAGGAATATTAAATTCTCACAGGGAAATGACCCTTGATGATGATAAAAGTACTGATCTTGTCACTCCCTAAAAACATCAACAATGTTAAAACACTGGCCAGAGCAGCTGTGGCTGTCCCTGGATCCCTGGCAGTGCCCAAGGCCAGGTTGGACATTGGGGTTTGGAGCAGCCTGGGACAGTGGGAGGTGTCCCTGCCATGGCAGGGGGTGGGAACAGGATGGGATTTAAGGTCCAAACCATTCAGGGACTCTCTGAGATGGGAGCAGACTGAACCTCGGGCAGCACTGGCCGTGGGATGGAGCAGAGGGGTCTCTCCCTGCCTGGTGTCCCTTGCAGATCTTCACTGGTTAAAAACCCCCCAGAGAACACCCTGCTCTGTCCCCAGGAGGGGAAGATGAACCCAGCGCTTCTCCCTCGAGTCACTGGGATTCTCCTGCACCCCCCCAGGTCCCCCAGGTCCCCCTGAGGCTGTGACCATCGATGAGGTGACAGACACCACGGCCCAGCTGTCCTGGAGGCCGGGGGCAGACAACCACAGCCCCATCACCATGTACGTGGTGCAGGCACGCACGCCCTTCTCGGTGGGCTGGCAGGCAGTGAGCACAGGTAAGGCCCTTCCCTGGCCCCCAGGGAGCTCCAGGGGTGCCAAACCCACCCCTCTGCACCCACACTGGGCTGCTTGGACCAGCTCTGATGTGAAAAGCAATTTCCCTGGCTGCAGAGCTCCAAGGATGCTCAACTCACCCCTCTGCAGCCACACTGGGCTGCTTGGACCAGCTCTGATGTGAAAAGCAATTTCCCTGGCTGCAGAGCTCCAAGGATGCTCAACTCACCCCTCTGCAGCCACACTGGGCTGCTTGGACCAGCTCTGATGTGGGAAACAATTTCCCTGGGTGCAGAGCACTGCTCTTATTAACTGGTTTCAGGTTTGGCAACCCAAAGATTTAAGGGTGCAGCCAGTGCCATTACTCACCCATTTTTCTCATGAATGTTTAAGGGAAAACAGAATGAATTCCTATCTCTTGTTGCCGTGCTGGAGATATACAACAGTAATTGTGGTCTATAAAGACATCCCTCAGGGACAGGCCGTGTCATCTGGCCTATCTTTAAGGAGAATTATTTTCCTGATGGAGGGAAAAATCCCATGATGTGATTGCTCATTCCGTCAGAGGTTAATTTAGTTCCAGTAGCCATTAAACAGAGACAACAGTGTTGTTCTAAAAAGAGAAAAATAAAGACCCTCCAAACCTGTTGTCTTGACACTTTGTTTCCAAACTGTGGCAATTTTGGAGAAACCCTTCAAGGGCAGGAATTTCTGGGCTAAAAACACATGACTTTAATGCTGCCTCTTTGGCAAAATGTTAGAAAGATGAGAGAAAGTTTATCAATCCTCCTTGGTATTTATGTTAAGGAAATAAGATTTCCCTGGTCCTTTTTCCCAGTTTTTAATATCCCAGTGGGTTTCCTTGCACCCCTAGTTCCAGATCTCATCGATGGCAGGACATTCACGGCCACAGTGGTGGGAACAAGATTTCCCAGCAATTTTTAATATCCCAGTGGGTTTCCTTGCACCCCCAGTTCCAGAGATCATCGATGGCAGGACGTTCACAGCCACGGTGGTGGGGCTGAACCCGTGGGTGGAGTACGAGTTCCGAGTGGTGGCTGCCAACCTGATCGGGATCGGGGAGCCCAGCCGGCCCTCGGAGAAGAGGAGGACTGAGGAAGCTCGTAAGTGGTGCTGGGCAGAGGAGCTGAGGGGGAAATCTTTGGGCAATAAATGCCAAGACATCCCTCAGTTGTGGGGAAGCCCTGGCAGGTGGCTCCTCTGTTCTAGAGGAACCGAATCTGAAACAGGAAAATAAGTAAAAGGCCTTTTTGAACGGAGGACAAATGTTGAAACTAAACAATTAGAGGCTGAATACACGAGTTAATTGACATAATTTTAATATACTATTATTGACATACTTTTAATGTGCTGTTTGCCATGGCAAATTAGTCATTTTAACAGTTCCTGGCACCTGCAGGGGAAGGCCAGCAGTGTCCTGTTGCTGCACAGCTCTGTTCCATCTCCATGTGGGTTTTGGGATTCAAAGCTGTCACATCCATCTTCTGCATTTATTTTCTCTTTTTTGCAGTCCCTGAGGTGACCCCAGCTAATGTCAGTGGAGGTGGAGGCAGCAAGTCTGAGCTGGTCATTACCTGGGAGGTGAGTCTCACTCCAGCCTTGTGTGCATTTCAAAGGGTTGGCAGTAAAAAAGCTCAGACTGTGTGATGAAAAACCAGCCCAGCTGAGCAGATGGAGCTAAAGGATGGGCCCAGCCCCAGGGACCATGGGGAGCAGGGACCGTGGGGAGCAGGATTTGCCACCAGCTCAGCTCCCCCTGACTCCCAGCACATCCCCATGGCAAAATGTGGATGGCCAGGAGCCACCTGAGGGATAAAACAGGTTTGGAACCTCCTGACCTGGTGGAGAATTGCTGTGCTGGCTCCCAGCTCCCTCCCTCCTCCTCCTCCTCCTCCCTGGGATACAAGGCAGCAAACATTTCAGAGGCAGCACAAGGCAGGCTGGCTTTCATTGCTGCTGATGGCAGCCAGAGAGGAGATGCAGAGATGAGAAATGTTTAATATTCCTTAAGGCAGACGGGGTTAGAACTTTAGTCATTTGTCTGCTCATATTTTCGTGTTGTGATGCGATGCAGCTGGCATATTTCTCCTAATAATGAACTCCACTCGACATGCTAACGCTCCCATTTAGCACTAGTTCTGACCAAGCTGGCAGAATGAATCGCCAGAGATATTTTTGAGGTTATTAAAAACCTATAAATGGGTTTTTGTCCTCGCCACACAGCTCAATGTGCTAAATTTCCTCCTCTGTTGGACTAATTAGTTACGCCGTGTCTCCTAAAGATACTGCATTATGTTTCAAAAACACACATGGCCAGCACATCAGCCACTGGTTTGAGATGTAATTTGCACAAAATATCATTTGTACTTTGATAGAAGAGTGGTTTTTACTCTTTTAAATGTCCAGAGGCTTTTTCTTTATGTGAGCCTCACAATACAGAGTAGGATGCAGTCACCAGCAGTAACTCGTGCTGAAGCACCATGGACGTCTCGGGGTTGAGATAAATCCATAAATAATTATGGATTATTTTAATACTGGAAGCTTTGGGTTTGTTAAGCTTTTTAGGGGGCTGCAAGCCTCAGAGTAGGAAGTGTCAGTGTGTCCAGGGTGTGTTCTTTGGGGAAGGGAAATAAGCTTTAGGAGAAGTGTCTCCTGTTTCATGGAGCAGAAAGGCTCTGGTGCAGGCAGGATGGGATGAATTCAGGTTGGATGCGAGGCAGGATGTCCTGCACCTCTGTCTGCAGTGCTGTGTTCACAGAATCACAGAATCTCAGAATCACTCAATCACTGAATCACAGAATCTCAGAATCTCCGAATCACAGAATTACAGAATCACAGAATCATCACAGAATTACAGAATCACAGAATCATCACAGAATCACACAGAATCTCAGAATCACTGAATCACAGAATTACAAAATCATAGAATCACAGAGCTTACAGAATCACAGAATCTCAGAATTGCAAAATCACAGAATCACAGAATGACAGAATCATTGAATCTCAGAATCACTGAATATCAGAACCATAGAATTACAGAATCAGCTAGGTTGGAAAAGACCTCTGAGATCCTCAGGTCCAACCTATGGACGGAGAGGACTCCCCGGGGTGCAGCTGGGAAGGCGCTGAGGCCGCTGTTTGTCCGTGCCCGCAGACGGTGCCCGAGGAGCTGCAGAACGGGGGTGGCTTTGGCTACGTGGTGGCTTTCCGTCCCCTGGGCACGGTCAGCTGGATGCAGACGGTGGTGGCCTCTCCGGACGCCGCCCGCTACGTGTTCCGCAACGAGAGCCTGCCGCCCTTCTCGCCCTACGAGGTCAAGGTGGGCGTCTACAACAACAAGGGGGAAGGCTCCTTCAGCCCCGTCACCGTCGTCTACTCGGCTGAGGAAGGTAGGGATGAGCCCTCCCCACCTCCCCTCCCGTGCTGCAGGGTTTGGTCTCCACCTTGGCACATCCTTTGATAGCTCAGGCTCGCTCTGATTTATAACAAAACGGCCAGCCGCGATTAATTCTTCTCGCGGTCGTTAAAACGGCGTTAATCGTAATGAAATCTTTTGATATTAATGGGAAAGTAATATGTAATCTGGGGAGAATCCCGCGGAGATTTAGTGGGAATTAATGGCCACTGATTAGAAAATGTTCCCACTTGTCCTAATTACAGTACATGGTATCGTGGGTTGAGTTTAGTAATGACATCTTATTATTTCTGAGGGAGAGGCCCGGCACAGCCTGACAGGCCATCGCTTCGAAACGTGGACATTTGTTTGCTTCCTTCCTCGTGCAATGAGGAAAATAAATCCCCTGACGTTCGGGACTAATTGAACACAGAATTGAAAAGTCTTGCCTCTGTTTTTAACTGCCCAGAGCCAACGAGAGCCCCCACCACTGTTTTGGCCAGAAGCCTTTCTGCCTCAGACGTCGAAGTTTCTTGGGCTCCCCCATGGGAGAACCAGCACAAAGGAAGAATACAGGGATATGAGGTATGGGAAACAGAGTGCAGGATCCTCTCAGCAGCAAGCCTTGAGGGGACACAGAGATGTCCTCGTGCTGCTCCTCCTGCCATGGGTGTGTTCCTCAACTGGATTTGCTCCTCTTTGTCTCTTTAGTGCACAGAGATTTCTCTCACAAGGTTAAAAATCCCACCTGTTTCTCACAAGGTTAAAAATCCCACCTTTTTCTCACACAGTTAAAAATTCCACCTTTTTCTCACAAGGTTAAAAATCCCACCTTTCTGTGTGGGGTCTGGCTGGCAATGGAGGTGCCATGGCCAGGTTTGAGGAGGGAGCACTGGAGCCAGGCTGGTCCCCAGCAGGGCCAGGGATGGTGGCAGGGAGCAGGAGCTGTCCCTTGGAGCAGGTCTGGGTTGGTGACAGGAACAAAGGGGTGCTGCCATCCCCCCTGGGCCGGGCACTGCCACAAGCCCTGCTCTGCCTCCCAGGTGCGCTGCTGGCGGCACGACGAGAAGGAGGAGAACGCCAAAAGGATCCGGACGGTGGGGAACCAAACCTCCACGAAGGTCAGCAACCTGAGGGGCAATGCCCTCTACCACCTGGCAGTCAGGGCCTACAACACGGCGGGCACCGGCCCCCCCAGCGCCGCCGTCAACGTCACCACCAAAAAGCCGCGTGAGTGTTGGCAGGAGCGCCCTGCAGGACCCAGCCACTGCTCCCTTCTCTCCTTTCCCAGCTCTCCTGAGTCTCAAGGAGCTGTCAGCCTTCTCCCTTCTCCAGGTTTTTGTGCAGATTTACCGGGCTCAGCCTTTTTATTTGATTTTTTTTTTCCGTGAGGTTCTTCCCGGTGTTAAGTAAGCAGAGCATGCAAAACCGAGATCACGGCCATGCAGGCAAATTAAATATTTATCTCGGTGTTCAAGAGGGCTTTTTTCCTCTGGTCTCAGGCTTGTTGAGCAACTGACTGAATCCTTTTTTCATTTCAAGCCCCGTGTCGTGTCACACCTCCCGTGACCTTGAGGACACGGATCAGTGAAGCGGCTCGTTTGCTTTCCTGAGGGACAGGGCTCTGGGCAGGCTCAGCTGTGCTGCTGGAAGCTCCCTTGGCACTGGAGGGGATCCAGCTGGGAGTTGATTCTCCTCAGTAACGTGGTGCTGTCTATTTTTTGGTGTAGCACCGAGTCAGCCCCCCGGGAACATCGTGTGGAATTCATCCGACTCCAAGATCATCCTGAACTGGGACCAGGTGAAAGCCTTGGACAACGAGTCAGAAGTGAGAGGCTACAAAGTGAGTGTTTCCATGGTATTTGCATGATTTCCCAGGTCAGGTCTGGGGCATTCCTCCAAAGCCTGTGCATGTGAGCACATTTTTCCTGCAGCTCCCACCTGCAGGACCTCGCTCCTGCCTTCCCTGGAAACTTCCCCAAGGCTGTAGTTGGCTCCTTAATTGCAGATAAATAAAATGCTTTAATAGCTCCCATTTCCTTCAGAAAGCCAAGCCAAGAGGAGAAGAAAGAGAATCCTCATTAGAAGCAGTTTTAATAGGATATAATTTAACCAGAGAGAAACCTTGGGAAGAATTCAGCTCCATCACCTTCCACAAGGGTTTCATTTAGCCCAAAACCACGTTGCCCTGGGGTTGGAGTTGTGCAAACATTTCCAGAGCCTGAGCCATGCTCAGTGAAGGACCTGGCCATGTTCCCATGTTTTATTCCCAGTCTGGAATGGCAGCAGCTTGGTGAGCCTGTGCCAGCTCCCCTCAATTCCTGCACCAACTTTTAAGAGCCTTTGGTGCTCTGTGTGGGCTCATCAAAACAAAGTAATTCCTCAGGGTTTTTAGTCCAAACCTCAGATGAACCTCAGCAATCTGGACCAGCTTTTCACCACATATTTTAGGTTTGAAATGCAAATTAAGGAGTCAGTTGAAAGAGGGGGAGAGAGAGACTCATCACCCTGGAGAAGCATCTAGGGAGTTTCTAAAACATTCTCCTTTAACTTACTGTAAGGATAGCACAGCCACATGGATTTATTTCCTGAATCATAGCAAAACATTGCCTAGTTTTCTTCTTTTTGCCTAGAAATCTTGTATTTTATGCCACAATTTATGATATAAATTAGTACAACTCCCACAGCTCAGAAGGTCATTCACAGAAGTCGTTTATTCTGGGAAACCATTGGTGGCACTGCGTCAAATATCCCAACTCAGTTTGCAGAAGCAGCATAAGGAGTTTCTGACTTCTCTAAAGAAGTTCTTGCTTTTATAAGGGTTTATCTTAGCTTGACCAAGGTAAAGGTTGCTCTGAGGGGCTCCACACTGGTGCTGTGTTGGGTGCTGCTGATCAGAATCATCCTTCTGCCAGCATCCCCGCCCTGCTCAGGCACTGCCACCTCTGTGCTGGTGTCCCCAGCAAACCCCACATGTCCCCTGTATGACCAGACCCTGCCTGAGCATCAGGGGCAGGCAAAGAGCAGCAGCAGCTCTGCACACCCTGAGGTGGACAGCTCTGAGCACAAGGGGCAGCTCTGCCCTTTCTGCCTCCTGTTCTCTCTCCCTTGGCCGCAGGTTTTGTACACGTGGAACAGTCATGGCAGCACGTCCGTCATAGAAACAAATAAAACCTCAGTGGAGCTGTCCCTGCCCTTCGAGGAGGATTACATCATCGAGATCAAACCCTTCAGCGACGGCGGCGACGGCAGCAGCAGCGAGCAGATCCGAATCCCAAAGATATCCAGTAAGGATGGGAGGGACTGGGCTCTGTGGTCCCAACAGCAGATATTCCAGTCCCCAGACCCATTTCATCCCCCTCAGCCATAAGAAAAGCCCTCCTAAGTAATTCTATTTGTATTTAAGGTTTCCAGACACTTTCCCCTCTCCGTTCCATGCACTGAATGTATTGTTTCACTGCAATTCACTATAAAATAAATAGGCATCTAAATCTATAAAGCTACTGTACAGCCATATCCCAGTGTGTGCTGGATGCATAAATATTTATTTAGGGAAATGAGGTGGTGTAGAAGAGCAAACACAAAGGGTATTTTATTACACAACATGGCTTTTGCAAAATCTCCATGTCCCATCTTCCATTAATAATGTCCCAGTTTATAAGCTGCATTAAATCAGGAGCCTCTGCAATGCAGGAATGTGGCATTAAAATTACAGCCGTGTAAAAAACCCTGGGTGAGAGCAGAGTTCTCCCCACCGTGGCTGTGTAAACCATGCAGAGGAATTTAATCAGCAGCACAGGAGAGGGAAGGGGAGCTGGCTCCAGGCCAGGAGGGGTCATGGAGCAGGCACACGGCTTCTCCAGGATGGGAGCCACAAGGAACAGCTGGAATATGGTGCAGTTGTGAAAAAATACCAAATAATGATAATCAGGCAGCACGTGGAGTAACAGAACTGTCAGAGGAGGCAGGAATTGAAACCAAAAATTCATTTGGAGAGGTGACCATGGAGAGGAGGAGGGGGCTGTGCATGGGGGCTGTGCCTTACCTGAGGAATGGGAATTGAAACTTTGGGGGAGGTAGGTTAAGGAAGAGTTCAGGGATTGTTCTCTGCTCACCTCTGGCTCCTTTTTTCCCCTCTCCCCTCTCAGATGCCTACGCCAGAGGCTCGGGCTCGTCCACCTCCAGCGCCTGCACGCTGTCAGCCCTCAGCACAATCATGATCTCCCTCACAGCCCGCTCCAGTTTATGACAACAATGACATCGAGGACTTCTTCTTTATGATATAAGCAACATTTAGCTAGTTGTTTTGGAGACACCCAGTACTAAGTAATATTGTGGTTTGAGTACATCTTACTACTGGAAAAAAAAAAAAAATGTTTATGCTTCTTTAGGAATGGCATTATACAGTACTTCCTCAAAGCAAATATAGCTTTGTCTGAAGTTTCCTTGGAAACTCTGCAATGCACTGAAAACATCTGTAATACGATGTTACCAAAGCAGTTTACATATGTCCTTATATGCATATTTTTTATTATATATTTAGTGTTTTATAGAATTTTTTAAAGTTAACATATGATGTAGATATTAATTTTTCTCCTCTGCTCTAAAATGCTACGGACGACATTATCACGAGAATATTGTTTGGGATTTTTTCCTTTGACGGCGGAGAGTTCCAAGTTGTTCTTGGCAAATTGGCTGGAGCTGACTGTGCAGTTCCACAGGGCAGAACTGATCCAGACCCGGATTGTAACAGGCTGAGCTTCACTGGCAGTTCCAGCTGTTGAACCCAGTGCTTCTAACACACGTTCTATCCAGAGCTCTGAGCAGGACAAGCTCAAACACCCTCAGAAGAGCAGGATTTGGGAAATCCGCGTGGTTTTGGGGTTGGTTGTGGACTACAGGACACGTAGCCAATATTGCAGCGAGGAGGGGCCGTGAAATCGCCTTGTCTTGATCATAATTAGCATAAATTGGGTGGGAAAATGAAGATCCTGCAAAGCTGTGACCTCTGCCTGCGGTGACACAGGGGACGGCCATTGCTCTCGCGTTGGGCGCACACCCAGCCCGACCCTTTGGAGATCTAATTCCAAGGAAACCCCTCACGTTTGGGGGTTAATTCCAAGGAAATCAGAACACAGCTACTCTGAGACAGGAAACTGCTCTGGGCTCGTTCTTTGGGACACAACTCCTCATCCTTGGTAACTCCACTCTCCAGAGAACATTGGGAATCCGGCCCGGAGCGGGAGCGGCGCTGCCCCGGCTCCAGGTTATCCATGGAAAAACGGGAATCTCCTGGAGATCCCTGCTGGGAGTTTGCCTTTCCTCAGAAACTCTTCCCAGACGCCTGGAGGCAGAAGAGAGTGACACCAGAAAAATCCACACTGGGATAATTCTTCTCAAGAGAAGGACTGTTTGTTACTACGGGGAATTTTGTAAGTTCAGACGGGATAACGCTGGAAAAGGCAACGGAATTTTCTATACAATTTTCAACTTTCAATGCGCTGCAGTGGTATTTTTTTTTTCTTCTTCTTCTTCTCCTGATAGCTTGAATTTGCCTGTAACTTGTCTTTTTTGCTCTACAAAATAATACAGTTAACTTTTAGACCTTCTAAATATATTTATTCAGTAACTCATAATCAGGATTCCACTTGTGTAAAAGTCAGGGGTGTTGACCAGAGAAATATTGTCAGTATTTCAAGCTGTGTTCCTTTCTTAGTTTGATATGGTTACTTCTATGTAAAAAAAATAATAAAATAAGAAAAACCTTTTAAAAAAATCCACAAAACCAAGAAAAATGAAATTAAAAAAAAAAAAAAGAAAAGCTTCTGTAGTTTTCTCCCCGGTGTAAATGATATTTATCAGTGATCTAGCAGATGTAATCTTTTTTTAAAGGTATTGGTAATAAATATTCTGTCATTTGTAAAGATACCTGTCTTCCAGGAGCCTTTTTGCTCTGCCCAGTGAGAAATTTCCCCTGAGAGCCTGCTGAGACTGTCACTGATGTGAAGATACAAGAGTTGGTTTAAATCAAAACTTTGTGAAGGTAGAAAAAAAAAAAAACCCAAAAACCTATTTATACACCTCTGGTGTAATTCTGCTCCCAAAACCAACCAAAAAATGTGAACAGGTGGATTTTGGGTTTGTTTTGTAGAGCTGTGGGCTGTCCAGGCTCATGGGGATGGTGCTGTTGGAGCATCTCTGACCCTGTGGCTGGAGCAAAGCCCTTCCAGGCCCTGCCTCTGCTCATCCTGGGCATTCCTGAGGGTCTGAAAACACCAAACCCACCCAAGCCACATTTTAACCCTTCCAGGGGCAGGAGCTGAACGGTGCTCTCTGCATTTCACAGGACCAACGCTGCACTTTGCAATCAATGGAGCAGAAAAATAACCCGGCCCAGCAGCACAATTCCACTTTTAAAAAGAAAGGTGAAATTGCCATTTCCAGAGGCAGGCGAGGAGCAGCTCCTGGGGCTGCTCTCCTGGAGGCAGCAGGAGGAATGAGGGGGTTGAGAGCTGGGCTTGAAGGGAAAAACAATGAGGAATGAATAATTCTGTGCCATGGGAGTCAGGGGCTGGAGACCTGGTGTGGTGATGCCAAAACCTGACCCAGCCCTGGGCGTGGCCTGGGATCCTGGACAAATTCTTTGTTCCCTTGTGCTGCTTGGAATGAGGATTTTGCTCCAGGGATCGTGACAGTGGGGAGGAGCTCGGCAGGAATTGTCCTCATCCTGCAGCCTTGGTTCTCCAGGATGGAAGAAACCACCACCAAAGGTGAGTGGGCTGGACCTGCAGCCAGCCTGGGGAAATGCAGCTACTCCTGCTTTACACCAGGTTGGATTTATTTACCAGCATGAGTAAGCCAAGCCACCCAACCCTGCCTGTCCCCAAGAGGACCCAAACTGGAATTACCACAGACCTGACATGCAAAATATATTTAAATACATTGCATTCATCTCTGCAGTAGCTTGCCATTAATGGGAATGGAGTTCTGTGTAGAAACCTTATTTATTAAGCCACTTGAAGGCATGACATAAAATACATTCCAATAAGTGCATTCTCTTTAAGTCTCATTTTTAGGATTTTTACTAATGAAATTCTGATTTTAGAGTGTTAAAGTTGGGCCCCTCGAATCCATTAAAAGCACATGCAGGAGAGACATTGGAGGCACAAATGTTATATTAATGAGCTACATTAATTTTGATGGAGCAATGCTACCTCACCCAGACGAGAACTGGCTCATTTATTATAATTATTTTTAGTCTGTAGTACCTGGGAACTCCATTTCTTTAGGCACCTTCCAAAGAACTTATTGACTGGATGAAACCTTTATTTTTATTCTTTGTCAGCGTGTTTAACCCAGCTCCATGGACAGGAGGTTTCTTGGAATTAGAAGGAATTCTGCAAGACCAGGAGGACTTCATGGCCAGGGAGGTCAAAGCCCAAGGTCTGGGCAGGAGTTTTATTTTGGAACTCCCTCAGTGGATCACAGAAAGATGGAACAACAGAGAGCAAAGAAAACCAGGCTGCACTGCTGGGCTTGGATGTTCAGAATTTCTGGAGCTGCACACCCAGGAGGAGCCCAGCTCCTTGCAGCTCAGACTCTGAAGAGCCCCAGGCAGTCCTTGACACATTTCTTTGATGACTTCACATTTGCAAACTCTCTGTTCCCAGATTGGTTTGTTTTGTCGGTGCAATTGAGGAAGTTTATCTGTTTATGCCATTTTTCTCTTTTTTTTTCCTTTCTTCCCCCTCTTAAGCTTTAACCTCTCATGGCAGGAAGCACAAACACTCCCTTGTTGTCCTCCTGCAGATGGTGCCAGGTGATGAAAAAGAGCCTTGGATGGGGAAGAGCCCCCTGTGAGTGTCCAGTGCTGAGGTCCTGGGGAGCAGGGGATCCCCCCCATGCCAGGAGTGTGAGAATCACAGGTGAAGCTCTGCTTTTTACTGAAATGTGGCACCTGAGTGTGCAGGAGGAGCAGGCACAGTGCTGCTCACAGGTTCTAACTGTACATCAGGTGCACAAGCAAACTAACTCTTGTCCTAAATAACCTACAAAATCCAGAAGGTTTTTTATGTTTTATAAAGTCCCGAGACAGATCAGAGAATCACAGAATATTCTGAGTTGGAATCCACAAGGATTGAGTCCAGTGGTCCCTACAGGGATCAAACCAGAGCCTTGGTGTGATCAGCAGCCTGAGCTGGTCCCAGGTGCTTCCCTCCATCCCAAATTGTGCTGTGTCACCTCCAAAGCACAGTGAGGTGTCTTTGAGCAGTGCAGAGGACACTGGCCATGCACAGCCCCCACACAGGCTGGTCTGGCTGCACATCACACCTGCCTTCACCCAGGAATTGCATTTCCATGGATGGAAATTCATCTTCAGGTGGAAATAATTCACCTTTTCATTACAAAGTGTAGCAGTAAAGGCCAGGTGAGTGTCCCTGCTCTCATGGTGGCCTTGCTGTGCAGCCTTGGGGGTCACAGAACTGGGGGTGACAGCACTGGGTGATTCCCAACTTTTTTCTTCTTTTCCCAGTGTTTGACCCCCTTGGTCACTGCCAGCACCACCTTGCTGCCAAACCCACTTTGCATCTCCAGTTGCCAGAGCAAGGTAAAACCAACATCCAAAAGATCAGGCTGCCAACCAAAAAAAGTTATTCCATTTTCCAAGCTTTTCCAAGTTTCTGAAAACCTTTTCCAAGCTATTTTTTTTCCCCCTTAATAGTCCTTTTGCCATGAACTTAAATCCTGCTTGAGTTGGCTCTTCCTGCTTGGTAAGAAGGCACCTGGTGGAGGGAAATTCTGCTCCCCACTGGGAACAGGGACACAGAGAGGTGACACTGTGCTGGTGGGTGACAATGTGGAGCCTCTCAGAACACGGAGTCATCGAGGACACTGCAGGAGAGCTCTTCAGCCAGGCTGCCCACCTCGGTCTCCGTGGAGCTGGTGCAGGTCCGTGCCCTCTGCAAAGCAAACACCCCGTGGAGCTGGGAGCTTGGGCTGGGGGAGGGTTAAGTGCTCAAATTGGTGCATTTAGAGAGGGAATTACCCAAAGGGTTTCATGGTTTAGGAGCTCACAAGTGTTGGGTTCAACAGGAGGATTTTTCACCCTCCGGCTGAAGCTCTCACAGAGCTGCTCATCCTCTGTCCCTCGAGCCCTGCAATTCCAAATTCTACATTTGCCACCTTTTACCACAGTGGCCAAGGACAAAGAGCCCAGGAGGAGCTGCAGGGCACAGAATCATGGAATCATTAAGGCTGGAAAAGACCTCCAGGATCATCAAGGGCAGCCTTCCATCAGATCCCACCACAGCCCCTAAATCCCACCACAAAGGGCCACATCCAAACACCAAGTGGGTTTGGAACACTCCCAGGGATGGTGACACCACCACTGCCCTGGGGAGCCTTTTCCAGGCCTGACCACCCTTCCAGTGAGGGATCATGGTTTGAGGCACGGGGATTTCTCTGAATACAGGGCAGCAAAGCCCATTTCTGAGCCCACATCCTGCCAGAGCTGCACAAACCAGTGTGCAGGGGTGCTGAGGGAGCAGCAGCAGTGGCTGAGCTGCTGGGAAGCCCTGCAGGGTGACAGGTGACACAGCAGGGACCAGCAGCTTCCCACGGGCCACCCCCGTGCAGGGCTTTCGTCACCTCACCCCTGTTTACACCGAATTTAGGAACTGAGTGTCCCCAACACTCATCTTCCCTCTCCCTGGTGACCTCAGCAGGGGCCTGGATGATGTCCTCACCTGTCCTTGCCAGTGCCACCAGCCTTGTGGTGGCAGGAAAGCCTCTGGCTGCTGTCACCTACCAGGGCCAGCTCACTTTGAGCAAAAAGGCTGAAAACAAGGCAGTGCAGCTTCTGGGAATGTCAACCTGCCTTTGCAAGCTCACATTTTCAACACTAATATTTGCCCTTTCTCATATTCTCAATTGTGATGCCCCAAGTTGTGGTATTTTACACCATTTAATTCAAACCAAACATTTTATGATAACCTTTTAAGCCTGTTTTCTTGAGCAGACTATGGAGTAAGAACAATATGCAAAAAAAAAGAAATCAACCCTCCTGTTCCAAGGGGACAAATGACAATCAAGTTGCTGAGCAGCCCTTCCCCCGAGCAATCAATGAGGGGTTTATCTTATCTGCAAGGTAAATGGATTTATCAGAAGGAACAGCAAAGGCAGAAAGGCTTAGGTCCAGCTTAACAGTGGGAGCCAAACATTTTGAATTGTTGGGCTGAACAAAAGCAGCTCTCCAGGAGTCACCCTGCAGTCCCTGCCAAGGCAGAGCTCTGTGCCTGGATGGGGAGAAACTGCATTTCCCTACAGAAGGCAGAGCCACGGGTGGGCCTGAAATTCAGTGTACATGAACAGAGCACTCCACAGTAGCCCTTAATCCTTCTGTGCCTTTTTAACCCTTCCCAAAACACAACATCTGCAAACACAGCCAGACCCAGAGCTGCAGCAGAGTGGGACCTGTCCTGGGCAAAGGAAGCAGCCACAGAGCCAGGTGAGAATCTGGCACAGCAGGGAGGAGGGCAAAAACAGCCTCAGGAACTGCTAAATTCACTGGGTTTAGTGGATACAGGGTTGGACTTAATGGTCTTGGAGATCTTTTGGAGATTTTACGATTCTATGATGAACGAATTCCCTCTTTGCTCTCAGCCTTACAGGGAAAAAGCAGCACACAAACAAAAGCATTCATTTTAGTTTAAAAACAAACAAACAAACGAAAAGTGTTGTTTTACCTCATAGTCAACTGGGAAAGGGTCTCGGAATTTGTTGCTGGGCGTTGGGATTGGTGGGAACAGTTTGCTCCAAACGTGGTTTCTGTAAGAAACAGCGGGACAGGGATGTGAGAGAGTGGCTGTTCCTGGGGGATGAGGGACACGGGGAAATAAATCAAACAGCAGCACTTGCTCAGCCCCAGGAGCAGCCAGCTCTGCCTGCAGCACCCCCAGGCAGGGATAATGGTCCCCACTGGGGCTGGGCAAGCTGTGCCACCCTCCCAGGACACCTCTGGGCCCTGGGGACAGGCAGGTGACAGCAGGAGGTGGCTGAGGTTGTCCCCAGTTGCTCCCATGCAGTGCCAGAGCTTTTAGGGCTGTGTGGGGAGCAGTGAAGGCTCTGCCCTGTCTGTCCAGGCTGCTGCTCCTCCCAAGGGCTCTGCTGTCGTGTACCTCATTTGGGCAGCCCAGGAAAGCTGCCTGGTGCTCAGGTTTTGCTTTCTGGCCATGATCTGCCAGTGCCTCGTGGCAGGAGAGCAGCCACAAATAATTGTGCACCGAGGGAGCCGGGAGCAGCAGGGAAAGCACCAGGGAGGGCTGAGAGCAAATGGTTCTGCTCAGGGCTGTAATAACTCATCCTGCTGACACCCTCTGAGCCCCCTTGCCCTGCCTGACACCCCCTGGGCTGGCAGCACGGGGGGTTTTGTGATACCAGGTGCTGCAGAGGGAACTTTTCATTGTCTTTGGAACGTGCCAGAGCTCAGCTCTCACATTGCAGGGGCTGAAACACCTCGCTGTGTCCAGCCCTGGATAGCACCAAGTCCAAAAGGGGCAGGTTTTAATGGGAACTTGGCCTGAGTGAAGAGTGCTCAGCCCAGAATTGATATCCAGGGTCTGTTCTGGAGGAAGCAGGGATGTGTTCAGGGTCTGGGGCTGCTGGGACCAAGGGCAGATCTGCTCCCCTGCCCTATTTATTTCAGCTGTTGGGACCAGGGGCAGATCTGCTCCTCTGCCCCATTTATTTCAGACAATGCCCCTGGATGATTGTCATAGACAGATAAATGAATTATAAAAGAAAGGCCTCATGAAATCAGGCCTCACTGCTAAAACTGCCAAAGCTGCCCTGTCATTCCTCCTAAGTGCAGCTAACAAGCAATTTGCAAGTTCCCATGTGAAAGCTGTTTTGAGAATGAGAAGTTCGTTTAACACAACAATTATTCTGAGGGTGAAAAACAAATGCACCTGTGTGCAAACAATAAGATTCATCCCATGAGAACCCACAAAGGAAAAATGCAAACCTATCTGGAGAGAGAGAATTTGATGGACAAACACAACAGCCCTCACTGACCAATGAGCTGAGTTTCACTGTGTGGCTGCCCAGTTAGGTTTAACCCAGTGCCTGCTGATATTTCCTATAAAAAGGAGCTTTGTGAGCAAAGAATTGGCTTCCTGCATGGAGGAAATGGAGTCATGGCTGATTTATTCCAACAGCTGATGGCTGCTTAGTTCACTGCTTATGTTCTTAGGGCTATTCTCCTTCCAGAAGCTTTCTGAGTTCTGTCAAGTTTACCTTTATCCTATTACTGTGCTCCTGGTGAGGAGGAATAATATTTTCTGTCCATCAGCTTGGAGCTAAAGCTTCCTGGCTGAGCTGCTGCTGCATTGAAGGTGACATTGATGCTTCACTAATGATCAGGTGAGGGGACAAGGCCACCCCACAAATTGAGGGAGCTCTCCCCTCTGCTGCAGGGGATGAGGCTTTGGGAGGGAATTGGGCAGCCACAAATGGGAATGTGGGGAGGAAAAACAGGCTGTGAGGTGTTTTGGGGGGAAATATTTGCATTTTTTGTGTTGAAATGCTGGACACAGCAGAGCCAGGCTGTTTGCCCCCCAGCACTGGGGTGGGACAGGGAAGGGGCTGCTGCTGCTGCTGGAGCTCAGCAGTGGGGCAGGACGAGGGTCAATATTGTTATTGCAGCACATGGAACCATCTCCACCCTCTCCATTCCTCCCAGCTCTCCTCCTGAGGGTCTGGCCTTTGTTGTCTTCACAGCTCCTACACCTCACCAGCTCTCACAAACTCCTCAAAAGGCCACACCATTCCACCTGCAGCTCCTCTCAGCTCTGATTTATTCCACTGCTGTGCAAAGCACCCAACAAGAGTTGGTTCCACTCAGAATTGGAGTGTTCCTCGTGGTGCTGTTTGCCAATGAAAGATTGTGATGGAGCCATATCAAAATGATTTATTGAGGCAGCAGAAAGCATAAATTACACATCACTTCTGGAGGGGGAGCATTTAAGGAAGGGTGCCCATGAGAAATGAGGCAGAAGTGTGTCCATGGGGGCTGCTTTGCAGGGAGGAGTTGCTGGGGTGGTGCCCTCAGAATGGTTCTGGTCTTTTTTGGAGGTTACTGGATGGAAAGTCAGGGTTATGTCATTAAAGATCTTGTCACAAAGAGCATCCCAGGTAGCTCTGTCTGCACAGGTTGAGGCACAGCCTTTCCATTATCACTGGTGGAACCTTCATGCCTTGGACTCACCCCATGGGACCCTCGTGCCTTAAATCAGCATTTCAGGCTCTCGGGGTTTTGTGCTGTGTCTGTGTTTCTGAAATTTCCACCCTTCCCACAGGCTGTGACATGAAAATGCCAGAGAGAAACAAAGAGAAGCAAGCAGGAGAACAAGCTCTCCTTGCTCTGTGATGAGGCTGAGGAAGTTTTTGTTTTAACTCTGGGTCAGAGTTAAACCTGAGATTCCCCGTGGATTCTTCCCAAAGCTGCCTGGTGAGTGCTGCTGAGGGGTGCAGAAGAAGGGGTGCCTGGATGACCACACTGATTTTGGGGTGAGGAGGGCACTGACTCCTCAAGTGATTGACTCCATCCTCCTGTGGGCTCACCTCCAGGAGAAAATGTCACTCCTAGGGAAGCACAGAAGCTGCTCTCTGCTAAAGGCAGAGGGCAAACCAGGAAAACATTCAACTGTGCTTTTTATCAAGGCTCCATCCCCATCACCAGGGAAGGGAAAAGCCTGCCCAGACAATCCCAGAGGGCCCCTTTGCCTTGCAGCCCTCCTCCCAAATGCTGGGCTTCATCCCTGCTGCCTGCAAGTACACAGAAATATTTATGGACCTCTTTGCTGTAATGAAATTCCTTCTAATGGCTGCAAATCGCGTGGAATTGGAAGCGATGCCGTGGCTCGACTTGCAGAGTGCTCTTCATGAATTTTCAAGAGCGGTAAAAAAACAGAGAGCACTAATGAAAGTGGGATCTAGGAAAGCTGCTCGATTTTTCTCTTTTTAATATCTGCAGGTACAACCCTGTGTTTCATCTTCTTGCACTTCCCCGTCCTCCCAGGGCAGGCTGGGGATTAGAGAAGGACAAGGAGCAGCAGGGAAAGGTGGAATAAGGTGAGCAGCTCCACGAAATTCAGCGGAGCAGGGAGGTAAAATTTTCATCACGTTGGCAAAGAGAGAAGCTAATGAGCCTTTGGGTGCTGGGGAATTTTATACTGGAGAGAAACTCCTGGAAGGAAACAAGGAGCTGAAGCTGGAAAAGCTCCCTGAAATTTGGATTAAAATCATAAAATGCATTAGTACAGCATCTCCCAGCTGAGTAGAATTGTACCCTGGATTTATTTCTCCCCCTGTATGTGTTCCAGGATCTCCAAAGGGGGTAAAATGTAATATTCAAATGCCTGCAGAACTCCACAGGAGAACATGGAGCAGTGTGACTGCTGCTAACTGGTGATGGTCCCAAAGAGAGAGGAGAGAGCTGGAGAAGATGCTGGAGCAGCTGAGGAGCTCCAGGTCAATCCAGAAAGGAATCATGTAAGTGAGACAAACTTGGGGATTTCCAGCAAGACATCAAGGCTGGGGATAAATGTGTGACACAGGAATAAACTCCCTGGGGAGTTAAACATATTGTGTTTATTTATAATAAACATAATCTGTGCTGCTCCTGCCAGAATCCTTCCTGAGCAGAGCCCTGAGAACAGGCAGAGTTATTCCAGTTCACACCAGTTCATACCAGTTATGCCCTCAGAACATTCCTGCACAAGGCCTTTATTGGATAAAGGAAACACAGCACGGAGAGGAAAACAGCCAAGGATGCACCAGGATGACCAATAAATGAAAAGGCACTAAAGGAATTAATTAGGAATTAGTACTTTCATTAAAGGGAGCTGTGTTTATTGTGGAAATTGCTGCTTGCTGCATTTTTCAGGGAGGAACTTCTAATTACATGGATCCTTTCATTCATCACTTATGATTTTTGGCTGTCACAGACACAAATCCAGAGTGTAGCTGGGCTTCCTCACTGCACATTTGGGCAACTTTGGCCTTTACTATATAGCATCCAGAGCCTCTGTGTAATTAAAAATAAATGCAATATTTCAAATACTCAAAGCAAACAGCAGGGGTCTGGGTATTTTGGCCATGAGGGATGCTCTGAACAGCTTTCACCAGGGATAAATTGAATTTCTGGGGAAATCACTGACCCAACCAGGTGCTTTTAAGTGAAGAAATGAGATAAGGACAAACAGATTTTTAACAAATTTTAACAAATTCACCTCACTCAACAGATGGGTTTGTTGTATAAGATTAAATTGAATAACTCTCTTACCCCACCAATTGTGCTCAATGTTATTACTGATAATTAATGAGGCTGATTATTTTTGCTTTGTATATTTAGGCAAACTCAGCTTTTTTCTCAGAATTAAGCAAAGCTTGAGACATCCCCTCACATTTGTTGAATACCTGCTCCTTTATTATATTGTAATTTAAAAAAATATGCTAATACTTACATTTTGCATATTATAGCAACAAGCAGGAATGTGCAGAACGTGGACACACAGAGCAGAGTGAGTATCCAGGCTATGGAATTCTCCAATTTATTTTGCCCTAAATTTCAAGGAAAAAAAAAAAAGAAATTAAATGTATTATTTTAGTTCAGGTTATTTGAGATGTGTTTAGAATTTAAATATATAATTATATATATATATAAATATTGCAAATATTTAATCAGCTGTTTGATGTGGTTGTATTCAGATCACAAATTAAGGTGCAGATTTTGAAGAGTTGATATCCAGAATAAGAAATTAAATGTAGGAGAGTTTCCATGGCACTGAATTCCTGATTTCAACAATCATTTTCTTTCCTTTTGACATAAAGGAGAGAACAAGTGGCTGAGAAAATTATTGTGCCAATGAACTGCAACAAGCCCCTAAAAACTCCTTTCCATGAGCAAAACTGAATTAAGTGGTCCTGTCCTTGGGTATTGTTGAGAATTAAATAATTTTTTAGGGAAGATAAAGTTTGTTTTGCCATCAGAATGATTTTTCCGCGTTTGCTGTGTGAGCCAGGTGGGGAGGTCAGGGGGAATGTGCTGGAGAAAGGAGGCAAAACACTGAAAATTTCAATTTGTGAGACAAGAGGGGAGATGTAGTAAACAGCAGAGTGTAACAGAGTATTTTTCAAGTGAAAACAAGGAAGTTAAGAAACTCCAAAGATAAGAGCAGGGGAGGATGTCTAAGAACAAACAGTTGATAACGTGCAGTGATAAAGGAACTGTTATTTCCAGAACAAGCAGGAAACACAGAACAGAGTGGCTCCAAAGATGCTAAAATCATGTTCTTCTTTTTCCCCCCCAGCATTTAAGGGGTGAGCTAATTTCAGTGAATTAAATTCAAAGCCCTGTTTTCCTGTCTCCTGTTAGAATTCTGGGATGTTGGGCACGCTCCTGATTAGGCAGGATTTGGTCCCCAGCAATGGGGATGCTCAAAGATGCTAAAATCATCCTCTTTTGTCCCTCAGCACTGAAGGGTGAGAAAATTTCAGTGAATTAATTGTTGATCTGGTCTCTTATATTTATTTCCAGCATGAACATCACAATGAGGGCAGGGAATCACCTGAAAAAACTGAAATGATGCAAGAAAAGGCCTTGAGTTCAAAGCAATCTCTGGAAATATTCCCAAAGCATTGCCTAAACCCAATCCTCTTAAAGGAGTTTATTTTTAATGGACCAGATTTAAACCTCCCTGGCATTAACAAAGTTTTTCCTTCAAACCCCTGTTTTCCTGTTAGAATTCCAGGATCCTGATTGGGCAGCATTTTCTCCCCAGCAGTGGAACAATGGGAATTCTCACCGACAAAAATGGTTTCACTCCAGTCACTCCAGACTCCTGTGGCTCGGCAGATGTGGTTGTGGTTGGCCCTGATCCTGATGGAATATCTGCTGCTGGCATCCACCTGCACCTGGAAACTGTTGGAAGGGATCCTCAGGATCTGCCAGGAGAAGAATTTGTGCTGTTACAGATTAATCAAGGCTCAGCCATTCAGACAGCGAATTTAAACCACGTTTATCTCTTTATTTTTTGTTTTATTAGCTGCGAGCAGCTGGCCTTGCTTTGGAGGGAAGAGCTCTGTTTTTGTAGGTGTAATTTCTCCTAACACACCAATATTCCAGGGAAAATCCCTGGGAAAAAAAAAAAAAAGCCTCATTTTTCCATCCTTCCTCCAGATTCTCGGTGCAGCGTTTTCATGATGGTGAAAAACTGTTCTGAACCCAGATGCACAAACTGAATAAATCCCATTTTGTCCTGCTCTCCCAGGTTCCTTGGGGATGGTTTGTTGCAGATAAAAAAGGCACTGAGGAAAAGAGGAAGGCAAATCCCAACTGTAAAAAAACCAGGAATGTTGGATAATCTTGGAAGCTGGAGGAGCAATTACCTGCTTGCTACCTGACTTCAGGTTGAGGAGATAAAATTCATATTCAAAACATTCCTCGTGGAAAGGAGAAATTGGCTTCTCCCACATGGCCAGGAGATCATTTTGCTGCAGGGATATGCTGATATTTCTGGGAATATTCACTTTCTCTGCAAAAAGAAAACTGCACTGGTGAGTTATTTAAAGAGACAAGTTTAAATACTAAAAACTGCAGCATTTTATAACCTGATAGTGTTTCCAAGTAGGACCTGTATATATTGAATTTATTTCCCTTTTTGGACTGAAAAGATAAGGATTTAGGAGGAATAACTACATTGCTGGTAATAGTTATAGGAAAACAGTTTGGAAAAGCCACTTAAAAGTTCTGGAAAATTACATTGCTGGGGAAAGAGGAATTTATGAAATTAGTTTCCACAGAAGTATCAAATTAATGATGGAACAGTTAGCAAAACTTGATTTTCAGGAAAAAGAAAATGCAGATGTAGCCAGGAAAATTATTGAAAAATGGCAAAAATTCAAAGGAATTCAGCTGCTGTTATGGGAATGACTTCTAAGAAGAAAATATGTGATTTTTTTTTTTTTTCTCTTAGTGAAGTCATGAAAAAGAGAACTCTTATCTGTTTACCAAAAAAAAAAAAAAAAAAAGGCATGGAACTAATGAGGGAAAGCAAATTATTTGTGTGGATGAAAGATGATAGACAGTCATGGCTGATATTCCTTTTTATTCAATACTCTAATGCCTTCCTTTAACTCAAACACCACATGTCTTATTCCTTTTAAAGAAAGGTTGCAAAATTAAGGGCAATAAAAACTGTGTTTTAAGGTATATTGACTAAATCAACTGCAAATTAATATTGGGAATCATGCTTTGGCTAACAAACAGAATAACTAATTGCCTTTCCTAGCTTTTAGTTCTGTCATTCTATAATTTAAAAGAGATGATTAAAATCAAATTTAGCGAAAACAATCCAGTTATTTCTTCCAATTTCCTCAAGATGACTACACCAAATCAACACATCCTTTCACCTGCATCAAGAACCACTCAATCCAACAGAATTTCCTCGCATTTTGACAACCCTGCTAGACATTTTGGGGTTTTTTTTAAGGTGTTCCTACTCACCGATGGCGTTTTGGTTAAATAACTGCTGAAAGGGCTTGATTGCAGCACGTGGGCTGGAGCCATTAATGTGAATGACAATGAGCTTGTCAATCTCGCCAGGTTTAATCTGAGTAGTTGAAAATCTGCACTCAGTGTTCCTGTTCCACCTGTCTCTGGTGTAAGTGGGACATTCCTCGGTGTGTTTCTCATACCTAAATTAAAGTGCTGGTGAGACAAGGGTGAATTCCTTCAAGAAATTCACTGCTGGCTGGAAAAGGAGCAAACACCAACCTGTAAAACAGAAAGTATTTGGTGTCTTCTGGTGCCCTTTGGCCAGGGAGCCACGTGCAACGCAGAGAGACATTGCCAGGGATGGTGACACGAGTGACACAGGACAGGTTGGTGACAGAGGTCCCTGCAGCACCTGGAGAGGCAAGGAATTATAGAGCAGAAAGAAAACCTCGCTGCAAAAATCACAACAAATTCCTGTTGCTAAAACGCTCAAATTCCAGTTTGGAATCAATCAAGCGATCAAATTTCCAGGGCCATTACTGCTGTGTGTGTTGCCTCCAAACCTGCTCCTCCTCAGGCAGGTCTGTGGGTTGGGAAGGATGGGAAGGGTTGGGAAGGATGCAGATTCCCAAGCAGAGTGAGCAAAGCTGTGCCACACAGCAGCACCGTGGATTTCATGTGGAACAGCACAGCAACATCCTCAGGTGCATCACACCAGGTTAGCTCAGCCTCAGCATGGCAATGTCACAAAATTTTATGGGTGTAATTTGGCATTTTGCACCTCCAGATTGTACTGCAGGCTCCACTGCTGTAGAGACTGAATCTTTTTGTAGCAGGTAGAGCGGGAAATGCTGTATTTTTAATTTGAAAGAACTAAACCTGTCACCTTTGAATGTTTCATCCACAGACTGGGGCAGGACACGAAATGCAGCCCTGCCCTGGGTTTGCTCACCTGGCAGAGGTGGGAGGTTTGCCTCCACCCAGTCACTGCTCATCTGAAGGTTCTCCTGGAGGAGCAGGGTCCGCACACGCACCCAGAAGCCATCGTGCAGCGCCGCCGTTCGCGTGCTGTGAGTCCTCCTGGTGTCATACTTGAAATAAAAAATATCAAATAAACACCCACAGGGGCTGGGAGGCAAAAAAAGGGACCTGCAGAGACTGAGCCAGGCATTGGGGTGAGTTCAGGGAGTTGAGCTGAATGGGGAGCCAGTACTTAAAGCCAGGATCCATCCTCCCCTCAGGGTGAAAACTGCAATTCCCAAGGCTGGTCGAGCAGAGCTGTGCCCATGAGGATGGCTGAGAGGGAACCCCTGCAGTTCCCAAAGGTGTTTAGATAAAAGAGATCAGCAGGGATTTAGCTCTCTTAGGGTCCTTGGTTTATTTTTTCTCTTACCTCTTCTGGCACGGGGCTCAGGATTTTCACATCGTATCTGATGGTGGAGTTGGTTTGTTCCTGAGCAGGGTTTGGTTCCCAGTGCAACAGCACTTGTGCCAAGGCAGAGACTGTGAGGGTGAAGTTAACAGGTGGTAAAACCAGAACTGGAAGGGAGGAACAGAAATATCCACGAGTGTCCAATGCAGTGAATTGTTTAGAGCAATACCTGTTTCCAAACAGTGAGCAATACGAGCAAATAATTTAATTTCAATATTATATTCTCTCAATATATTTCTAATATTTGACCAAAAAAACCCTTTAAATAACCAAAACCCCATCAAATAAGAGTTTATTAAAACTTAGCTTAAAAAATGAAATTTTTACAACAGTTTCCACTTGAAGTTTACTGTGATCTATTACATTTGGCTTGTTAATTAGGTCCAGAGTTTTCATCTTGGTCCTCATTGTCACAGAGACACATAAGAAATGGGGTTGCTGGAGTGATCAAGTGCATGAACAATTCTCACCCACCTCAGCTTGCAGGAGAGGGCAGCGTGGGGGGCTCTCAAAGAGAAGGCTGACAGCCACAAGGAGCTGCATGTGAGAGCAGAGCCAAAATGATGAACAGAGGAATTAAGCACAAATGGAAGGAAACATAAAAGGATGGGAACAATAATTTGAAATGACAGGGCAAGAAGGATTCCTGGAGCTCCCATGGAAATGAGGAGGATCTCGTGCTGGGGGAAATGTTAGCGTATAAATAGCAGGGCAGTGAAATAATCAATCTGCTCCCCTCCAGTTCTTCAGAGCCTGCCCTCCCTTATTTGCCAATTCCAAGGCAGTTGAGGGCCATCAGCACCCCTGGGAGTGCCCAGGGCCAGGCTGGATGTGACTCTGAGCACCCTGAGCTGGTGGAAGGTGTCCCTGCCCATGGTAGGGGGTGGAACTGGGTGGCCTTGAAGGTCCCTTCCACCCCAGCCCACTCTGAGATTCCATGATCAGCCCCCACTTCTCTTCTCCTGTGCTTCCAGCCTTTGATGTCAGGAGTTCAGTTTTCAAGCACAGACACAGCTGTAGGAAAACTGCTCCATAAAGGCTCAGAAAACCCCAAAACAAGCTGTGTCTCCATGACTTGAGATTTTTTTCCTCTCAAAGCAAAGCAGGCACCAACTGGGAACCATCAGCCTCAAGAAGCAGGACAGCACTGTCATCCCTGCTCCTGTGCCCATGGAATGCCAGGGACTGCTTTATCCACATGTAGAACAGTGCCCAGCACAAAGAGAGACCCTGGGCACCCACCCAAACTCCTGGCAGCTGGAAACTCCTCACCTGCTGCACCCTGAGGTGTGTCTGCTGTCCAAAGGAGGAGCAGGAAAACTCTCACCCCACTGGCCATCATCTCTGGGCGGTGGATGGGCACAGGCAGGCATCAGCACACGAGCCTTGTCACCATTTCACAGGAGCTAAAAATGAACACAAGGCAAGGGTTAAACACCCAAACCATGGATCAGGATCTATCCCCATGATCAAAGGAGGGAAACTGCTGCCTTGCAGGGATAGACTCCTCTTTTCTTGCAGGAAAATGCTTCTTGTGGGAGCTAAATTTAATACAGGTACCACTGAGCACGTTTGATGGTGCTCCCTTTGCCAGCCCTCTCTGCAAAGCTGCTGGTTTCAAACCCTCATCTGGGGATGTTCAGAGCAGCCATGGAATGGCAGCACTTCTCCATGGAAAGTGAGTCAGGTTTGTGGGGACTGGCTTTGGGGGGAGCCCCATTTCCTCCAAGAACAATATAATAATGGTATTTTTAGCTCCCACTCTCCATGAAATAGCTGCTTACTGGGATTTACTTTCTAGTTACTCCTCCAATAAAGCTCTCTAAAGACAGAGTCACCGCTCACCTCAAGGCTAATTCTCCACCGTTAATTATTGGATGTAAGAGAAACTGCTTTGTTTGTTTCTAATTTAAATGAACATCAATTTTTAATGCTTAAACCCGGCATTTTCCTATGGATTGTTTTGTGAATTACTCAAAGGAACAAAAAAAAAACCTCCCTGTGTAATCATTCATGTATAACCTCATATAAATAAGGGCATTCAGAACAGCAGCTTTCCAAAATGTTCTTACTGAAGAGAAATGCACCCTCCCAGGCCAATCTCACCACCTCCCTGGGGCACTACAGCAATTGCTCACACAGAAAACATAATATTTTCCAATGGTAATGAGCAGGAATAACCCAGGGACTGGAAGCACTCCCACTGATCACAGTTGGAATAATTCTGCTGTACAGTAACTATTTTTCAAAATGCAGTCTGAGTGCTGAGTTCATTAAAATGACACATCATCTACAGTAGAGTGTGTTTTTAATGTCCAAGTCCCCTCATTATCTATATTCACATTTTGTGCCTCTCTGCTTTCCTGACAGCCCGAATGTGCACAAAGGCAGCTGAAACTCGGGAGTTTGCTAATGGATCATTCCTGGGGAGCCAGGGTTTGATTTTGTGTACATTGGGTTGTGGAATGACATCTTGGCCAGGCATTTCGGTTCTCCCAAAATGTAGCAAATCACAGACAATGGGACAACTATTCTTTACAGCACCCATTTATGCCTGCACAAATTACTGGCATATCCTCTAATAACTTTTCTCTCTGTTTGGAAGTAAAAATTCATTATCCTCACACCCTTGAAAATAAAAAGCAACTTTGGGAAACAAGCTTCATTAGTTTCACTGCTGAGAGCATTCACTCTTTTTTTTTTTATTATTTAAAAGAGCAATGACTTCAGTACATTATTTTTTAAAAAATCTTTTAAAAGCCTCATGTTCTGCAAGTGCTTAGCATTCCCATCTGCCTGAATAATGTCAGTATGCTGGTTTCAGGCATTAGCATAACTACAACAGCTGATTCTCCCTTGGGTTTATTTCAAGTGGATTTAGCTACCTGTGGATTTTTTTTTTTAATTTGTTCACAAAAAAGTTAAGGGTTCTGATTTTTCTTTTCCCTATATTTTCTAAAAGACTGTAAAGATTCTTTTTTTCCTGTCTAAAAGCTTGCATTAGATCTTACATTTTTTTGTGCAGCACATTACTGACCTGAAACTGAATATAAAATGTTACTGCAATTCAGATGACTCCTAAATTATCATCCTGTTCTTTTCAGATTATTTTTTCTTGCTTTGTTTTTCCAAAACGCTGTATTTCTTTTCCTTGCTGCCAGGCTAAGATGGAAAGCCCAGCTTTTGGAAGCTGTGTTTCTACAGCTGCATAAGACCACAACCCCTGAGAACAAGCTGCAGTCTGTGATACTCTGTTTCATGGGAGAAATCGCTAAAAAGAGAATCAAAATAAGTGTGTGCAAGTAAAGACAGTATCTAGAAGGCTGCAAGAGGATTTATGCTCCTCAGAAAAATGGATATGGTAAGTTTTCAGGACAAAGCTTTGATCATGTTTTGGTTCTATAAGTAATAAGCAGAGAGGAAAGGTGATATTCCCTTTGTGCAAGGAATACATTCCTTTTAGAAGGACAGCAGAAATCCAAAGCACAAAAAACCAACCTCCTAAAAGTAATGATTTTGTCTCCTACAGCTGATGTGTCTCAACACCTCACAAGCAAGGAAGGAGCAGCAGATTCCAGGTGCTTTCCCCAGTGTGAACTGACTTTAAAAAGCAGGACCTTTGCAGTCTTCAAAGCAAGCCCAAGGCAGACCCAAAGCACAGCAAACACCCCAGGAGGTTACCTGGGCATCTCAAAGTCCTGTGAAGAGCCGGCTCTGTTTGTTCCCCGTCCTCTGGGTGCCCTCCCTGTGGCTTTCTTTTATAACTGCTGCCTTTCAAGCACCAACGGGGCTGGCACCTCAGCAGAGATGGCAGAGGACAAGAGAGATAAGCACGCCCTGAAAAAGGGAACTGTGGATTTAAGCACGGGGTGGAAGGCTCCATACAAGCACACTGCAGCCCAGAAATGGGTTTATTTTATTGATTGAGTGTTAATTATATACAATGGTCTGAGAGCTTTCTGATGGCTTTTCAGGAGTATGAGTAATGTGATGATTGACTGCAAAGAAATAACCTACACTGTTGATATCCCAATTTGTTCTTCTCCTAGAAAATCAAACCCAGACATTGCTGGAGAACTGTGCATGTTTTAGCCAGTTTATTTAATGCCATCTTGTCCAAAGCTCTGGCCCTACAGCAGAACTACAGAACAGGATGGGATTTGGGGTCAGTGGAGAAATCCCCATTCCTGGGGATATTTAAAGCTGTGTGGATGTGGCACTTTGGGACAGGGTTTGGTGGCAAGCCTGGCAGTGCTGGAGAGCAGCTGGACTTGATGATCTTAGAGGACTTTTCCAAAATGACAACTTTGTGATTTCAATTACTCAAACATTTAAATGCTGCCAAAATCCTTCTCATCGAGGAGAAGAAACTCATCAGTTCCATCCCAGTTACTTTGCTATTACCAAATAACGTAACTTTTCTCCCTGCATAACATGTTTTCCCATTGTAAGTCTTTTTCTCTAAACCAAAATGAAACCATGGTAAATCTTTTATGTCTTTTATTGAGTGCTGTGACCTATTCTAGCCCCTCAGTTTAGGATGGACATTGAGTGCTGTGTCCAGCTCTGGGTGTCTCAGTTTAGGATGGACATTGAGGCTCAAGCATGTCCAGAGGAGGCAACGAGGCTGGAGAGGGGCTGGGAACACAAACCCTGTGAGTCAGGGCTGAGGGAGCTGGGGTTGTTTATCCTGGAGAAAAGGAGACTCAGGGGTGCCCTGATCACTCTCTACAACTCCCTGAAAGGTGGCTGTGCTCAGCTGGGCTCGGGCTCCTTCTCCAGGCAGCACTGACAGAAGGAGAGGACTCAGCCTCAAGCTGTGCCAAGGGAAATGCAGGTTGGATATCAGGAAAAAGTTTTTTACGGAAAAGTGATAAAGTACTGGAATGCCCGGGGAGGTGGTGGAGTCACTATCCCTTGATGCGTTTAAGAAAAGACTGAACGTGGCACTAGATGCCATGGTTTAGTTGAGGTGTTAGGGTTGGACTCGATGATCTTTTCCACCCGGGTGCTCCTGTGAGTTGTTTTATAAATTACACCGGGCGGAGCGCAGGCGGGGCGGCCGCGCTGAGGGAGCGGCGCGGATCCAAGGCGGAGCGGGGCCGGAGCTGGGGCCAGCCCATTCCCTGGGCATTGCCGCTCCCCGAGCCCGGCCCATTCCCTGGGCACTGCCGCTCCCCGAGCCCGGCCCCAGGGCAGTGCCGCTCCCCGAGCCCGGCCCATTCCCGGGGCGGAGCCGCTTCCCGAGCCCGGCGCAGCCCTGAGCTCATCGCCCGGCGCTGCTCTGAGCTCATCGCCCGACGCTGCTCTGAGCTCATCGCTCGGCGCTGCTCTGAGCTCATCGCCCGACGCTGCTCTGAGCTCATCGCTCGGCGCTGCTCTGAGCTCATCGCCCGGCGCTGCTCTGAGCTCATCGCCCGGCGCCGAGATCCGGGAGCTGCGCCCCGGTGAGTGAGGGAAGGCGAGCGGGGCGGCGGGGCCGGGGCGGCGGAGCGGCCGTGCCCCGCAGATGCGGGCTGAGCTCTCGGTTGTGCCCCGCAGATGTGGGCTGAGCTCTTGGTTGTGCCCCGCAGGGCCGGGCTGCGGCTGCTGCGGCGGCTGCACGGCGGGAGCGGCACCATGAGGCTGCAGGCGCCGCAGTTCCAGGCGCTCTTCACGCCGGGGCTGCGCAGCGTGGCCGGTGAGTGCGGCACGAAAAGGACCCCGAGCGGGTGGTTCGGGGTGGGAGGGCCTTTAAATCCCGTTCATTCCCATCCCTGCCATGGGCAGGAGCACCTTCCACTGTCCCGGGGTGCTGCCAGCCCCGTCCAGCCTCGCCCTGAGCATTGCCAGGGATCCAGGGGCGGACACAGCTGCTCTGGGAATTCCATCCCAGCCTCTCCCACCCTCACTCCTAAATTTACTCTCCCTCACCTTTTTGCCGTTCCCCCTTGCCCTGTCACTCCATGCCCTGCGTTTTTCTGCTCCCAGAGCCTTCCCCAGGCCCAGCACCCCCAGCCAGTCCCCAGGGACGTGTCAGAGCCCGTTTTTTCCCCTTTGTGGGCCCATTCCATGATGTTCTGTTGTTCCTGGAGAAATTTGGGTTCATGGCTCACTGTTCTCTGCTGTAAATAATCTGAATTCTTCTCCCTTGTCAGCCCCTGACTGTTCAAAATGATCCCCAGGCCAGAGTCCCCAGGACCAACCAGAGACCTGCCAATAGCTAAGGTTTCAGAAAAGCTTCAGAAAAATAAATCAGAATGACAGGGAAAACACCTGTGGGCGCTCAGCTGTGCCACGAATTTTACATTTTGCATGAAGCTGAGCTATTTGCTGCTTCCTGCTTATTTGGGTGTTTATTCCTACACCTGTGAGCTTAATTTTGTGAGAAGGCAGGTACTGGCTGATTGTGCCATGGGTTTATTGCTGTTTGGTTTCCTTTCCCTTCCCAGAACTGTTTGAGAAGAAGAACTATGAGCTGAGAATAGCAGGAGGGGCCGTGAGGGATTTGCTGAGCGGGGTGACACCACAAGACATCGATTTTGCCACCACAGCTACACCAGCAGAGATGAAGGAAATGTTCACAGCAGCTGGGGTTCGTCTGATCAATAACAAAGGAGAAAAACATGGAACCATCACTGCCAGGGTGAGTTTGGGATTTGTTTGGATTTTCTTTACCTGTCTGTGGATATGCAGCATGTCCAGTAAAAAATTTGCTCCTTGTTTGTTAAAGTATCACAGTAGGAGTTTAAATGAGACCCTGCTTTAAAGCCTGGAGTATTGTTGTTTTGTTTTTCTTTTTTTCTTTGATTATTCATTGTAGAATTCAACTAATTGTAATATTTTAATGCATGTAACCATGCTCCTGTGTCATCATCAGAAAAGATAATATTGGATGCCTACACATGATCCTAATGTTTCCTGCTCCTGATGTCCTCTCATGTTCTGTTTCCTCTGCCTTGCTCCTAGTCCATCTGCAGGAAGATTTCTGCAGGCTCTGTAGAAAATCAATAATGTCAAGATGATTTTCAGAAGTTCCTATTGCTCAGCTCTGTCTGAAAGCACTGCACACATTGCTGTGCACGTGTCCACCCACTGTACACAGACACAGGGCTGGAAAAATGAACAGCTTTTGCATTTAATTTAATTTAATTTCATGTCGTGGCTGTGTTGAAGTAACGCTGTCTGTGGGATTTGCAGCTCCATGAACAGAATTTTGAAATTACCACTCTCCGAATAGATGTTGTCACCGATGGACGGCACGCGGAGGTGGAGTTCACCACGGACTGGCACAAGGATGCTGAGAGGAGGGATCTCACTGTCAACTCCATGTTCTTAGGTACATTTGGAAAACATCTAGATGAAGGAGTGAGTTTGAGTTTGGCCAGTGAGTTCTGTCTCTGTGAGAATACATGAGGTGATCTGACAGGCCAGGTCAAATCACACAGCTTCTCATTTCCAAGTGAGAATCTTTTGTTGTGTCAGCCACATTTGTAAATTCATGTTCTGGGGTTTTTTTTTTCATTTTTTCTAGGTTTGGATGGGACACTCTATGATTTCTTTAATGGCTATGAAGACTTGAAAAACAAAAAAATCAGATTTGTGGGGAAGGCAGCTGAGAGAATACAAGAAGATTATTTAAGAATTCTGAGATACTTCAGGTAAGAGCTTTTGCCTTTTCTTGATAAATAAACTGTGTAAAGTTTCAAAAACATGCAAAAAGATACCAGTGATGTAAAAAGAGTTGGAGTTGTCATATTTCCTTTCCAACCTAAATGATTTTATGATTGTAAGTGGAATAGTTTTCCAATCTAACATCCAGGGGTTTTATTTGGCAGATTTTATGGAAGAATTGCAGAGAAACCTGGAGATCATGAAACTTGTACACTGCAAGCAATTAAAGAAAATGCTAAAGGCTTGGCTGGAATATCAGGAGAAAGGATTTGGGTGGAACTGAAAAAAATTCTTCTTGGAAACCACGTCAATCATTTGGTTCAACTCATGTATGAGCTGGATATTGCCCAGTACATAGGTAAAGTGAAATTAAGTTTTAATTTTCTCCTCCTGTTTCTTACACAGACTGAATTTGGTGGCAAATTGAGATCAAACTTGGGTTTACACAGAAATCAGATTTTATTTTGATCCTGTGCTAATATCCACTTCTCTTATTAACCCTTCTTTGCACTTCTTGTGTGTTTTTAGGGCTACCACTTGATGGGAATTTAGAGGAATTTGCCCGAGTCACTAAAAACATCCAAAATCTGTCTCCAAAACCCATGACTGTGCTGACATCCTTGTTCAAGGGGAAGGATGATGTCACAAACCTGGACCTGAGGCTGAAAATCTCCAAGGAAGAAAAAAACCTTGGCCTTTTCTTGGTGAAGCACAGGCAGGAATTAACCAAAGCCCAGGGGCCAGAACCACTGAGACCATACCAGGATTTCCTGATGGATGTGAGTGCAGTTCAGATGCTCCACTGGGGCCTTCACAGGGAACTGAATTCATTTCTAGGCTTTTCTAATAAACAAACCTCCTGTATTTTAGCACTTCTCTGGAATTTCAGCAGTTTTTCTCTGAAGCAGTTTTTGGACTGATTTAAAAGTCAGTCAGGCTGGAAAATGTCCCATTCAGTTTCTTGTGGCCTTACCTGGGACTGGCAGTTTGTCCTGCTGAAATATGAAACAGGAGCTGAACCTCAAGGGGAATTTGGGGGTTTTTCTGTGAAATTCAGCTCTGAATTGTGCATGGAAAATCAGTGCAATTCCCTGGTTCTTCCTTAGGCAACCTGGGATGTTCTTCCCCAGCAGAATGAGAGAATTTCCAGGTGAATTCTGCACTTCTAGAGCAGCACCTGATGGTGAGGGCAAGAACCCAGGGCCAGGCCTGCCTCCCACAGGAAAGGTGATGGATAAGGATTCCAGCCATTCCCTGTGATTCAGGGAGTCTCCAAGGATCTCCCAGAGCCTGCAAGGCTCAGTTTTAACCCCTGAGAGCTCCTTGCTTCCACAGTCCCAGCTTGTCCAAGATCTTGGCTAACAAAGAGTAATGGGAACAGCACAATGCTGAGCACACGTGGAGCTGGTTTTTCTGTTTCATACTGAACCCTCTCTTTTTTTTTTCTCCTAGTCTAGGGAAGCTCAGACCAATTCCAAGATCTTTGAGCTGCTGAAGTACCAAGGAGAGGAAGAGCTTTTGAAGGAAATGCAGGAATGGACTGTGCCCTCCTTCCCCGTCAGCGGCCACGACCTCCGCAAGATGGGGGTGTCCTCTGGGAAGGAAATTGGGACAGCACTGCAGCAGCTCAGGGAGGAGTGGAAAAAGAGTGGATACCACATGGATAAAGAGGAACTGCTGAGCTGCCT
>VWYP01027691.1:6101-19904 GCA_013400435.1 Pycnonotus jocosus | reverse complement strand
GGGAAAAAAAAACAGAGGGAAACCTATCACTTGAAATTTCCACTTTTTTTTTAATATCATGATATCTGGGAATGGAGGGGAAAAACAAACAAACAAACAAATCCCAAAAAGTAAATTCCTGACTAAAACTCTGAAGCCCTGAGCTGAAAAATACCAGGGATACATGTGCATAATTATGGTAACACATGAATGTTCCTCAGGGGCTAAGCATGGTTTGCACAATCAGAATATGTCGGGCTCTAGCACGAAGCATATAAAAAGGAAATATTTTGCAGAACAATTTTCTTTGGAAGATAAACTCATATATTTTGCTTAAAGAAAAGATCTGCAGCAGATAGAGGAAATTCCTCCGTATTTTTACTTCTGGTTTAACTTCTTAGAAAAATAACAAAACAACAAAAGCAGCAAAATAAACACACCCCCACACACACTTGTTTTTTTGTAATGGATTGCAGAGTTGCAGTGTAAACATAGATACATATTTGGCCCGAGGCAGACAACAGTGCTACTATCATTAGGGAAAAAAGACTTTAGAGGGTTCCAGGTTTTCAGCCCAGCTGAGCTGACAGCAAATTCAGCTGAGTAGATCAGGGAGAAAATGCGTTTCCCATATATATATTGGGATGCACAGAATGTACTATGGCTTCTTTCCTGATCAGTGCTCTATATGTGTGTGGTAATTCAGTATCATCCCTGTCTGTTGTAAAAAGCTCCGTCTGCTCTGTGACATCTCGCTTTCTTTCACAGTGCAAGAAAGGCATTGGCAGATGAAGATCAGAATTCTACCTCATTTTATGCATGTTTTATTTGTGGACAGTGTTTTTCATTGGCCATGTGAGCAGTTGTGTAATTAATGACAAAGCTCATCCTTGTCCAGACACACCAGCTTCCACTTAGGCTAAATTATTCTCATTAACTGACTCTTGTATGGAAGTTGTGATATGTGGTTGCAATCCTTGCACAAAGCTTTTAAGACTGTAGGTATTGCCTCATGATCAAGGGGATCTCAAAAGCATGGACTGGCATAGGTTACAATTCTTTCTCTTCTAGAAAAAGGCATTCATCTCTACAGCCAAGCTGCTCTGAGGGGGAAGAACTGCCTGTTCTCTGCTGTTATGAGCACTTTCTATCTTTTAATCTCTTTGCTGCACAGCTGGTAGGAGCAGCAACGAGCCTAGAACTGAAGGACAGAGAGAGGCTTTCAAGTGCCATGTCAGGAATCTAATTAGAATTTCTTAAAATTCAGTATCTAAGTGTAAGAGAAGATAAAGAAAACCCAATCCTTCTTGATAGGCAAACTGTTACTACACATCAGTGGACTCTTCTCATGAAACATTTTTTTTCTTTTCTTTCCTTTTCTCCATTGTGTTATTTAGAAGGATTTTAGCTATTTCTCAGCACTGTATTTCATACAATCGTTTCTCAAACTTTCTGCCAACTGTAGACTAACAAAGCTTCACTTTTTGACCAGTTTTCATCAATATAGACATATTACAAAAATGAAAATTCAGGGCTATGTTTTTGAAGTCCCACAAGCATAAAACATTTAAAGGTATGATTGTGTTATCAAAGACTGAATGTCATATTCTTCAGTGGAAGGGAATGAGATAAATTTTAGATCTTCTATTTAGAGTCTAACTCTTTAAGATCTATAATCTAAACACCTACAAGTCCAGTAGTCACCTCATGCTTCTGATCTGATCATCTTAGGAAAGGTTTTGACACCTACCTTTACATTTTTGAATCACACCACTGAAATCTCTTTGTTTTTCTACTCTAAAAAAAGAGCACAGATAATTAGATCAGAATTCCATTCTCTAGAATCACAAAAGAAAAAATAATTCAGTAATAGGCGCAAGGTAGGATCAGTAAAAATTATGCTGCTAGTCAGGACTAGTTAATGAATTCAGCATGTACTTTCTGAGACTAATAATTATGAAAGAAAAGAAAAAGAATTGTCAGAGTAAGGATTACATCCAAATAAAACTGATTTCAAAATTTATGGTGTAAATTATTCCTTTTTAAAGTATATAAAGTGTATGCTGCCAGCCAGGGACACAACTTCAACAGATTCTCTAAGTGCTTCAAAAGTCTGTAACATAATTATCTTAAAATGATGTATGAAAGGAAAGATTCCACATTTTAAGACCCACAAATAGTAAGTACTAAAATTATTTTGCTTTTGTCTGCTTTTGGATATTGTATATGGTAATATAAACCACTGGAACTTTGTAAAAGGGTTTAGTTGTGATTTTAAAAAAGGTATTTAATTTGTGTAAGATATTTATCATTTTAGTGTCTCTACTAAATTAATTGCATCTTGCAATAGCATGTGTTTAAAAACATTTGAAAAGTTAATGTGTGATAGCACTAAAGATATTTCTGTAAACACATGCAGAATATACCAGAAGATATATATTCATTTTTAGCAACTAAAATTCAACCATTGCATCAGTGTATGCTGGGGGCTGACTGACACATTGTCCATAAGCCAACAATGTGCCTTTATGGTAAAGGAGGTTAATTGTATCTGTGCTGCATCAGGAGAAATTTCACCCTCAGGTTCAGCAGGGGGAATGATCCTTCCTCTCTGTCCAGCATTGGTGAAGTCACACCCTGTGTCTCATTCTGGGCTGCCCCCTCTGAACATCAGAACCTTTCTTACTCTGAAGGTGACTAAGCACTGCAAGGGAATGCCCAAGAAGTCTGTGACATTTCCATCCTTGCAGATATTCAAAAGCTGTCTCCATGTGACCCTGGGAGACTGAGTACAGGTGGCTCTACTGGAGCAAAGCATTTGAACCTGATCACATCCAGAGGTCTCTTCCAACCTCAATTCCTCTATGAGTCTATGAAATAAAATTCGGTGGTGTCATAAAGCTTCACATTGCAGCACTCCTTTTTCTGAAATATCTGAAAGCTTTTTATTTATCTGTTTTTATGTATTGTTGTTTAACATTATTCTGTACCATTATATTTTTTGAAGTGAAAGCTAATACCTAAGGAGTAACACAAAAATGTATATCTACATGAAGTTCATTTGGAAACTCTGAGTTTCCTACTGAGAACTAATTGGGTTAACTCGATTAAACTAAACTAAACTTTTGGAAAGAGCATTAGCTGAGATAAGCCAAGGCTAGTGGAACAATGCCACCATCCCATCTGACCCAGCTTGTCATGCAGGAGATTACTGTGGCTAAACAGAGCAGCTGACAGGAGAAAATCTCAGGGACAGGAAAGGAGCACAAATGATGATTCATGCTCTGTGTGCCTATTGTAGCTTCGTGCTGGGAATGTGTTTGCAAATGCTAATAAATGTGCAGGGGAATAGGAACGTGTCATACCTAAGTCCATCCTTTCTGATGAGGACCGTGAAAAATTCTAGCTGTTCCTTCATCTCCCCTAAACTTAAGAAAATGTTAGAATCTGAATTCTGATCAACTTATATTTTTTGCTCTCCAGACATTGAATTATGTACCTCTCACCAGTTGTCTTCAATCATAAACTCTGTGTTTATATATATATATATATATAAAGAGAGAGAGAGAGAGCAGTTCTGGCTTCTTTTTTCCCTTGCCAAGGTCAGGATGAATAGTACACAGGAAACGTAGGTTTTGGGTTCAGTCTTGGATGTTTACTATTTCTTATCTATTTACAGACTCACAAGCTGTGAACTTTAACTAGCAAGTTAGAGAAACAAGGTAAAATGGAGTACCTCTAACTCTTTTCAAGGTTATCTAAGTGCTAATCACCCAATAACAAGATGACACCTATATTATTTATATTTTTGACCCTATAATGACCACCCAAGGCCCGCAATGAGGACCTTTTTCACTCAGTTACAGAAAATCACCCAAACCCGTGAAGAAGGAAGAAGGTGAAGAAGAAAAACTCAGACAATTCCCAAAGCCCTCTATCTTGACTCACATGTATTGCTATATACTAAAATCCCCAAATCTAAGTTCCCAGGATTCCAATGTGTGTATATATATATATATATATATATACAATCTCATGTATGCCTTAAAGAATTTGCAAAATTTCTGAGGAAAGACTGCTTTTACTATTAGTTAAGTTTCCCTGTCTTTGCCTGCTGATCCATCAATAATACTCCTTTTCAGGTGTGGGAAGCAATAATTTTGGCTATTCTTAGTTTCTACTTCATACATATAAATCTTCACATTTTTCTAAACCATCATACCAGACATTTTCTTTTTACAATCATGAACTCATGAATTATTTTGACGTGTAATTTCAGTACAGATCCCATGGAGGGAAAAGCAATAGGGGATGATATGCTGTGCTTTTAGTATACCGTCAGACAAGAATTGGGAAAAAGGATTTGTATTAGGTAATTTAGCAGCTTGAAGTCAAGTGCAAATACAAACTCAAACATGTCTTAGCTAATTTTAAGAACTTTAGTAAGAAGACTTTGGTCCTGCAGCATCACTGGCTGCAATAAGAACCAAGGAAGTCATGGCAATTAACTTAGGTAGCTTAGTTAAGTATTTAAATAGAATAAGTAAAATAAATTTTCTGGGTTGTCTTTACTGATGTGCCAGCTCTGACTTGGCAAAGCATCCTGCGGGATTCCATCACTCCATTACTCACTGAGGAAAGTTTTCAGCAGGCAGCCTGCTGCCTACAATAATGCAAATCACCCAAATTATGCTATACACAGTTATTTTGCTAGTGAGACACTAGAAATGGCACATCTGCAAATGAATGGAGAACCAGTTATCATATAACTAAAACATCATTATAAAACTAAAGACAAGAGTATATAAGGGTACAATTTTGCAATTCTGGGATGCCCCATCTTACTGCCATCTCAGACTAGTATTAGATGACTTTATGTTATGGACATAAACCCAAAATATTGATATGTGCTAGAAAGACCAAAACCCAGGAACTTTAAATATTATCTTACACTGCTTATTACATCCACAGGTGACAAAGAAAAAAGTAATTCTTTACCCTAGGGGATACAAAGCTTTAGAGGCTTGCTATAAATACTGGTTCTATACCTCCCTCCTAGAAAAGCAAGTACGTGCACACATAAAAATCATCCATAAAATAAAGGCAGAACATAAAAACCTGCTGGGTTAGGAGGAAGGTTTATCTAAATTATTCTCCTACCTCTTATGGTGGCCAATACAGATATAAAGAAATAATAATGAATAAGAATTACAGTGGTACTTTACAGGAATACTTGCTTGCCTTTCAAGAGTTTGCAATTCACAAAGGTGATAACTTTGTAATGAATGTTCCTTTGCTGGTTTTCTTTTCATAAACTCCTCCCTTAAGCTGCTATTTTCTCTTGTATTTGATGGTAAGTATCATTAATGATGAAAAATATTAGGAAAGACTAATTATAAGCACTGCTCTTATGCTTCTATACACAGATAATTGTGATTAGTCAAAACTCCATTAAAAAGTAGTTATAATGCCAATTAAATTATGCTTTCTCAGTACAAACACAGAGAAGAAAAAAAAAAAGGTGAGGAGGGAGAAACAAATGACCTGTATGTTACTAATAGTATAGAGGCAGATACTTTTTACCTTAATATAACTTCAGTGACAAAACTGCTGAACTACTGATTAAGCAACTTAGTATTCTAATTGTCTAATTCTCACTTCACTAGTTTCTATGAAATCTGCTTTAAATGGAGCTGACTACTTTTAAAGCTCAACCTTTCTTTGCAAGTACTCTCAACATTTTAGAAATGAAATTGAACATGCATAACACATTTGAATATATTCAAGCAAGACTTAGTTATTTCCTTGTATCACAACACCATGATTTTACATGTATGTCTAACACAAAGGCTGAGTCATAAAGGCATTTGGAGAAAAGATCACTTGTAAAAGTCATACAGAACTTCAAAATGCTGTGTTTTCCTATTCCCTGTGAGATACAGACTACCCATATGACCAACATGTCCTCTGAGATATTTCCTTTCCTTTTTTTTCTTTAAGAGAAAATTGACAGCATGTGGTGTGGCTTACTGAACCTCCTCCACTCCTACAAATCTTGGCGAGATTCAGACAAAGCTCTGCCTTCCCTAGGTCTTTCTCTGAGCCCAGCCTCTCCCGTGGCATTCATGCAGTTCCTCCCTTCCTTACTGCATGGCCACAGATGAGTGTGCTGGGGCTGCTGCAGAGCAAGCATGTGTCCTGAGTGAATGCAGATCATAGGGAAATGGAGGGGGATGATCATGGGGAAATGAGACGTAATTATGATGGAAATGGTTGCCTGTGCTATGAATGAAGATCACCTGCCCAAATAGGAAGTAGAATGGGAGAACAGGGCAGCTCTGCATTATATTCCCAGGAAAGAAGAAAGAAGGTAGGAGAGTAAAATGATGTTAAAAACTCTAGAGAAAGTAAGTAAAGGAGGTTTCTTCCAACAAGCTATAGGACTGTGGGAGTCCTGTTAATTGTTCCAAGCCCTCTAATTGAACCTTGATTCCCAGGACACTCCTAACTTTTTCAGACTCCCTTTCTCATTCGTGACCTGCTAAAAAAGCAGCTCTAGACCATGGCAAACCTCTCCCTTCTATCATCAACCTTTTAAAATACTAATAGGCCCCAGTTTCTCCTTGAATTCATTTTGCTGTCACCTCAAACCCAAATTTTGCCTGCACAACTAAAATCTTTGAGCCGTTTCTCAGTGTACCCTAGAGCAAATCAGTTGGGCAGCCAAGCAAGCAGTCAGATTTCTTCTCCTCACCAAGAGCCTGTAACAAAAAGATGCAGAGGAAGAAAATCAGTCATACCCTTCCTGTCTAAACAGTTTCTGACAGCTCGTTACAATTATTGAATGTCAACAGTGAATTCAGCCATATGCAAATATGTAGACAGAGATAGTTCCTGCACAAGACTCAGCTGATTCAGAAACAAAACAAAGCCTCAGCAAAATGGACACAAGTTAAAGAATTTACACAAATATGTATACATGCACTAATATACAAGACCACAGTCAGTACCTCAAAATCAATTTTTTAAAAATATAAACTTTTTCAATGGCTCTGGTAAATCTTTATACAGTGTCCTTTCTGAATAAAACTACAACATAGTACAAGACCAAAATCAGAGCACAACATTAGTTGGTCTATGACAACATAAAAATGTTTCAGAACCTTTGTCATTGTCAACATTTCTGCAAAAAAATGAGATTTTGTAAAGAAAGGATGTTTACCAGAAATGCCTGATGCAAAACAGAACATCTTTGTCATATATTTATACCAGTTCTGTCATAATACAAGTCAAACTCTATACAATGTGGATAACACTTGTTTTAATGTATTTACATCTTAATCCCTATTTTTCTCATACATGTGACTTTCCCCCAAGCGTTCTAGTTTTACTTGCAATATTTACATAGTGACATCAGTGTTTACAGTAATTTAAAATTTGGGTTTTTTAGAAATTACAGTTCTTGCCTTATTATTCTAAAATGCTTTTAACATTTCCAGTGTCCTTTGTCCACTTTATTCAAGTAGTCTTTATGCACAAAAACAAATGGTCTAAACATCCATGAAAATCAGCTTCTACTGCATTTTCTTGTGCACAGAGGAAATTGAATGAGGTACCTAGAAATGAGGATGAGGACAAACATCTTGTTAACAGCAACAGAGGCTTAAACATCTTTAAATCTAAAAGGCCAGAGGAGTCAATGTATCTATCTGACCCTGCATATTCCAGGCTTCAGTCACATACTTTTGAAGCCAGGACTGAAAGTATGGAACATTCTTAGAGTTTACCTGAATAAGTATTTCTTTTTTCACTCAAGAGGAGTTATTTCCTTATGAAATATTTGTACATTTTAGAGAAATGGCACAAACTACCTCTTTGCCCTTCAGATGACTTTGGTGTCTTCAATGTTGCCTTCAATGTTGAATATGAGCTGTAAAAACTTCCTTTATTCCTCATTTTTGTTACTGTTATTTATCTACTAGTAACTTGAGAGTGCTGTAGCTTTAGTAATGATATAACCAGGCACTTGAGAATTTTTTTCTATTAGAAATCTTGCATGGATACATTTGTCAAGAGGTTTAGGAGCAGGGTTTCTTTTTGTGATCTTTTCTGTGATTTTTTTTAGTCCAAATAGCAAAGCAGCCATGTTTGACACAAGTAGTTAGATGGCTTAATCCCTTTCAAAAGATTTTTACCTGAGATTTATAGGAGGTGGGGCTTCTCAGACACTGAGCAGGTTAGAGAAAAACTCCTGAATGAAGGCTGCCAAACTCTATAATAACAGTTCACAGCTTGCTTGGACTCACCCACACAGCATGTACAGGACATGGATATGTCATAAGAAATTTGTAGTAATGTATTTTTAGGCCATTCATAAATTTTGACCTTACTCCTATACTGTAGCCACTGAGTTTTTCTCCACCTGGTTAACCACAATGAGAGAAGTTTACAACAAAGTCTTCAAATCCCTTTCTTACAACAGCTGTAGGCAACCATACTGCTGCACTGCTGTTGCATCCATCTATCCATGTAGTACCCAGTTCTTGGTAGCCATCTTAGAACACAGCCCAGCTTTTTTTTAGTCAAACTTTACAAGTTTTAAGGTTTCAAGCTATTTTTAGCTGCTCTGTTAAGTAAACAATCCCACAAATATATTTCAATATCAGGCAACTCATATTATTTGTTGTCGTTTCTTTTCATGTGAGAACCTGATCCCATGGGAATTTGTGAAGACACAGGGTCAAGAAAGAAAGGGCAGTAATTGGAGATGGCAGATTTGGTTCATTAAGTATTTATTTATTCTCTCTATGCTGGTTTTTGTCAGCATCTTTACCATATCTGTTCCCTTTCTAATTTAATGTCGGTTCCCATCAGTGCTTTACATTTTCTTTCTGAAGAATAAATAGACTGACAGGGTACAGAGCTCATCCTGCAACCTAAAAGAAGGCAGTGAATATTTCTGTTGCTATTTTTAAATGTAAACGCTTGAAAATTTTATCTTTACAAAAAGGTAATTCCTTTTTTTTTTTTTTTCTATGCCCTTTTAAAAATGGAAGCAATGATTACATCATATAAACACCATATTTTGGAATTGAACTATTTTTTAATAATCATTTTGACTTAAGATAACTTATAGAACCAATTTAAGATATAGAAACAAAAGATTAGTCTACAGAACAGAAGTAAGAGAAACAAGCAAAGAGTGTCTAATAATATCTAGATATTGAGTGCAAGATTTAAGTGTTATTTCAGAGCCAAATGACTAAACGCAATACAGATACTCCTAAACTTCCATCTATTCATGTATTTAAGATGATCATTACCCCATCTTATTTCACTGGCAGCATTTATACTTCCTGCTGAGCTGTGAATATTAACCTCTACATGTCTTCCTTGTCTAAATGAAAAGTCATGTAGTAGAATTCCCTGTTCTTTAGGAAAAAAAAAAGTCAAGGGAAAGTAGTGCAATCTAAAAAAAACCCCAAACCTAACATATTGTAAATTCAGCTAAAAAACTTCACAAATAAAATGAACAACAATAATATCACAATTAAAGATTCGTGCAAAATTCTAAAATAAATGAATATTAAATTAAGAAACTTTTAAAAAGAAAGAATTTAAATTGAAAGTATACTTTGATTGTAATTATAGCTTAGATATTCCTGCTACAATGAGCTATAGAGAATGAGTTCTTTCTGAGTAAGTACACAAGCATTTCTAGTACAAATACTGAGAAATATGCTCATTGAAGACAATTGTTCCTCTCCACAAAGTAACTGAAATATTAATGAAAGGAGAACAAGGAAAAATTAATTGAAACTATCCCAAATATTTGTAAAATTTCCTCTCTAATAATTTTCTCTATTTTATTTAGCTTTGCAAACATTACTTAATACATAGGACACTACTAATTTAAATATGGAGAAATCGCTAGGACTGAAACTTCAATGTAGACAATTGTAAAAGTAACTGCTATTAATATTTTTGCAAGATACTGATAATAAATAATTATGCTTTAAAAAATCCTGTGTTGGAAATATTAAACTCAAAGTATACTTTTTTAGTCTCAATCTTTTAAGTAGATTATATACATCCATAGGGAATTCCTAGTTCTATTCCTTCTGAAAGAGGAAATTTGAAGGGGAAAAAAACCAAAAAAACCCTACAACAACAACAACAACAACAAATCAACCAAGACTTCTTTTAATTTATACTTTAAGAGAAATGTAAAGCTTAATTCAGCTTTGGACCACATCTTCAAGTATCTTTTTTTCCATTAAAGAAATTGTTTGTTATGAAGAAGATCTTTGCAAATAGGCATTTTCCTCATGTTGCAGACTCCCTTTACTAACCTATAAATGTCAAATAAAAAATGGTAGAGAGCATTTTTTGTTTGTTCCAGGCCTCGAGGCCTTTAAAGTTAATTTTGGCAGACTACAAAATTCTCAAATGGGCCTCAGAAATCCAACACACGGAGATTTATCTGCAGTATTTTTAAAATTTGGATTAATTGCTTTTGAAGATAAAATGCACTCCAACTGTCAGTCGCATAAAATTTCTCCTCTTTAGAAAATCTCAAGTCACTTGTTTCAACTTTCAGCTGGGGCTCCTCAGGATTCTTTCCTTCTGGTTCTGGTTTTCTTCCACCTCATCTTAATATTGCACAAACAGAGTTATACGTGCATGTCTCTTCTTTAGATCAATTTATTTCTGTCCAAAATGAAATCTCAGCCTTTCTGCTAAGTTAAAATTCTCAAAGATTTCTGTGGTGAATTGACCTTATCAAGAGCACAGGGGGAGAAAATAAAACGTAAAAGTTTCTGGGATAATCTAAGGCTATGGAGCTCACTCACCAGTTACCACCATGGACACAACAGACTTGACTTGAGGAAATTAATTTAATTTATTGCTATTTAATAACAGATCAGGATAGCAAATAAAGCAAAATAAAATAAAATAAAATAAAGCAAAAACTATATACACTTCCATTTCACCTCTCTCTTCCCATGTTAAGCTTCATTTCCAGCTCTTGTACTTCCTTCCGCCCCTCACACCAAACTATACAGTAGGATGGAGAATGAGGGTTGGGGTCACAGACCTCCATTCCTGCCAGCAGTCTGCCCCAGTGCAGACTCCTCATGGTCCACAGTCTTTGTGTGAAGCCCTTCTTGGTCAACAGAGTGGGTTATCTCCTCCACTGCAATCCTTCCTAGGCAGAACGGGGATAACCTTCTTCCCCTTGATCTCCTCCTCCAGTGCAGTTTCTCTGTATTTTACCTTTTTCTGTCTGTATGTCCCCTGTGATGCCTTTAGAAAGAGTCCTTTGGAGCAAGGGTGACCTCATGGCTTTGACTTTGTGCAATACTAAGGACACCAATTTCCCAACAGTACATTTTCTGCAGAGCTTCATGCTTCAGAGTAACCATTATTATTTTAAATATAATACTGATTATCTTATTGCAGTTTTGAAAAGCAGAGAAAGTCAGTGTATAAGCCCAGAAGTAGGTAAGAACTTATCATATATTAAAACAAAAAATGACGAAAGGAAAAAAAAATGATAGAGAGATTTTACTTAAAATTCAAGTTATTTACTAATACATTTTATATTTATATACTTATTTTAAAAATATTTATAAATATACTAAGAATATATAATAAGTACAAATACTGATTGTCACTTTGAAAGAAGTATAATATTTGAATCAAGAAAAATTAATAACAAGATAAATAAATTTAGATAAATTTAGATAACTAAAGATAGATTGCTCCTCATTTTACCCATGAGGAGCAATTTACATGATTGTGGAAGTTCCCATGTTATTTTCAAGATATTGTGTGTAAAAATTGCAAGAAACAGTAAAAGAATATTTTTCCAATCTATTAAGGTAATCATGTCCTCATAGAAATATAATTCAGGTGGGCAAGACCTTGGGGAGGCTTTAGTCCAATATGCTGCTCAGAGCACATCTGAGTCTGAGGTTAAATAAGGACACCCAAGGTTGTGTCCAGTTAGGCCTTGAAAACAAGTGAGGATTGAAACAATCCTTCCTGGGCAATCTATCCCATTGCCCACAAGGGAAAACAAAATCTCTCTGAATTTCCCCTGTTTTAATTATGTGTATGTTCCCTTGTCCTCCAGCCACCCACTACTGTGAAGGGCCTGGTTCTGTGTCCTTGCTGACCTCCCCACAGCTATGAGTGCTGCTCTTAACTCCTCCACAGCGACCTTTTCTCCAGGCTGAAAAAGCCTTGGTGTCTCAATCTCTCCTCAGAGGACCAGTACTCCAGCTCNTCATAACCTAGCTTGGAAATTACAAGAAGCTTAAGTTGGTATTTTCAGGGTGCAGTGTCACATGGCAGCCACAGATCACCCATAGACAGCCTAATATGGAATAGCAAAATTTAACCCCAGTTTGGCAAAAGAAATGANCTCATAGAAATATAATTCAGGTGGGCAGGACCTTGGGGAGGCTTTAGTCCAATATGCTGCTCAGAGCACATCTGAGTCTGAGGTTAAAGAAGGATGCCCAAGGTTGTGTCCAGTTAGGTCTTGAAAACAAGTGAGGATTGAAACAATCCTTCCTGGGCAATCTATCCCATTGTCCACAAGGGAAAACAAAATCTCTCTGAATTTCCCCTGTTTTAATTATGTGTATGTTCCCTTGTCCTCCAGCCACCCACTGCTGTGAAGGGCCTGGTTCTGTGTCCTTGCTGACCTCCCCACAGCTATGAGTGCTGCTCTTAACTCCTCCACAGCGACCTTTTCTCCAGGCTGAAAAAGCCTTGGTGTCTCAATCTCTCCTCAGAGGACCAGTACTCCAGCTCTGGACCATCCTGGTGGCTCTCCCTTGGGTCCATTCCAGTGTAACGATGACTGAAACATCTGACAACCATAACAAACAGGTTATTAAGTCCTTTCTGTGGGTCAAAATGAAGTAGAATGATCTACTTCATGATATGAAGTAGAAAACATTCTAAAATAGAGAAGAAAAAGACAAAGCTCAATTTTACAACAGAAGAACAAGATGGGTACCAAGATGACTTATCCTTCTATAAGGGACATTGTAGAACATAATGTTTTAGATACTAGAATTCTGGTTCTAAATTAAAGCATATTTTACTATACTGTTTATATTAATGGAATATAATTTGTGATGAATGCAGCAAAGCAAGAGAAAGATGACTCTTGACAGCAGTAATGTTTTTTGATGGGCAAGCTCAAAAGCACTGATTTTCCTGCAGACTTCTGAAGATGAAATCACAGTTTTTTCCTGCTGATATGGACAAAACAGTGGATGAAAAAGACCTGGTCTTAGGAAAATGGCACACAAGAAACTGATCACTGTGCTTCAGAACAATTCTTCATCCTTAGCTCTGCATGTTCCTTTTCTGTTCCTAGCCTGTTTCTAAGGAGTTAGCTATTTTTACAGCAGCAGTCCCTGTGCTTTATATGTCCAGTCAAAATGCCTGAAATAGTATCACATATAACTACCAGAAGACTGTGAAAAGTTTTGGTTTCTAACAGTTTAGTGTCAAACTTTCAGACTTAATTTACTTCTATCCATCCTCTGTAAAGGAAGTCTAAGCATTAATCTTAACTTGTGCATAGATTCTATGAAGAATTTAGCGTCAATGCAAGCTCATAGCACCTGCCTCCATGCCTCTGCACACCTTCCAGTTATTTCCCTCCTGTAGTAGTTCTTGCATTGGTTCAGAAAACTGTTTTGGTTGGAAAAATAATATATTATATATACATATATATATATATATATACACATATACACGTCTAGTTCATAACATAGCTTGGAAATTACAAGAAGCTTA
>VWYP01027686.1:8202-73111 GCA_013400435.1 Pycnonotus jocosus | reverse complement strand
GGGTGCGGGTTATCAGCCACTGCTCGGCCCTGCCCAGTACCGCTACATCAGCTTAAGAGTCAGCTAAAAAATTAGTTTGAAATTACTTCACAATTAATGAAAATTCTTTTACAAAGCTTTTTAAAAAACTCAAATTGAAATTTGCATGTTCTCACGTCTCTCTCTCAAGAGAGGAAACAAATTTGGAGAAAAGTCTTGAAAAACAGAGATGCTAAGCTACATAATTTTCACGTAGAAAAACCACCATCTTTATTTTTGAATACCAAGATATTTACTTTAAAATGGCCATAAAGTACCATTGAAACAATTTTCTGTATTAAAAAAATATTAATTCAAGTATCTGGTGCTGAAGACACAAAGCCTTAAAGATTTTAAGAGGGCATACCTCAAAGATAATTTATTTTAGATATTCAGGTCTACCCCATTAGGCAACTAGTTATTGATATATTATAATAATTTACCAGTATTTACAATTTTAAAAAATTACATATATATTTATAAAAAAAAAGCAAATTGATAACATTTCCATTAAATCACATACAAGCTCCTCAGTTTGCAAACATAAATTGGAGTTGGTTTTCATCATTTAAGGGCTACAACCTGTCTGTACAGAAACAGTCCACCAGTGATGCTAATGGTGTGTTAAAAAACATCCCTTCTAGCATTGGAAGTTTATGAACTTATGAACTTATGAACTGTTTCTAAAATTCAGAATATTTCTGTATAGATGTCTATATGTTCATATTTTGTTTTCCAATAGTCATAATGTACTCTAACTCTCCCATTTCTATATCTGTGATAAAGAAAACAGATTACAATTACAGCAGGAGAATTTTTTGGTATGATTTCAGATTAGTTTGCCATTTTCTTATAGCAGTAAACACAACCTATAGAATTCAGTTTATTCCATTGAACTCAACCCAGTCAAAGACCTCTTTCTATAAAGAAAGAGAAAATCAGGAAGGATCTTGGTTATCAGAAGGATAAAGTACTTGAAATCCAAGTACTTTCCATTTTGTGATATTTCTATTTTTGGAAAATGTGCTAAAATAATAATAATAATAATAACAATAATATTACCTTGAAATAATAATTTTCTTTCAGTTCTTTTGATCCTTCTGCTTCCTCAGCAGAAATAAATCCCATAGTTTCAGTGATATTGTACAGGCATTCTAAAGGGGAATGAGCATTTGGATTTATATGTAATGACATTGGAAGTAGTTCTTAGACCTTGTATTAAAATTCTCAAAAAATTCAATATTGTACAAGAAAAATTCCTGTGACAAGAGATTAACCTTAGGTTTCAAAATAAACCATCTTTCCAAAGGAGTTGAAGCCATAAAACAGGCTGTAAGCATGACAGTCGCTCTCCTATCTTATCAGGTATTTTCTTCCTTCAAACCTTCCCTTCTATTGTACAAGTAGTAAATAACTTGGCAAGGAAACACAGCTTTTTAGTTTGTTTGTTTGTGGGGTTTTTTTTTCCCCTTATCATTTGTTCAACTCACAGCGTACAATTTTTCCATTTAAAGAACAAGAGATGGGCTGACTGGGGGCAGCAATAGCACGTGGTGTAAGAAGAGAGGGAAAAGGCAGACCACTGAAAACAGCTGTTAAACTGTAAGGTATAAACTGCAAACTATTCTTTAAGAAGATTGAAGAACAACATGGTCCTCTGATGGGATAAAAAGGGAACTCTTAAATTAATTTACCATTAAGCACAATTCCCCCCCTGAATTCTCAATATAGAACAATGTTCTACTGAGAGACAGTGGAAATCCTCTTCAAGGTGAAGTGCTTTCATTACAGATGAATTATGTGCCCTGCATATTGAATCAGTTGCTGTTTCCACAAAGATTATAAATCCAAATAGACTGTACTGCAAGAGTCTTGATAATAGGTGATATTTTGCTTTAAGGTTGCTTTTTCACAAAGCCTACTTGGTCTCTACTTGATCTTAGCTGTAAATAGTTCATCATCCAGTTTGATATTCTTATTTGAAAAAAAAGCAAGTGTTGTGATCCACACATAAAAATGCCCACGCTCTTTTTCTCTTTACATGAACTAACTTGATTTTTATGAGAATTTTTTTTTTCACTTCTTCTCTTTCACAAAGATAATCCATGAAAAATTTCAGGTAGTTTAATTAACTTTGAAATTTCCAACTTTGAAATAGCTCAGGGTTCAATGATTTTCTCAAGATAAAATGTTTTGTTCAAGCTGTAGTACTTTTGTTCAAGCTGTTTAAGCTGTAGTACTTCCATATTTGCCTATTTGAAATATTGCTGTTTGTATTCTGTAAAGCTCATTGGATATCAAGTAAAGGAGATGGCAAAATGTCCCAAAAGACAAGTTCGGATGATCTAAAATCCTTAATGTATTCCCTGTTCTAGCTGGCATGTTACCTCTTTTCTCTTGGAGGTTTTGTGTGAATACTTCATACATTAGTCTCTTTTAGTTTTACCTAATCCTTCTTTACACTGTTTCAGCAACGGGTAGAATCAACAAACTAGGTTTATTCATTACTCTACAGAGTAGAGCTTATTTTAAGGTTCTACTAAGAAAACTTGAAACCCTTGTATTTATTTGTTCGGAAAATGACATTTTCTATCCAGCAGGGATTTTTTGTTTTGTTTTCACATTGGTATGCTGGCTCTCTTAGCATGGATAATGGCCCTGGCCCCTTCCCAAAGAGGGGGATTTCTGTGCAGTGTTTAAGACTCCATAGCACCATGCCAATACTCTGTCCCTGTTTCTGCTCCTTTGATACTTCCCAGCGAAGGTGAAATAGTACAATAACATAATCAGCGTTAGCGATGTATATTTGGAGTCATATTTCAGTTAGGGGCAAGGAGGTCACAAAAGTAATTTGAAGGGAAATGAGAGTGAAAATGTACAGAATTTACTTTCCTGGCTGACAAGAATTGGCAATAACAGCAAGAACTCAGGACTAAAATATGGTTATTGCTTTTTTGTTTACATGTTTCTCTGCAGCAAAACTGTGAGACCAGGGAGTAATCCCAGTTTATCTCTACTTGAATTTTTGGCCAGTTGTCTAGATATTTTAACCTGATTTTTGTTTAAAGAAAGCCCTAGTGAAATTATGAAGCACTACTAAATGAAGTTTCAACCCAAATGAAGTAAGCACATACCTGTGTTTTGCAAACACCCTCCATTCATTACATTGGTATATATGATGGTCTTTGTGAAAGTAGTGAATTAGACACTTGGTTCCTGAGCACTCTTCTAATTCTGAGTGCCCAGAGGACAGATAATATCGTTAAGATTAATTCTTACAGTGGAAGGCAAACTAGGCTGTAGCACATACAATACAAAGATTATATGCTCCATAACAGACTTTGAGAGAAAAAAAATATCAAAAAAACATGACCAAAAGAAAAGTCAAACCCATAAATATATATGTGTATATATATGTATATAGGAAGTTCAGAATTAGAGCACATTTTGTAATAAAAATGCATGTTTTCTGTAAGAGACTCCTAAAAAATCAAGTGTACTGTGGAGGTTAGAAAAGGGAGATGAGAGCAAACCTATAATTAAGGCAACTGCCTATGGTATCTCACAACTCATGAGAACTTCTTGAACAAAGGAAAACTTACCAAAAACCACAAAAAAACCCCAAACCTCATGAGCAGGAAACTGTAAAAGGACCCAAAACAATGGAATGAAAAAAGATAGTTGGAATGACACAAAATGTAAATACAAGGCTAAAGTTTGATTGCATGATGAGCTCCCATTCTAGAAGAAATACAGATGACAGTCAGCTCTTCAAATTAAATGTGCATGGGAAAAATTCAGGCTCAATATCTTATTGAAATATGGAATATAAATTAAAATATAAGAAAAGAATAAAAAAGCAACATGAAATACAATAAAGCTGTAGTGGCATTTCCCACATGAGCTGTTCTTTTTGCACTTGAGGGATTAAAATAAATAACTGATGTACTCAGAAGCCTCATGAAAACGACCGACACAATTCATTAATTGAGGGAATTAAATCACTAAATTATGTGGAATTTGTTTTCTAAGACACTTGAAGTTATTGGTAGATTTGATGATTAAAATGTCCTTATACATTTACTAGTGCAATGTTTCCAAAAATGTTTATTGTATTTATATTTACCAATGCTATTTAGACAAGTTGCAATGCAGCAGGCCTGGTTTATGTTTACAATCTACCCAGTTGCTAAATGTGGCATAAAGCAGAAGGCGTGGGGAAGGAAGGCAAAATTAAACAGATAGAAAAAGAAAACTGTTATTGTTCTGTTAGTGGGTGATCTCAAATCAATTCTAAGTAAAAGATTTTCAGTTTGTGATCAAGAAGGTGAGAAATGGGAAATTGTTTCGAGTAAGAAATATATAGTTATTTTTTATTACTTTTGTCACATCCATCTTGACACAACCCAGCCTGTTGATTATGGCACACTCTTAATCCAAAATTATTTAGTGCCCCTCAGTAAATCTTGCTGCCCATATCAAAATTATTTGGCTCATAGCACATTTTTCAACAGATTTCTTCAGTTTTGTTGTTCCAGGTCTTGTTATCTCAGCTCTGTTACTGCAAATTGTATTTGTGAATGGGGAACAACAATTGATGCCAGTCCCATTGTTTTCACTACATTGCAAAATTCCCAGTGTGCCATCTTTTCTTTCTCTTAAATCCACATGGCCTTTAGGGATCTTAACAACTCAGTTTGAGGGATTTTTTTCTCAAAAAAAATTTATAATAAGTGAACAGCGTAACTCATAGCCTCTCTTCACATGGAAAGAACTGCTTTTACCATACCCTGGTTTCTCTTCCTTTTCATTCACCTTGGCTTTTTGATTGGCTTCCTATCCCACACACAAATGCTTTTGAGGCAGCGTAGGGTAATCAAAGCCCATTTTTCATTAACTAATGATCTGACACTTATTTTTTAAATATATATATAATCCATTGACTTTATAGACCTAAATAATTTAAGCCTATTACTGTCTGCAGGATATGAGTTTTGTCTTGTATAAACTAGAGAATTAAGTCTTTGTCTATTGAGTAACTATGGCAACTTTATGGATTTCCCAGTTTCTGTTGGCTTGCAATGAATTAAAGTCAGAAACTCGAACAGACTCCTGAAAGAAGGGGAATGAAGTTGCTTTAAAAAAGTGAGATATCCATAAAAACTTATTACAGTAATTTATTTTGTAAGAACTTATTTTGTGGGGCAAATTATGATTTAGTGAATCATGATATCTCTGAAAGCTCATGCATATTCATACATTTATATACATTGAAGTAATCCAATTGGCTCCACAAGAACCAAATAAAGTTCCACAGCCTGAAGAAGGAAAAGAAAACTCTAACAAAGCAAGAATGCAGATGTCCATGTCCAGGGCCAGGAAATGGCTTAAAAAGTATCCACCCATTAATGAACTCTGAAGGGCTAGTTCTTCAATACCAATTTCCATGCACCACTGTGAAGGGATTAACTTTAAAAGAAGTACCCAAATCCTTGCACATTACTTTTAATAAATATGTGTGTGCATCCATGAAGAGGCCTCCTATCTCCTGTCTTGAGATTTTATTAAAACATTGGTTCCCAGAGGAAATTCCCCCATGTGTCTCACAAATCTAGTAATTAAAGCAGTGAGAGGTGGGAATTACAATCGATCCTTTTTTTTCCTGCTCTTCTCCATGAGTTGTTGTTTGAATTTAGAGAGACATATAAAAATTACCAATAATAATTGGTAATTGTCATGGCAGAAATAGTCCTGGTTATATTTTGCCAACTTAGCACCATAAGTCTCTGATTTTTATAGGCAAGTTTCCAAGATGAAGCATTGGTTATTATACAATCTCTTCTACTTAAGAAAATCAATACAGAAAACAGTATTAAATTAGATGTATACAATCAATTGTACCTGTAATATATTTTAAAATTTCATTTCGTTTGGTATTGGTGGATTTCCCTTTTTTTTTTTTTTTTAAAGTTTTTTGGGATTCTTTTAATGTTTACAGTTTTACCTTTAAAAAAAAACCTATATTGTTACTTTGTTTCTTTTTCCAGAACTTTTTCTCAAGAATTTAGTATTTCACCTTTACTCATTTTTATCCTGGAGCTGTTAGCCTGCATGTATAATTTTTGAACAAATTGTCTTTTTGCAACTTGATTCAACTCCCAAGCCTTCTGCCTCCTGCATGTCAATACAGTTCTTCATGGCTCTTTGAAATTTTCTCAGATTACTTCCGCCTTCCACAAACTCTGCTCCTTTCTTGACTGCACAACTTCTTTAGGTAGTACATCTTGGGCCACTTCATTATCAAGGTCTGATAACAATGATTTCTATGGTTTTCTCAATCCTTTCTCTTACCTCTTTTGTTCTGGAGACACCACTTTGACCACACAGTGCATCACACTGATGTCATGGCACCAGCACAAGCCTTTGCTGGTTTCAATTTCTTTTGAAACCACTGAGAGTACTTCACAGCTAACAGAGTGCTCTGCTGATTTCTCCCAGACACGTGTTTGTTTCGTTGAATTTCAACTGATGAATGTTTCATATGAAAGGAATGTTTCATATGAAAGGACATAAAACCATCCCATAAGTAATATTTCTGAAAAACTTATACTGGGCATATCTATAGATTTTAGCTTAGTATGGTTTTTAAAGCTGAGAAGAAAACTGACACATGCAAGGGATTTTTCTGCTCTATTCCAAAGCCCTGCTCAACAGGACTCTGTACTGACCAGGAGGGAAGTCGTTCTCTGAATGCCACCTGTGGACAGAAAATCCCCCATCTCAGCACACTTGGTACCCCCTTCTGATGCAGGCCTTGCTCCATGTATAGCTCCTTTCTTTCCTAATCACTTTGTGAAAATGAAGTCTTGCATTTTAAGCTCTGACTCTTCCAGTATACCGCTTCTTGTCACTTACCATTTACCATGATTCCTACCCTATTAAAATCATCCGAGACAGGAATGGCTTGCCTTCTGTTTCTGTCCATCTCCTCCTCTTGCTTCTTGGCTTAAGAAGCTTCTTAAATTGAAAGAAAAGCAGGTGATGAGATGTAAAACTGCTGAGTCTGATTGTGTATTTCAATACTCTAATACATAAAGTCCTGATGATACCTGCTCAGCTGGAAATAGCTAAGGCTACAAAGTAGGTAAGAGCTCTTGAAATTGGCAAAATTACCCTCTGAATGACACACAGGGACTTTGGCTCAACAATATAATTTTTACAATAGGCTTCTATGAAGTAAAATATCAAAAGAAATCAGCACAGAGAGGTCTGTTTGAGAGGTAACATTGAGCAGAGAAGCAACAGAGGGTCACACAGGTAACGAGGGGAAAGTGACACACAAAGATTATCAAGAGGGAAAAAGATACAATAAATTGTTTTTGCAGATGTTCTACAGCAGTGGGGAAAGAACTGACAGGTGAATAGGTAATTCATTAAACTGAGGTGCAAACAGAAAATATTTTTAAATGAAGGAAGGGAAAAAAGTAGGGTGGAACCTTCAGTGCCTGAGCTTCTCAGTGAGAAAAGAGTCTGAAATGTAGGCTAGAAAGAAGAAGAATCATGTTTTAGTAAGGTTGAAAAAGGAAAAAAAAAAAAAGAAAAGTTTAAAAAATCAGAAAAGAAAAATATGGAGAAATAAAACCCAATATTTTTCTAGCTTCAAAGAGATCTGGGTGTCTGGCTTTCTTCTATTAAGAGCACTAGTCCAGAACCTAAATAATCTTGACAACTAACAATAACAACTGAATTAACATCATCTGAATTTTGGGGGTTACTCTAAAGCCTTTAGACATATTGACTTTTTAATTCCATTTTCCATGGCTGTCTCACTGTTTTATTTTTTAATCTCCACCTCTGAAACAAGGTAAAACTTAAAGAATGACCAGAATGTAAGGACCTGTGATAAAAGGGTGCTGAAAAGGTAGCATGTGTGGGTATTCAAGGCACCATGTAATAGCAGGAATTTTTCAAAGGTTCTTTCCTACATAGACACCTTACAGAACTCACCCAACAACAGAGTGAAATCTCAACAACTACTTTCCAAAAGGCAAATTTCGACACATATTCTAGTGATGCTCATAACTTCCTTCTTAGTGGATTTTTAGTCAAAGGGAATTAATAATTAATAATAATATCCAAAGATACCCTATTTTGATTCATTGTAACCACTATGTTAAAGGACAGTAGAAGCACAAACAGTATTTCCCCCACCTTTATAGGAAGAGTTGCATGTACCAAATAGCAGATTGAAAAGAGAAGTTTTATGGGTGAACACACAAGTAATAGACACAAATTATGCTCTGAGATATCACAAGGCAACTTCATTATGGAGAGTGAAGTCCCAGATACTATGCAACTTAGATTTTACTTTTGCTTAACTTGATAGTATATCTTGATGTTATATCCGAATGTAAGTACGTAAGAAAGATCTAAATTCACACATACTCTTTAAAAATAGCTTTTAAGTCAAGAATTTTTGGAGAATGTAATATCAATGTTTAGAAACTTCCTTCCATTTTCATAATTTACTTCATTTATGACTCTCATAAAACATAATTTCATTTTAAATAAAGTACAGTTTGCAATCTGATGGGCTTTGTTGGACTCTACCTGGAAAATTTTATTCCACACCTCGAAACATGACAGAAAAAGAAAACTAATCCTTTTTGAGAAATTTTGATGCAAAATTGATTGTACACCCTTTGTGTTGCCTGGATGACCTAATGCTCTGCTCCTATACTGTTCTGAATAGCTCAATGCCTGGAAATTTTTACAATGTTTAATTGAATCAAATAAGGACTTTTCTTTTTTTTTTTTCTTTTTTTTTCTTTTTTTTTAATATATGAGAGGTTAGAAAAGGATATCAGCCTTTAATGTAATTCATAGAAGAAGTGAAGAAAAGGTACATTCTTGGTAGTACAGTAGAACAGTGAAATATTGAAATCAGAGATAAGGGAGAGACAAGCCTCTGATCATTGAGACCTAAGCAAAACAGAAACAGAGTTTATTCCATTGCAGGAAGCAAGGGAAGATTCGTCAACTGAGTAGTAGATAAAGAGAATAAAAAGGCAAGGACATATATTATACTTTCAGAAAATTTGTCAGTTAGGTATTTTCTATCTCTATTTCTCACTATTCTGAAAAATATGCATACCCTTCAATGTGTTTTCCCTTTCAAAAACCAGGCAAATTCTACCCTTTCCATCTGATACAACTGCAGACTCTCAGAGGCAGGTGCATTCTTTCAGCATTTTTCCAATTGACTTCCACAGTGCTGGTGCACAGACTTTTTGTGCCCATGGATTTAAATTATTCCTTTAAACTGAATAACTGGATTACATATCAGAGCAGATTTTCTAGCTTATAATGAAAACTCTACATACTGTTAAAAGTAATTGCTTCTTGCTCTATTTACCTAATGTGTTTTACTAATAAACAGAGAACAAAGTTAATGAAAAATTTTTTTAAATGGCCTTTTTGCCTCTCAGCGTGGTGGGGATTTTTTGTTTGTTTTGTTTTTTAATATAAAGATATGGTTTCCTTAACTGCTTATAAGGGACTGCTTCCTTCAATATTTACTTACTTTAGAAATGTGTTCTGGTAACTTTCCTCAAATATAAGCACTAAAATCTGATTTCATTCTGGTTTTTCATTGACATACATTGGATGATTTCATTTCAGGGTGTTTCTGATTTGCCTCATTTTATGTGGAAAATTAACTCTAAAACCAAACCTAGAAGCTTAACATAAGTCAAATTCTAGCAAAGAGCATCCTCTTAAATTAAATATCAAAGCTTCTTTTTATCTCATGTTTGGAGGAATTAAATCTCCTCCAAAACCATGGAAAAGGTGAGTTCACTGCATTATTAGCTTTAATGTATGCAAAGAATAATTATGAATTAAAGAGATTAAAAGAACCTAAATCCTAAAGAGAGTTTTGGAGCATTTCATGAAGTGCCATCCTGAAAATCATTTGGCAAACAGATTCAAGAGTGAATCACAGAATGTGGTCCTTTACATCATTATTCTGACAAGTGGTTCTTCAGTACTGAGTGGTATCCTGCAGAGCCAAAAATGTTCCAGTAGGATTTGCCCAGTGAATCAAACATCTTGTAATTGGATTTGTTACTTGCCTACAATAAAAAGCAAATGCCAGAAGGCAAGAATTTGTTTTTACTGTGTACATGTGTTAGTCTTTTTAATCAGCAAAATATTTATGCTGAAATACATGGGTTTAGTCGTAATTTTCTACAGTGCAAACTAACTTAAAAATAAATAATAGTCCCAGTTAAGGAAAGCTACAATTAAAACAAAATGCTTTCTTATTTTTAGTGTAGACAGTGTGATGTACCACAGCTACTGGTACTGGCATAACTAAATCTTTTGACATCTCAGCATCTGTTTACCAAATCAATTTTCATATCACAATAAAATTGCCAAAGCTATTGAATGAATGCGGAGAATGAACACAATTTTTCATAAAGTTAAGTTCTAAGGTAAGATTTTCGATTTTTTATCTACCTAGGAAGCATCTGAGTTGAGGTAGCGTTTAGCTGTATGGCAGAAAGTCTGTGAAAAAGAACAAAATATAATCATTAATTTACCAGTATTTAGACAAGAGACAGATATTCCTCCTGCTTCATTTTTCTTCCCTGCAAAGAAAGTGAAGTAGGAATATCTCTATGTCTTGTTTGTGAAACTATTCATCAAATAACTTCATACCTCAGTTAATAACATGTGGGAAAGCTATGCTTCCAGAAGAACACAAGGTGCCACACCATCCAGGAAGCAATCTCAAAGGTTTAATTGCCTCTGGGGAAATCCACCTCACCTGTGTGTGTGTGTCAGTGTGATGTTCTTGGTGATATCTGCCAGTCCCTTTGGGGTAAGTCAGTAGACTCCAAATGAAACACTTAATTGCTTTATTACTTTCTGATGTTGCAGATTTAATTGTAATATTATATTAAAAACAGTAACACAAACACTTACAGAGGAAGTTTACAGAAACATTGGCTTGCCTCTGGCTCAATGTCTGTGAAATGTTCATCTTAATCAGCACTTCCAAAGGTCACCTTTGTAGAGTAAAAGCTGTCTGACAGAGTCCTGCCCACCAGAAGTTTATCCTTATACACACACACACACACACTCTATTTTGCTGGTGGGAATGGCGTGGGAGACTTTTTTGTACCTAGAGATTTTTATGTGGATTGGGTCACCTTTTCCAGGTTCTTTCTAAAGGATCTCAGAAAAATTACAATGACAAGACTTAGGTCTCCTGCCTTGGGCAGGACTGAAATGTTTGAGGCTGTGCTTCCAGCTCTGTGTTATATGGTTGATAACAGTGAGTGAAATAATGATGTTGTGTTTTCATAATCACGTGCTTCAAAGATTCATGAGAATCTTTGTTCCCCGGATCATAGCAGTGAGTGGCAGCAAGCCACCAAGCCAAACATAAGAATGCTGCACCACACACAGAAATATTGAGCTGGTCTCAGCTACATATATCTTCAGCAAACTTACAGGCCAGCAATCAATTAATCAGTTCTAAAAATACTGGTGGGTCAGAGTTGAAAAAGGCAAGAGACTGGTTACATCATCATGTACGCTCATGGCCATCAGGAAATAGGCACTGTGAAGCCAGTTTTATATGCCAAAGTCCATACGGAATAAAATACCATTAATCACCGATTTTAATTAATTAAAGAGTTGTTTCTCAATATTGGTTTACTCATGTCAATTTGTGATTAATATAGGGAATTTTCCACTAAGGAAATGAGAGCTATCAGTGATACTGCAGAATGAGGTAGTAGAACATACAGCATGTCATCACATCCTCTGTATAACTCCTTTGACTTGTGAATTAACTAGTAATAGCTTTACCTCTCATTTTTTTAACTCACTGCTGGAAAGCTTATCCTTCACCTTGGCCCCCTTTCCCCTCATTTTAAACAAATCTGCTAGTGTTTGACTCAGCAAGAGTTGTCATAGGTTTTTTAATGGAAGACATAGGATTTCAAGAAATAAATATCACAACCCGACACTGCAAAAGATGTTTTGAATATCTAATAGGGATAGAAATCTAACTACTGCTTGTCACGCTTTGAAGACTCAGGGTTTTGTTATCCTAAATGGCATTTTGGCTCTTTGTAGAGTGCAACAGATGTTGTAGTGAAATATGTGAGATGTAATAATATGCCATGTTAATATATATAAAACACTAAGAATGACATGATTCCTTGTGAGTCTGCTCTACACTGATTGAAATACACAGCCTTAGGGGCACTAATCAACGAAAAAATTCCTTTCTCTAAGCTATTTTGTCCATGTATATCTGAGAGATAACTACACTGCTAATTCTATATAATAGTTTGAAGGCCTTCCTTAATGGCACAATGCTATATTTTCAAAATGAAGAAAATAATGTGCCAATCAGAATGAGATGGAATTTAAATATATTCATAACATCTAAGTAATTGGTCTCCCTGTAAGTGAAGTTCTGGGTGACTGGTGGAGACAAACACAGCCATATTGTGTTAATATGCACTATCAGTCAACATAATTTGGTCAAATGTCACATCAAGATGTGCATTAAAGAAAACACTTCTCAAGGTTAAGTAGTAGCTTTTAAAGCAGCTAGTTTTGCAGCAGACAAGAAAGACAATTGTTGATATACCTCTAATTAATTGACTGAAGAGAAAATTACATTTAGATGTTAGTTCCAATAAGAACAATACAATTAAATTCAGAATACTTGTTAGATATAGCAGTCCAAATTGATTTTAAAAAGAAAAATATGTGAAAGATCAGAAAGTCAAAATAGACTAAATTAAAATATTTAGATTCAAGAAAAATAATAGGTAAACTAGACAACCATAAACAAAAAAATCAGGCAGATAAATATAAGCTAAGAGGCTCTTTGAAAAGGTGCCTTGAGCTACAGTAGGACTGGTGTCAATTTTACCCAGTCACGAAAATCGATTGATCACTCAGTCAATCACACAATATGTATGTATGGTAAATGGTAACTGTGATTGCACTTAGTAAAATATTAAGTTTAAATTGCAAAATAAACTCTTGTAAATTTTAATCTTTTCTTATCACTGCTGCTTTATTATAAGTTTAGTTAAACAGTACTGTCACAATAGTGATTTCCAGCATAATTGGAGTTAGATGTGCCATATTTATACCATAGGAATTTAGTATGCCTTCTTCTAGTGTCTCCAAATAAAATAGTCAAAATAAAAGAAGAATGGAAAACTTACTTAAAAAATCTCGGTACTGATTGCAAAAAAACAAATCACAGATGAGATACATTAAAAAGATTGTGCAGAGCTTTAGCACACCAAAGCTGTAAAAAATATTATCCTACTCTATCTGAAATTCAACAATGGTAAGAAGTAGCAAGAATACAATTAAACCCACTACTTTGCACACATTATATCGTTGTTCTGTAAAGATTATAAACCCAAAAACCAAACAAACAAACTAAAAAAAATTTGCATTCATTAAAATAATTGAGATATTATATATAGTAATATACATATAATATATGGAGAAAAACTAATATTATATACTAATTCTCTGAGATTTGCAGAAGTGGTGTAGTCTAGGTGTCTACAATATTATGCATGACCTAAAGTAGTAAATGAAAATGAGTCCACATCTAGTGTTTTCTGGAAAGAAGATAGAGCAATAGCACTTATAATACACCAGCATCTTCAGTACTCAACCACATTAAATGCAGTTGGGTTGAACAGCCAGTAGACATAGAACAAATGGACAAGTCTACTGGAGAAATATGAAGGTTTCTATTCCTTTAAGCTTTTTATGACATGCTAATCTGTAGGGGTTAGTTACACATACGCTTTCTTCTTTATCCTATTAAGTGAAAATTAAAGATAGCAATGTACAAGGGAGAAAAATTTCACTACAATCATAATAACACTGATGCATAAAACAGAACATGCAACTGAAACAACATCATGTTAAGGCTGTTCTCGAGATAAGAAATGTTTCAGAAGCTGCATATTAATGAATTGGATTGGCTTACATGAATTATTCCTCTTGTTGTTTGCCCGATGTTTTTAAATCAAGCAAACACCAAATTCTGCAAAAGAAATGTCTCTCAGTCTGCTTTTTTTTTGCTTTTTTTTTGCTTTTTTTTTCTTTTCCTGAGTCCCTTCAAGGACAGAGAGATTTGTTTATCTCAGGAATCACTGTTTCAAAATTGTACTGTAAATAGGACTAACCATGTATAGGAGCAATCGTAATGGTCTCTAACTTAGGAGTATATACCACAACCCTTGTTACCATATTTCAGTGTTTTGCTGCCTCCTAATCAAAAGACTTTACTTAGATCAAATTAGACGACATTTGTTACAAAGTGAAACTGATTGTTCCTTATTCTTCACCTAACAAAACTGGAACAGAATTTTTCATCACCTTATCTTAATCTGCTGTTTGCATTTTTTTAATGCTTTAGAAAGCTGTTGTTTGTCTCCAGCTTTAGTCTTTTATTTTCTTCACCAACAAATATATAACTTCACTGTATTCCAGAAGCAGTATTTTTTAGACCTCTGTTTCTTTCTATTATTTTTCTTGCAATGCTAGCTTATATTACTTTGTAATGTAATTACACAATCATAATTGAAAAGAAAGTAAATAAAACAAAGGGAACTCAGAACCAAGCCAGACTACTAGCACACCTAAAATAACATCCCTTTGCAAATGGAGACAGGATGTCACTTGGTGAAGATTCCAAAACAAACTTGAGAAAGGACTCATCAGCTTTGTTCCAAGAGGGTAAATCTGTTTGTAGTTTACAGGAAACCCATGGGTTGCATTAGGCGTGAGAGGAAGATGCTGTTCTATAAGCTTTACAAGCTGTAACCCACTTATTACAACTGAAATGGATATTCTCATTACTCTGGTCTGAGTATCAGTCTTTATCATTGCAACTCACTGCATGTGAGAAAAATTTGAGACATACTTCCAAAGGGACAGGAGCAGAACAATGGTTCCCACTTCTTTCTTCCCCTTGGGAAATTTTTAGGGATAGATCATTTGCTCATGTCTGAAAATATATTTGTCTTTTTTGTCTTTTTTTTAATGAGGAAACTATTCTATAAAAAAATATCTATTTGTGCATATTACTACAGCTCCCAAAAGCTCAGTGCTTTTACTGATCCTCCTTTCTGCTGCATACTACAATTATAACACAGAGTACAAGGTCATTTCATTTACAAAGACCATAGCAAATGAGTGTAAAACAGGAGACAACTGACAGATAAGGAAAGACAGGAAAGTACAAGGGAATAATGAGGGCATACTAGACACAGTGATAGGCAGCAGTCTCAGCACAGAATCATCTTTAAAAGTGTGAGCCCTTTTATATTTCTTTTTCTTTTAAGTAGGTAATACTGAAGTTTAGATTTTTAAAGAAAAGACTAGAAAACGAGGAGGGAATAAGAAACTAGTTTCTGGATATTTTATAAGATTCACTTCTGAGACTGAGCTATGATCAGTGGAAAAGAAAGAAGGTGATTGTTTCACAAGAGAAAAATTGGATTATAAAAAAATGGCAACATGTGCTGTCCAGGGGCTGGAGGCAGTGTCTCAATGCCAAACGAGTAGGAAGATGTTGGAAGCAAATTGGCTTTGAAAGGTCCTGAAAGGAAAGACAAATGGAGAATGTTTGCTATAGCACAGGAGAGATACATATAGATCTCAATTCTATTAAAAAGCTTTGTTTTTTTAAAGAAATTTGCCTACCATCTGTATTTTCAAGTTAAAGTCTTTTATACACTGACAGTGTGGCCAACATATCAGAATTTAAAAATAGTTATTTGCTCCAATTTGTCCAAGATGTGATGGTTAACCCTATGTAACACAGGGCATTAGCATAAATTAGTAAAAAGGAGACACTCAAATCTCCAAAATATTACTTTGTGCTGTTCATATGTAACTGCTGAGCACATTGCAAGAAGGTGGCCCACTGCAGACCAGCACAGCCATATTCTGCATCCTCACTATGTTATTATCTATTGTCTATACACAGTGTCTTCAGACAAGTTTGATAATGGCTGTTTGTTTGACACTCACTCTGCCTGAAATACTGTCCCACAAGCCTGAGATATTTGTTGAATAAGGTGAACAGTGCCAGAACAAGCAACTGAAACAACAAAAGCCTAGTCAGAAGTATTTGCTCTTGCCAGGATGAACACCTCTCTTCACATATAAATAGTGATTGAAATACATTTTTCTATGACTCCTCAGAAAGGTCTCCTTGACTGTTCAGTTTTCATTGTTTGAGTAGTCTGTCCTTTGGCATGTGCTGCAATAAAATGAATGTTCCTTTTCAAGGTTATTTTGTGTGCAGGTGACTGATCAGCATTAAGTACACCTGCAGCATACTCTCCAAGGTCTTTAGGCCTTCTAAACATCACTCAAGACTTAATTCAGAGCCAAGCTGAGCTTTGTTGGACTTTTTTTTCCATGTCACAAATATTATTCTTGCAGGTATAGGAAAATAAGCAGTTTTCTACAGGAAACTGAAACTAGAGTGTACCCAAGTCACATTCCTTCTATTCAAATCTTGTCTTGCACTGTTACAGCTTTACAGTCAAGAAACACAAAATATGAAGAAATTGGAACGTACACTTCTGTCTCTGTGGTTCTATTTGACTTTCTTATTAGAACTTCTCTCTCTCTTTCCATCTCTGCTGGTTACATTTCACAAAGTGTTGTCCAATGTCATATAAAGTTACTGGAAGGAAACAGTTTTCTGTATTATTTGTCTGTCTTTTTAAGCAATTATGGCATTTCCCTTTGGATAAAGGTGGGTATTTAAAATATTTATACTTAAATAATGAATTTAAAATACATAGATTCATATTTCCTCCTGGATAACTAAAAGATTTATGGATTTTTTGGGTCTAAGATAAATGCATCCAATTTTTTTCTTATCAGTGTTTTTCAAACTGACTAGCACGTACAAATTCATAAACCAGACTTCTCCTTCATAGGAAATGTTATTCTTCAATGCTAAAGCCTTGAAAAGAATGGCTAATGCCATTGCCAAATGGGTTTTAAGACTTGAAATGTTTATAGCAGGTATTTTTAAAATTTTCCTTTTTGTCTCACAGAAGATGGCTATTCTTAACTGAATAGAATAGAGTAGAATAAAATTTAAAATTTCCTTCATTGTTCCAATAATCAGTGAGAAGACAATACCTTACAGTTTGTGAAAAGCCTTCATTTTCTGAAAGTATACATAGTGGAAATGAAATTTTCCACTAGCTACAGAAACCTACAGTTTCAAGCTAAATCTGCACATCATCAATTTAATTGGAGAAAATAATGTCAGAGATGATAAGATCTGCTAAGACAAATTCTATTCACAGAATCACAGAATAACAGAATCACAATGTTGAGTTGGGAGGGACCCACAGAATCACACTGTGTTCAACTTTTAGCCCCACACAGAATCATCCCCAAGAGTAACACCATGTACCTGAGATCATTGTCTAAATGTTTCTTGACCCCTCTCTATGAGTTTGGTGTTCTTTCCCTGAGGAGCCTGCTCCAGTGCCCAAACACTGGGTTAAAAGTGTTTTCCTAACACCCAACCTAAGCCTACCTTACTTAGGGAATTTCAGGCCATTTCCTGGGATTCTGTCACTGGTCACCACAGAGAAGAGATTGGTGCCTGCCCCTCCTCTTCCCTTCACAAGGAAGTTGTGACTGCAATGAGGTCTCCTCTGAGTCTCCTCTTCTCCAGGCTGAACAGACCAAGTGACCTCAGTCTTTCCTCATACAGCTTCCTCTCAAAGCCCTTCACCATCCTCATGACCCTTTTTCAGATAATCTCTAACTGTTTAATGCCTTTCCTGTTTTGTGGCAGCCAAAACTTCTCCCAGCGCTTGAGGTGAGACGACCCCAGTGCAGAGCAGAGCAGGTCAATCCCCTCCCTTGCCCAGCTGTGATGCTGTGCATGATGCCCCCCAGGACAGGGTTGGCACTGTTGACTCATATTCAACCTGTCATCGACCAGTACTCCCAGTCCCTTTCTGTGGCACTGCTTTCCTGCATCTCATTTCTCTGTCTGTATGTACATGAGAGTTGCCCCATCCCAGGTGCAATCGGGCAGAATCGGGCATTTTCCTTTGTTGAACTTCATACAATTGGTGATTGCCTAGCCCTCTAATTTTTTGAGTTTTCTCTGCAGGGTCACCTTGCCTTCAAAAGCTTCTCCCGGTTTTGTATCGTCTGTATGCTTGCTTAGTATTCTTTCCAGTCTTGCATGAAAGTCATGAAGATGTTGAAGCATACAGGGCTGAGCATGGAGGCCTGTGGAACACCACTAGTGACAGGTTCCCAGTTTAATGTCACCCCATTCACTGTAATTTTGTGCTCAACCCGTGAGCTAGTTGCTGATCCAACACATACTGTGTTTATCCAGCTGTGTGCCGAAAATTTTGTCTAGAAGGATCCTGGGAGAGAAAGTATTGAAAGCTTTGCTGAAATCCAAACAGATTACATCAACAGGCTTCCACTGATCAACTAGATGAGATACCGTGTCATAAAAGGAAATCAGATTTGATAAGCAGCACTTTCCTTTTATAAAGCCATGCTGGTTGTGACCAATTAGTGTGTTGTCCTCTAGGTGTTTTTCAATACCTCCTAGAATAACTTTCTCCATAACTTGATGAGGCACTGAAGTGAGACTGACAATCCTGTAGTCTCTGGGATTCTCATTTGTGCCTTTCTTGAAAAGTGGGACAACATTCACCAGCTTCCAGTCAGCTGGGACCTCTCTGGGTTCCCAAGACCACTCAAAAATCATAAAGAGATATTTTGCAATGATATCACCAGCTCTTTCAGGATTCTCAGATGAATCCCATCAAGTCCTTTATATTTGTAGGGATCCAGCTGGAGTAGCAGATCCTGCACAATTCTGGAATCAGCTGGGAGTTGATCATTGTTGCAGTCATGGTCCTCCAGCTCAGGGCTATGGGAACCCCTCGGTGCATCACCCGTGCCAAAGGCACAGGCAAAGAATCCATTAAACACCTCTGCTTTGTCCATGTTGCCGTTTGGCTGGGAAGGAGAAAGTTGTAAATTTTTGCTGCTTCTTCATGGTACCCTATCACCTTTGCCATTTTTGCAGGAGTTTTGCTGAGCTGGGAAAGTGGGTAAGAAGAGGTTAAAAGAAATATCTGCACCACTTTGTTTCAGCTGTCAGTCATCAGGGCTACCAAGGATAGATGTTCACCCTTCAGGCAGTTTTGTGACTGCAGCTCAAAATGAGCCTTGTCTAAGCAGAAACATACAATTATTCCAATCAAATTATTCCTAGGCTATACAGTACAATTACCCTAATTTGAAAGATGAATTAATTGAAGGATTATTTTTTCCCCTTTTTTTTTTTTCTTCATAAAAGTCTCTGTGTAGGATATTCATAAAGAAAAGTTAAACTCTTGACTTCCATGTTAGAGACTCTATTGGATGTCTATTTTAATAAGAAACAGACTTTGTTTCAGCTCTTTACTTTAGGGGAGAGGAGGAGAATTTAGCACTGCAAATCAGCCCTTACATTAGCACAGAACCAATATATAGAAGTAGAAAGACAAAAGCGATGCTTTGTCAAAGTTTTCTTTCTTTTTTTTTCCCCTCTTTCACAGATTAAGATTGATTGGAAGGACGATTCAGCATGAATTCCTCTGCATTGCTATGTCTCGTGGTGGTGCTGGTTCAGCTTTGGCCCTGTTCTTCCAGCATGCAGAACTCCAGAGCTCAAGACACAGTTCAGTCCTTCACAGCAGTTCGGAGAGCGAAACGTGGCTGGCTGTGGGAGCCTCTTTTTGTAACTGAGGAACAGATTACACCACATCGTGTGTATATTGGACAGGTATGATAAGTAATGATTCAAGGAGAGTACAAGGTTAGATTTAACATGCTGATTAGCAGCTTCCACCCTGACTTGGAAGACCAAATATCTCCAGTGACAGGGGAATAGCAACTAAAGTAGAAAGAGGAGATCAGGAAGCTGTAATAAGGCAGGACCACATCCCTCCTTTCCTATGACCTTACTAAAGGTCAGAGACAGCTGACAGCTGTGGATCATGGCAGTGTGAAGCACCTTCCTTCACTGAGGACTGCTGTGAAGGAAACTTCACATGCATGCTGTTTCCAAAGCTAGTAATATATACAGCAAATGAAGGTATAAAGCTGGAAAGTTCCTTTCTTTCTTCTGAATGGAAGTTAAGGACTCATTTATCAACATCTGGCAATTTGCTTGTGCTATTTTTGGCCCTGCATCAAAGCAGCCATACTGAGTGTGATGTAGTTTACAAACAGTATTTAGCATGATTTTCTATTACACTAAGTAGCAGCTGATTTACCCCTCATTAATTTTTAATGAAGCTGATTAATACTAAATCCTTTTACCACTGAGAAACTGCAGGAATCTGCATGGTTCATTAGATTAACGTAGGTTTACCACAACGAGCAATTATTTTTCACCCTCCTTTAAAAAAGTGCTTTAAGATAATTGTCTTAATCAGGGTTTATCTTTCCCCTTCTCTCTCTGCTTATCATTATTATTATATTTATTAGTATTATTATTTATTTTTGTATCATAGAGGTAATTTTTATCTTGAGATCTGTTTTTCTTTTCTTTAAGGTCCTTTTTAGATGAATGAACCAAAATAAGTTTAACTGCTAATTAACTAGCACTAAAATTTAATTGGGCCCAAAGGGTGAAGTGCTCAAAATTCACTAATTACTTTTTCACAGCCCTTTCAAAGTAATTACTATGGAAGTGTGATGTCTCACTTCTGAAAGAACAAGTGAAGACATACTGTTTATTTTTTTTAAATTATTATTATTTTTCCAGTACCGTGAAAACAGTTTCCTGCAAAGAAACTTTATAAATGTCACATATTTTCATGATCTCACCTTTTTATTTCTCACAGGTAAACTGGGGATTTATATTGCAGTGAAACCATTGTCTAATAAGATATATTTACTTGTGTCTTTTTATTGAGTAGAATATGCGCTGCTTTCAGCAGATGAAGTGGTAGTCTATGATCAACACATGAATTTTTAGTAATTAAGGCCCTGAAGAAAACTGCATCAACGAAAATACAAAGGTAGACAGTCTCTGTTTTTAAATCACTATTCCATATCAAAATCTTTTTACAGTCAGAACTAAATTTTGAAATTTCATTTAACATAGACTCATGACTCCTTTTTCCATTATCAAGATTAAGAAAAAAATAAATGTGTTCATCAGCACTGCAATGGCAGATGCACAAGGATGAATATAAAAATACTTGTTCTCAGTTCTCATTTAAAATAGTAAGACCATTTATTTTGTTCCCAGCTTTAAAAAAAAAAAAGTAAACTGAGAACCTTTGTTATTCTTTCTCAGCAAATGTCATCTGTAAGGGACCTCTCATTTAACATGTTCAAGGTCATGAAATCTTTCATGGATAACTGATTCTGAGTGAAATTGCTAACACAGGTTATGTCTTAGCAGCAAGTCAAAGGCATGTCCCCAGACCCTAAGGATTTGATACACTCTGTGGTCACATGTGAGTCCCATGTCAGTTTTAAGATTTAGATATAGATAATTTCTCCCATATCCTGGGTTTTGTGATAAGGAAACCAAGATTTATGGATAACAAAGAAGCTGTGTTGATCCTTAGTGAGATGCTAAATTTGGATGGTGTTAAAATGAGTTTGACCAGACCACTCATAAAGGGGGTAACATGGCCCATGTTTAGCACACAACTACTTATGTTGAAAATAGTTAAGTTGTTCATATTTTAAATGGTTAATTTTTAAACCACCTTAGACTTGAAAATTCTGTCTTTTATACTGGCAAGGATAATTAAATCTGAATATTACAGCCTTAGATAGTTTACAGAACTCAGAGTAGGAACTCAGAACAGTTCCTCATATCTCAGAGCAGAGTCCTTGTCACATTCTGAATAAATTATCCATCTGATGCATGCAGGCAATTATGCATTATGAAAATCTTTAAAGGCATAGGCATTCTTACAAAGAAAAGTTAAAACTGTTTTTGCAACTTCAGAGATTATAAAATATTTGAGTAGGTCCAGTAGGGAAATATTACTTTCCTGTTCTATGGCCTCACAAATTACAGTGACCTTTAAGGTCAATAATAGTAAGCAAAACAGTGAGATAATTCAACAGTTAGGAATATTATTTGTGTTTTAAACGTGTTGCTTCATAAGAGAAGCAAGGTGAATAATATTTTTTTTAACTTTGGATTTTTCAATTAGCATCCAGGCTCTTAGATAGTTTGACATTTTTTGTTCTAAAACAAAAATATGTGGAGAAAAAATAGAGAATTAATGACGTAATGAAAACTTTTGTTCACATAAAATCCAACTGTGGATGCCTGCCATGTTAGGAAATTAGGTTATTGCTCTTAAAATATTGCTCTATTGTATATCACTAGCATATATTAATAGTGATATTGTATATCACTAGCATTAGCCTGCCATGTTAGGAAATTAGATTATTGCTCTTAAAATATTGCTCTATTGTATATCACTAGCATATATTAATAGTGATATTGTATATCACTAGCATTAGCCTGCCATGTTAGGAAATTAGATTATTGCTCTTAAAATATTGCTCTATTGTATATCACTAGCATTAACAGAACTATTTTGTTGTCATGAACAAATGCAGCTAAACCAAAATTGTCTCCAAGGCTCAGCTTCATCAAAGGAATCATCACCATAAAGTTCATCTTAGCAATACAACAGAGAACGTAGATTATCCTGGAATGAAATGGAAAATGTCTATCAATTTATTTTAGAATAAACCATACAGACTTTCACTACAGAATGTCTTTTCACCTCTTTAATATTTTAACAGAAATAGAACATCACTGTTGCACACATTTACGCTTAGCATTGCTGAGGAAAAAAAAAAGTGCACATGTCATCTGCAATAATAAAAAAAATAGATAATATTTAATGACCTTTGCATTGCTTTCAGCAGAATTGTAGGGAACCTGATAAAACAATGAACTAAAGTAGGTACTTAGATACATCCCCCTCACCTCAAAGTAGCCGAAGTATCTCTTTTCAAGTATACCATGCATTTATAAGTCTGTTATATATATCAATATTTTAAAACTAAATTATTTAAAATATTTTAAAATTAAACTGGTTGGCTGAAAATGTGACATCACCTGCTTTCAATTATTAGTGTTCAAGAAGTCTCAGTGACAGAGTTCACTGTAGAATCAAAACAAAGCATAAAATGGATATTTCAAAACTTAATTCTTCCCAAACTGCAACTGATTTTTTCTTCTTTGTGCTTTCAGCTGAAATCAGATTTAGACAAGGAGGATGGCAGCTTAAAATACATTTTGTCTGGGGAGGGAGCTGGAAGCTTTTTTTGCATTGATGAAAATAATGGCAAAATTTATGTAACACAAAAGCTGGATCGAGAAAAGAAACCTTTCTACATTCTAAAAGCACAAGCAATTAACAAGAGCACTCAGCTTCCTGTTGAACCTGAATCACAGTTTATCATCAAGGTTCGAGATGTCAATGATAATGAACCACAGTTCTTGGATGGACCTTATGTGGCCACTGTTCCAGAGATGTCACCTGAAGGTATCATATGCTCTGATTCAAACTCTCTGTTTCCTGATTTTTTTTCCTAGACAGCTGTGTTGAAATAAAATCTTAATAGCATATTTTACAGACTGCATCTCTATAAGAAGGAAGCAAACTGTTTCACAGATTTGGAAATTTCCAAAGGTATATTCTTAACTTGAGGGTCGTAAATGCCTCTACTTAACATTCTTGTTTTCAAATATTTAGGTACCTACATCTATCCAAGTTCTTTTACATGTTCTGGTTACATGCTTAGATGTAAGACATTTGTCTTTCCTGTCAGTGATTCAGCCTTGAAATTTGCACTTCTTTAAAAATATAAATTTCCCAGTAGAAATAGGTAGAATACTGCAGCAAGTTGCAAAGAAGATGTGATGGGCACCCTCACTCTCTGCATGTTGCCTACCTATTTACCTTGCCAAGCCTCTTTCCTATTAGTCAGCTTCTCCTCGTTTGGATTAGATGGTGCACAGTGAAAGACTGCCTTCCAGTTTCCTAAACACATGAATTGTAATTTTGCTGTCAAGAGGAACAACTTAATCCCTGCACCTCTTCTTTCCCATTTTCACACTGATCAGGCAGACCTATACCAGGATCTGTCACGTATCTGGAAACAATACAACAAATCCAAAGCAAAAGTCAACATGTGGCAAATATGGGTATATATTATATATATATATATGTTTACATACACATATGCCTTGATAATATGTGTACATGTATGTTTAAAACCTTCAAAAACCCCAAAGTGTGAATACAGCTGATGTAAACAGGCATGTTACAGATAAAATGTCCAAATTACTCTCTTCAAAATCAAAGGGAAACTAGGTTCTTCAGATCTTACAGAAAAAATCCCAGTAATCTTTTGAATTTATATGCATACTTCTTTCACTTATTTCTTTGAAACTGATATTGAAAAGAAATTCAATTTTTGTGCTTCTTTAAATGGTATGAATCAATGAGGCCATTATTGTAATAGCATCAGTGATGCTGTTAAGCATTATCTGCTCAACTTTTAGAGCAGAATCAGTGAATATTTTACAGCAAGCCATAAACTTTATCTTTTTCTACCAACCAGGATAGCAGTTGAAAGAAAAAGATATTCCTGCCTGGTATTTCATTGAAAGTGGGGTTAATATCCTGATTTCTGCCAGGACCCAGCAGCTCACCATCACTACCAGAAGTGGCTACAAAAGATATGCGTCCTATCAATTTACTTGCTAGTGATACTTGCTACCTGCTTATATCACCTTCCACCAGGGAAATCACTTCTATTATTTCTTCACTGCCACTTTCTTCTGTGCAGACAGACTTAATTCTGCACCTGACCTCTTGGTCAAATAAGTTTTTCTAACATAATCTGTTGCTTGTTCAGAGGGTTCTTCCAGCTTTTGTATCTTGCTTATTCACTCGACTTTGGAGACAAAATAGGTGTCTTGTCAAAGACATTTACATTTTTATTCTTTAAGTGCTCATAGTAAAAATGAGTACAGTTCATTGTCTAGAATTATCTGGGATTTCAAAAATTTAGGACTTTGTTAATTTCTTTCTTTTTTTCTTTTTTTCTTTCCTCTGTGGTTAAATATGGTTTATAGGCCCCTTAGTCTCTTATAAAAATGTTTACTAAAGGTTGATTGTTTAGTATGTCTTCATTTATACTAACAGAGACTTGAAGCCATTCACAGAAGTGTATGAACAACTGAATTTCTTCCATTTTATCTTTCTCTCTTTATGATGGTTATACGGAAAAAAGAGAAAAAAAAAAAGGAAAAATAGTCAGGTGGGGTGGTACTTAGACCAAAAATGACAGTAGTAAACTTTTCCCATGTACCTCTGTTTCTCACCTGAAACCACCAATAAGCAGTTGACAATTGAGAAGTTTCACTCTGTACTGCTTTGAGTTTGCTATAAAGAGATACACTAAAAATGAAAGGCTCAGCTATCTTTGTCCACTCTCCTATGTCATCTATTATATATTTAGATTCCTAAAACATGGTATCACTTCAGCATAAGAATAATTAAGCTGCAGAAAATGTAATTTACTTTGTGATATTTCTGTTATATTATAAATAAAAAACCCCAGTAAAATATAGAAATACATGAAATTTTAAAAAGTAAATAAAAAAATCAGCAGTAAAACCATGTTCTGTTTTTCAGAACAGGTGAAAAATGAAGTAAGATCCCTATTTGTCTTCTCTCTCAGACACAGACTTCCTGAAATAGTAAACTCAGGTATTTACAGTCATCCAGTGTATGATACATGAATCCAGGATCTTGAAATATTTTCTGCATTACTGCTTCTACACTTGATCCCTCTAGCACTAATACCATAGCTATTCCAGAGATCATTCTTTCATCTACTTCTTCCATGGAGACACTACTAGAATACTAATGTGTATGCATGGAATATACAATGCAAGTGGATTGTATACCTTGATAGTGGTCAGCTCCAAAACATGAAACAACTGAGCCACACACTAGGAGTACTTCTTGGGACTCACTTACCCTGTTTCTCAGGGCAAGGTAGGGATTGTGCTACTGAGGTGAAACCTGTTTCAGTGTGCATTCTAAAACAGTCTTACAAGGAAATGTATAAGCTCATAGAAGAGAGAAAGGGTAACCTACTAAAATTTGCAGTATCAATAGCATAGTGGTTGATTACCTTAGTGTTTTTCTCCCAATAAACTAGAACATACTCTTGCATAAAACGAGGTGGAGAACAGAGTTAATTTAAAGGATACAGTGCAGTAGAGAGGTTTGCTCTGGCGCTTGGTCTCCTAATAATTTCCTCACAGAAAACACTCTTAGGAAGTGTGGTCAAGACTTGGGAAAGCAGGTTACCACTAGTGTACATTTTGTCTGGAACTAAGAAAGCGAGTAGAGAAAAATTCAGAGCTGGTCACTTGCCTCAGACAACAACAGCAAAAATAGAAAACAGACACAAATAGCTGTGTCTGAAGTCAGTTACATGTATCAATATATATACAAATGTACCAACAAATTAGACTGCATTTTAATTCTTTATTAGCTCTCTTTTATCTTCAGCAGTAAATTTTATTAGGGTTTTATATGCAAGTGTCACAGTAAATGAAAAGCGTGTCAGCAAATGGACTCTCTTCTGAGAACACAGGACTCTACCCTCAGGCATTTGGTACAATTTTACACTGTCTTCCTTATAGCTGTTAAACTTGTGCAAATGCTGATCTGATGGAGTGGTTAAGAGTCAGATGCAATAATCTATCAGTACTTAATGTCTTTATAGATCTCAAGCTCTAGTTAGAAAAGTGAGTAGCTATTTGCCATATGAGGGCCCCATAGTATACCTAATGGGCTGCAGCATGTACAAATGGTACTCCACTATATTTTGCCCCAGAAGGGGAAAACCAAGGCTGCAGAGATACAGAGTATCAGTTTGCCTTAAATAAAGCTAATCAAAAACTTCAATTGTCAGTTATATCAGGTGATGTTTGCAATGTCAGGATTAGGGCTTTGGGTTTTCTTAATACTGGGAAGTGTGTGCAGTCATATGTTAATTGATTGTTTTAAAATACATTACTTGTATCTGTTCAATTATTCTTCTCACAATCTTGTTGTTACAAATAATGGCTTTTGGTATTTTTTTGAGTACAGAATAGTAACATTTCAGTTTCTGTCACCCAGATACCAATGCTGGGTAAATATGATTTCAATCTGCAGGTTGTTTGAGTTGGGTTTTGGGATTCCTTTGTGGGTTTTGGGTTTTTTTTCTGTCAGGGTTTTGTGTCATTTTTTGTAAAGTTCATTTTGGTGAATTTATTTTTCTGATGGTAAAATGTATAAAGAAACACAGGTTCTATGAAAATGAAAAAATTGAGTAAGTGCTCTAAAGCCACCATAACACTTTTTTTCTTGCTACATAGTCCATACTTAACGCAGAGGTTCATGTAGTTATCACACAATCTTTGTTCTAAGAAATTGTGAGAAGTGATAGCCTGCTCTTTACATGGTCTCCTGTCAACCCAAGTCAGAAATAAATTGTCTTCCTCTTTGGAGTGCAGGATATCTCTTCTTTCTTCCTTCCAGGTCAGCTCCCTCTTTACTAGATTCCTTTTGACTATTCACATTTCCACTAATTTCAGCCACCAGCTGTATCTCACTGTCTCCAACAGGACAAAATCCTTTCTTCTGTGCTCTGAAATACAGAAGAAGAAGAGTTAACAGACAAGAAGAAAAGCATGTTTGGGTCCCAGAGAAGAAGGAAATGCTGATTTAGATTCAGAATGTCTTTATAATGCTTAGAAACTGCAGAAAATAGATCTACCACTAAATATGAGATGCACAAAAGCTGTGATGATAACTTTGAAGTCCTATATATGTTGGATTTGATTCCTGATTTGCTAAATATGTTACTATGAATAAGTCCATTCCTAAATATAGTTGTGGACACTTGAGTTTGTTTAGTAGAAAATGGCATTCATGACAGACTAAACCTGTTGGATAATTTGTAGTTCTTGATCCCTTCCTAAATGGCAATTTTGTTTTTTCAAAGCAACCGTTCTAGTTGTACCAGTGTTCTGTGTTCTAGTCATGCTAAATTTTCTTAGAGGATGAATTTTCTATGATTGTGAGAGCAATTTTCATAGATCACAGGTGGTATGAAGTCAAGAGTTATGTAGCTGAAGATTCCTTTTAATCTTCAGTCTTATTAAAGTATTCAGTTATTTCTGGGGCATTTATGTGCCCTGATTAAATATGAATCTGTAATTTTATCTTTGAAATCTCTCCTGAGCAATAGGATTTGTATATATATTTATACATCTATACAAACACCTAAAACACCTATATTTATGCATCTAAACACATATATCAGACATTCGATATTGTAGGTAAATGTTGAAGGACATATAGATCCAAAATTTGGTGGGAATTAGTAACAGTTTATTTTATTCTCTGCCTGCAAGAAGATAACATGCATTATGGAATCACTTCAAATGCTGCTTAATAAATTGAGAGAAAATGCAAAAAAAAATTAAAGAAACAAATTATTTAATTTAGCTTTTCTTTATATGAGAAAACTTTATTCATTTTTATTTAAAAATAAAACTATTTCGCTGCTAGAAAACCCAGCAATGAATTTATTTGCATTATTTGGGACAAATATCACATTTGCTTTTGTCATTACAAAAAAGGTGTTTCTGGTCTAACTCCTCACACTCCACCTTTTCTTCTTCTTTCCTCCTCCAGACTAACTGTATTGCTGTATTGATAAGCAGGTGCAACTGTGTGAACATATGCCAGAAAATTTTAGAAAGTAGCTTGATTTCCTGCTGTTTCTCACAAGAACTGATATTTGTATTCTATTGCACGATTTAGGTGAGGAAAAAAGACAAAAAATAATGATTATCTCAAAAAACTATGTTACTGTGGATTTTTTTTTTTAAAGGACAGTCATTAGAGATGGTGCCATGTGGTTAGTGCCAATCTTCTATCTAGGATATGAACAGCTTGCCATCAAAGAAGAAATCAAGCTCTGCAGTTTGATTCCACTGTGTTTTTTCACTAGGATTTCTACTACAAGTTTTGCATTGGGACAAGCTCATTAAAGACTCAAGAATAAAATTTTTATCAGAGCCTTGTTATAATTCTTAGCTGCTTTGCTTGTTAACAATTAATTTCTTTATCACCAGTGGGCCTACTGGTTATAAAATTACTGTAGTTTTTTATTCTTATGGGAAAATTCCATAAAATACTTTGAAGAATATACAAGTGGTGGAGAAACAATTTGCTTTACTCCATTGACATACTAGAAAATAGGCATGTAGTGTTTTAAGCAATATAAATGTAGTGCTGAAAAATCGTATACTATTTATTTTTAGTTTAATTGAAATTTTGAATGCAACAAGAGCAGCTGCTGAATAAATATTTTCCCTTTTTAATGATAAATTTTAGTAGGTGCCATTTGCTCCTGTAAATTTTTAGGACTGTTTATTATTATAAGTGGTATGTTAAAAGGTTTTTAAAGAGCTTATGTTTTGCAATTATGTGACAATTTATACAAGAAGAAAACAAACACAATCTATTTTATTTTTCCTTGAGGTACTTCGGTTATACAGGTAACAGCTACAGATGCTGATGATCCTTCTTATGGGAATAACGCTCGTCTGCTTTACAGTCTCGTTCAGGGACAGCCTTATTTCTCTGTGGAGCCAAAGACAGGTACTACAAGTGAAGTTGTAATTTGAGAACATTCATAAACTCATAAAATGGATGTAAGCAAAATTGTCTTTCTTGATTTCTGCACAAAGAACAATTGATACCACGCTATACTCTTACATCTCTGCATAGTTCTTAGATCTGAAGAAAATCAACTTTTCTTTCCTGTATAAAGATGAAATTCTTTCACTCTAGCAAATTTTATTTTAAAAATTATCTGGTTGGAGTAAAGAGTTAGACCCTGAATATTCCAATTAATAAATTAATCTGGGAACACTTCTCAATCAACAGCTCTATGACATATCAGGTGATATTTCTATCTGTTTGTTGGAGAAACCACATATATGTGACACCTCTCCAAAAACTCAATTTATGAGTAAGAGAGATGGTTATATATGGTATAGGAAACACATGGAGTATTCTGCTCCCCAGAACTCTAAATATAAAGAATGAATTGGACATACAGTGTACTTGTTACCATGAGGATAAACACCCAGTATTAGGACAGTTGTGCTATGCACAGTCTAGAATGAAAATTCATAACTGGGTCCAGTGGTACATGTTATACGCATATTATACTACATACACATGTCAGATGTTGAGAAAAAAGAATGAGACTTATATGCTATTATATTACACTTTTTTATTTTTAGGGGTCATTAGAATGGCTTCCCAAATGGATAGAGAAACAAAAGATCAGTATTTGGTCATCATTCAAGCCAAAGACATGGTTGGGCAACCAGGAGCATTTTCTGCAACAGCCACTGTTACCATCAACCTCTCTGACATCAATGACAACCCACCTAAATTTCAACAGCGTGAGTAGAGGCTAATTACAGTAATGGAACTCTTGAGGAAATTTAGAACCAGTGTAGTAGCTCTATTAGGTTTGCTGGTAGGTCTTTTGAGAACAGGGCTGTGCTTTGACTTCAGCATAAAAGTAAAATAGTGGATAAAAAGAAAAGTCCTCACAAAAGCTCAAAAAAACAAGGAAAAGAAAATCTATCGTTGCAAAAATCTCAAGCCTGCTGGTTTTACTTATCACTAGATTTTGGAAACAAATTGTTAAACTGCTTTCCCTATAATTTGCACTACCTCAGCCCAAAATCTGGAAAATGGGATATTTATCATCATTTCCACTCACTTTCTTTCTTCTTTTCCTCTCTTCATTTTTTTCTAATGAATACTATAAAGTTTTTGTCTGATTATGTGAACCTCTCTGTCCAGTAGTTTCTAGCAGTTGTGGGAGCTGCTCTTTGGGCTATAAGGAAAAAACCTGTGCTGTTGGGAAGTGCTGCCCTCCGCTGTTTTTTCACCCTATGCAGCCATAGAACCATAGAATAGTTTGTGTTGGAATGGACCTTTAAGTGTCATCTAGTCCAACACTCCTTCAATGGGCAAGGGTGTTCAGAGCTGCATTTCAACTGACTTAGAATTTTTTCAGGGATGGAACATTGACCATATCTAATCTAAACCTTCCATCTATCAGTTTAAAACCATTATTTTTTTCTTTTTTAGTCATTTGCTCTATACACTACTCAAGTAGGGCTGAGAGAGAAGGGCTCCCAAGGGGAAAGATCACCCTGCCCTGCACCCAAGATCTATACAATGCCAGATTATGTCCATTGCTCTGGTAGAAGTTGGAGCTTTTCCCAGCTCTCTGACAGCCTCAAGCTACAGCACTTATTAATCATGGCAGATCACTAAACTTTACCAGTATTTGTTTCTTTAGGGCTTTACTACATGAGTGTCTCTGAAGAGGCTCCCGTGGGCACCACTGTAGGCAAAGTCTTTGCAGAAGACAGTGACATTGGGGACAACGCAGCCATGGACTATTTCATTGAAGAAGATAGCTCAGATGTTTTTTACATCATTACAGACAATGAGACTCAAGAAGGAATTGTCTTACTAAAAAAGGTGAGATCTCAGAAACTTTAAAAACATCTCTAAATATTTGAAAGAAAATCCTCAAGCCAGCTGGGTGTGTAAAAAAGGCCTATTTTTTTGGATTCTCTCTCTTTTTTTTTTTCCTTTAGGCCTTGTGATTATATTGGACTATTATGAGGGATAAAAAGAAAGATGCTTTTCTTTCTGTTTACATTTTTGACTCATTCCTATTACTGCTGAATATAATAGTGACAGTCAGAGTATCTTAATGTTATCCCTTACTGTGCAACACCGTGTATCCCGTTGGGAGAAAATGTTCTGTCTCTTCTGTGCAAATCTTTATCAATAAATTGCAAGCAATCTCAACTCCCTTCTAACACCTCTTGTTAACTGAGCCCAGAATTTATTATTATATTAGATAATGGATTTTTTGTTGTGACTTTGAAAAGAAACTAAATAAAATCAAAAAAAAGACCAGTTTATGAATTAAGAAAATTAATATTCTTTGATACTATGTAATTTATTTTGGAATCACTATAGAAGATTTCTCAATCATCTCAGAGATCATCCGAAATGAAGATAGAGTTCAATAGACTAATGAAATCTAGGACCCTGAAGAATTGAATACTATAGGTGTGAGAGGGTTTTTTGGTTTTGTTTTGATCTTTTTTTGTTTGTTTTATCGTGATTTTTTTAAAAATTTTATTTTGGGAAGCTATTTACTTAGTAGGTCTTTTGTTTATATATATACATATTTTAAAAGATAAAGACTATCTAAAATTGTAATGAAACTATGTGTTATTAGGGGTGACATTCTATGAAAATTCTTTTTTATGGTGTTGCTTTACTGAAGTATAAAAGCCAGTGTGAAATGTGAAAGCAAAAAACCACATTTTAATTTGAAAGTGTTTTAAATGTAAAAAGGAAACCTTAGAATTAGAAGTTTAGTTTAGTAACTTTTAGAAATAACCTTTTTTTAAACATTTTTAGAGAAGCATAACACTACTTTGTCTTTAATCTCACATCATTTATTGAACTATATTTAATTTAAATATAAAGAAAGAAATATTCCAAATCTCATTTACTTTTTTAACAGAGAGTGGACTATGAAAGCAAAAGGAGATACAGTATTCAAGTAAAAGCTGTAAACAGATACATTGATGAGCGTTTTTTGAAAGAAGGACCTTTTGAAGACACAACCATTGTCAAAATCAACGTGGAAGATGCTGATGAACCTCCAGTTTTCACCTCAGAGAGCTATGTGATGGAGATTTTTGAAGGAGCTACAAGTGGCTCACTGGTGGGGGCCGTAACTGCAAGAGATCCAGATGATGCTGACAGTCCAGTCAGGTACCTGTCTTGAAATGAGAACAGGCCTCAAATGCAAATGAAGTTGGTTTTTCCAACCATTTCTGTTGGAAATTTTGTTCTTTGTTCCATATTTCTGTTCCTTACCATAGCTCATAATTACAGTTAATTGTGGGTTTTTTTCTGTGATAGCCAGGATTATTGCAGACATCACTGTTTAACCCACATCAGCAGGTAAGGGCCATACAGGCACTTACTCAGTCCCTCAGCCACTGGGATGCAAAAGAGAATTGTAAGGGTAAAGTTGTGAGAACTCATGGGTTGAGATAAAGACAGTTATTATTATTATTAATAATAATAATACCAACCAGAAGAAGAAGAACTAGCATCAAAGAAAATAAGAGATGGGAAAAACCCAAATGTACAACAAATTCCCAAGAAAAACAAGTCATGCAAAAAAGACCCAAAACAATCGTGTACCACAAGCCAGCTGACACCTAGCCGCTCAACCCAGCAACAGCAGAATCTGCTTTTTATAATATCAATGATAAATAATTTTGCTGTCTCTTAAGGGAGAAAACAGGTAATTAATCTTTAACATTTATAATTAAAATAGCTTCTTGAATTGCCTGACATCACTGTCTACTATGCAATTTAGACAAACCATGATACGATGACAAATGGTTGGGACACACAGTAATTTATGGTGTGTAGATTTCTAATAGCAGATGTACATATATATTATGCTACAGCTCTAGAGCTTTAGGCAGTGATTTTTTTTTTTCATTTTCCAATCATTTACTGTTATTTATTAGTCTAGTAACAGCTTAAATTATATAAGAAAAAAAAAAAAAACTTTTTTTTTTTTTTAGTTCCCCCTTCTAAAAGGGCTCATTTGGTGGTTTGTTTAGATGAGTGGAACAGTTAAATATTAACGCTCATCTATAACTTCTTAGTTAGAAATATTTTGGAGGAACTGGCTTCAATTTGAATATGTTTGTATAGTCCAAAAACAATGATACAAGTATTGCATCTATGAATTCCTTTAGAATAGGGTATGTCAGTTCTTGTATAAATATATGGGTTTTGAGCTAAGTGCCATGAAAATGAATCTAATTTTGAAACAATTCCTATCATAAATGACAACAGTTACTTATAATATAGAAAACAAATTGTTACTTATAATATAGAAAACAACTTGTGTTGGTTTGTGAACTCCAGCTTTCAAGCAAACAAATAAAAAAAGACATGCAACGAAACCTCAATATGCTAGTAATAAAAAACAAACAAACAAAAAAACCCAAAAAAACCCAGACACCTAATATAGTTTTTCTGAAAAGTGTTTATCAAGAATCAGATTACCAAAAAAAATGCCCAAACAAAACACAATAGCTATGTTAGAAAAAATTAAATAAAAGTTAACAAGTATCCAAATTTGGTTCACATGACAAGAACTTTCACTTACGCTATTGTGTTGGTTCTTTGATTTATCTTCTTACCGATTTTTAAAAGAGACAAAATGTAGCTATGAATGACAAGTTAGAGAGTCATTTAACTGCTGACACCTTGTCTGGGCTGGAGTCCCAAGCATCAACAGGAAACAGAAAGGCTTTGTCAAGCAGAATTAGAGGTACAATAAAAAGGAATAGTTGCACGTGAGTATTCCAAATTAGATAGAGTCTTTCAGCTATTCAAAGTGGTTTTATTCCCATTAAATAGACTTTATTTACAACAGCATCATATGGTCTTCTGCTTCGTAGGCCATTAAAAACATAAGTAAATATATTTTCCATTTAAACCAATATTTTTGATTGCTATATCAGTTCATCTTTGTGGTGCAACAAGTGATTAGACTCTAGCAACTTGGGTGGCATGTGTATATGGATGTGCACATGCACATGTCCACAGCATCCAGAGCCTTTCCAGCAAAGACTCGGGAGCCCTGAGTCTTCCCTGCAATCATCTCCTGCATTAGGATTTCTTACTCTGTCATAGTATCACCTCATTACAGATAGTTGTCTCTTTATAATGCCCATTCCCTTGGCATCAGATCATGTCAGCAATGATAAAATAGATTTGCCATTATACCTCCACTTAGATGTTGATGTTATTCATTTCACAAGTGGCAATTTTGCTGTTTCTTTTCAATGAAGTCATTCACCTGCTGTGAGACTGACTTGGAAGTAAGAATGAATAATGCATTTCGGATTCAGTTCACATTAATATAGATCTGAGACGTATTTAGTTTTATAAAAAGAAGAGCTTTGATCTTGGCAGCAGTGAATTTTAAATGTTTATAAGCGTACATTTTTCATGACATCCGAGTTGTTGCAGCACACATTTATATGCGTATATGCACAGCTCTGTTTTCTCAGCTGACAATAGCTTTCTATGTCCTTGCCTCTGATGGAACATTTCAGTACTAGGGAATGCCTTTCCTTTTTTTTGGTGCAGGTACTCTATTGTCCACAGCATGCATTTAAAGAGACTGTTCAGCATCAATGAACACAATGGAACAATCATTACCACTGAACCTCTGGACCGAGAGATAGCTTCTTGGCACAACTTAACTGTTACAGCCACAGAAACAAGTGAGTAAGAAATTTAAGGAATGCTGGGGTTTTTACACTGTGAACTGTAATTATCCTCTGTATGTGCCTTCTTTTAAGTGGAGAATACATTCTTCTCTCTGATTATATTACTGTTGCCTGCTGCACTAAGGAGCATTATTAAAATGATTAGTTAAATAGAAGTGGAATGTATTTGAGCTCCAAGGTCCTGTGCTTTTTCATAAAAGATGACCTTAAGAAAAAAGAAATCGTAATAGGATTGAGAGTGTAACGCTTTCAACTCACACTGAAGCATAAGAATTGCTCCTGCAGTGCAAGATCTTATGTTAAATTAGACCCTGGTTAATTTCACACCAGATTTTTGACTAGTGTGAAATTAGCCAGGGTCTAATTTAACACCAGTCAGAAACCTGTGGCTCCAATTAATTGTGAATGTTAAGGCCTAAATCATCTAGATGTCTATGCAGTGACAATTAAAGCCTTGAAGCACCCTTTATATAGATTTCACCTGTCAATTTTGTTTGAAAGTCAAATGCAAGTTACCTGTTTGTGTTTTTGATGATCTCGTTGCCCTAAATCTGCAACACCAGAAATTTAACAGTTCCTGATTTATAGGGCAGTTTGACAAGATTACTGGGATCTTATATAAAAACTAATCCCATTCATCCTCAGGAAGGAGGAAAACCGTATGAAACTGGAGTAAAATCAATAATCAGACAGATTTTGCCAAATACTCTTAACACCTGTCCTTTACTCCTGAATCTCAATTAAATTCCATTTATTGCTATGACCACTTTAAAAATATATTCTTAAACTGCACTGCTGCCAAAAGGGAGCCCTGTAGAACATTGTTGCTGGAAATCTACTATAGGATAGTTAGCATCAATTTTCATTGAAGTCTTTAACTTGTATCTAGGAATTGATGGTACTATCTTTCTTTTCAGCTTCTCTGTGAGTTTTTAGCATGAATTGCATTCTCATGTTGTTGGGCAGATGACAGGTGTTGGCAAATTTGATCTCTGGCATGTCTTGAACAGGGCTTTGGAAACACAGCAGGATAACTTTGGCCTAGATTTTTTGTTTAGTTAAACAATAAACCAGGAGAGAACCAAAGGTTACAAATGAATAACTGTCTGCTGCAGCAAAAGAAAGACAGACTTTCACAGTAATGAAAGTTATAGTAGAGAAACGGAGACCTCATTATGTTCAAATTCTTATTTTTTATTTCTTTAATGGTGATAAGGTCACTGTCTATAATGATACATTCAAAAAAACTGAAGTTAGATCACCTTGGTCTAGGCATAGCTGAAAGGATTTGTATCAGGAACTAGCAATATATTATTCCTGGAAATATAGTCCTAACATGTAGTGTGTGCAGAGACATTTGGTGGATGACATTGTGGCTCCACTGAAGCCAAATCGAAATGCCATTAGAGTTCATCCACAGAAGATGTTCATTGTACCTTAGTCACATATTGAAACTGTGTTGCAACAGCAACTTCCCTATGAGGCTGTTGATGCTCTGACATTGATACACTACATGAGACTTTTGAATCCATTGCAATGATTGCAGGGAGCAGAGATTAGTAAGAGAGGCTTGACTGTTATTTTTTACCTGTGGTGTGGATCATCATATCCCCATGCCATTGAGGGAGCATATTTTAAAAGTAACCAGAAGTAGGTCTAATTTGTTGGAACTTAAATGCAAGCAGGGAGAACTTGCAGCCTGTTGACTCTCATTCCACTTTATGCTTAAAGCTCAAGAAAAATCAAGTTCTCTTTCATCAGTTTTTACTTGATTGTAAGAAACTTTCACCAAGTACAAGGTTGAAGCAGAAACAACAATATTCTCATCCTATCTGAGAGCAAGAAATCCTTCAATCATTATTATCCAGCTGGCAGACAGTCAGTACTGGTCTTCCCCTAAGCTCAGTGCTGGGGTCAGTTCTGTTCAATATATTTTATCAGGGATCTGGATGATTGGATCCAGTGCACTGTCAGTTTACCTATGGCACCAAGCTGGGCTCTCGGAGGTTGTTCTGTTGAAGGATATATAAACTCTGTAGAGAGATGTGGATTGATGGGCCAAGGCCAGTTGTATGAGATTCAACCAGGGTCAGGTTCCAGGTCCTGCACTTTTACCACAACAACCATGAGTAGCACTACCGGCCAGGGGCAGTGATAGTGACTGGAAAGCTTCCTGGCAGAAAAGGACCCCGGGGGTGCTGGTCAACAGTGGCTGAACATGAGCCAGATGTGCCCAGTGGTATCCTGGCCTGGATCAGAAATAATGTGGTCAGCAGCACCAGGGCAGGGATTCTTCTCCCTGTGTTCAGCACTGATGAGGCTGAAACTTGAGTCCTGTGCTCAGTTTCATGCCACTCGCTTCCAGAAGGTGCTGGAGCATATCCAGGGAAGGACATCAAAGAAGATGAAGGCTTTGTAACACAAGTCCTGTGAGGAGCAGCTCAGCGAGTTGGAGTTGTTTAGACTGGAGTAAATGAGGCTGAGGGGGAGCCTTCTCTACAGCTACATGAAAGAAAGTTGCAGAGAAGTGGGGTCAATCTTTTCTTCCATGTAACAAGTAAGAGGGTGAGAAGACGGGGCTTCAGGTTGCACCAGGGGAACTTTAATTAGGTACTAGGAAAATATTTTTCCTGGAATAGGGTTGTCTAGCATTGGAATAAGTTTCCCAGGGAAGTAAATGAGTCACCTTCTCTGGAAATGTTCAAAAAAACCTGTGGACGTGATACCTGGGGTCATGGTTTAGTGGTGAACATGGCAGAGTTAGGTAAACATTTGGACTTGATTAACTGAAAAGTCTTTACTAAACTCAGTTATCTATAATTCTGTGATCAGTTTCACTTGATACTGTCAGTCACAACAAAATTAACTCACAACAGCCAAGAGTCATTTTACCACTCAGTCTTGCAGGTGTTCTTTCATGGGGGTCTCCCAGCCTGAACTTCTTTGATTATTTCCTTATGGATAATAATAACTTAATATTTAATTGTCACCCTTCTTTGGTCACATATATATTTTTGTTGATAAACTTTTAACTTATTGGAGTAGTCCTTTCTTAAAAAAACTATTTATGTTCATTTCTTTTAGAAAGTAAAGAAATTTGCCTTAGCATAAATGATAGTCATGCTATAAAAATATAAATTATAAAGATAACATTTATTTTTAGTCATAGTGTTAGTATTATTGTCATCATTACAAGTTTGTGTTTACTGGCTGATATCAATGTAAGCTTTCTTTAATCCTCTGCGACTACTGAGTTCTGTTTTGTGTCTAGAAATGGTCATTATTTTTCTTTTCAAGTTACTAATACGGGTCCCCAGCAATTAAAGTGTCATCTTAATTTTCACAGTGATCCAGCCTGCTACACTTGACATCCTGTTCTCTTAGTCATTGTTTTTCAAGTCCTGATCTTTCTCAAAGAAATTGTGATGAATTTTATGCTAATTGGCACATATTTATATAATGGGATTATACATTAGCTGAATTCACGTTCTGACAATAATTTTCCTGTGTAGGGAATACAAGACAAAATACCTACCTTTACTACTTACCAAAGTACTTACCATCCACAAATGGTGTCTACCTTCTCTTCAAAATGCAACCAAGGCAGTACCTCCACTTCACCAAAACCATCATTAAATATTCACCAGACACCGATTTCGAGTGGCTTTGTAATATGTTGCTCCCTCCCAAAACAAAACAGCTGTGATTTCAGAAAAATTAAAAATTTTGATATTGTTAAAAACTTCTATACATACAGAAATGAGAGAAATGCTCTTTCTTATCATTTAACCATATACTATGGAAAAAAAAATCCACCTAGAAATCTATGACAATACAATCCAAATATATTAAAGAATTAGAAACAAAGCTATTATAAAATCCCCTCCACTCCCAAAATAATTTAAAAAAAGAAAAAAAGAAACAAAAACAACCAAGCTTTTTATGAAAGAATATAGATGTTAGTCCAACAATGTGCTAAATCTTTTATGCAAGAAAAGGGTAGGTTTTAAAGCCAATATAGTACTCATGAATCTTACAAATAAGCAAGGTAAGAATAGGTAAAACTATCTGGATCCTTCCTGTGCCATTCTTTATACAACTGAAGCCACTAAAGACATTCCCTGCTTTCTTATAAAGATTACAAAGATTTCCTTTGAAAGAAAACTTAATCAAATTTCTGCCCTATACATCCAATTGTGACTTCAGTAAAAGAATTTAAGTAACTCCTACACTCTTGGTGTTACTTCTACAAGGGATATATGCTGCTTTTTATGTTTATCTAAGAGAAGCTGAGCACTATTTTGTTGCCTATTGTATTATTATGGATGTTTGATTCAACAAGAGAAGGAACTGATAAGGCCATTGAAACCAGCCATGAACACTGCTAAGTCCACCACTAAACCATGTGCCTACTGCCAGATCTGGATCTGGCACTATAGATACCTTCAAGGATGGTGACTCAACCACTTCCCTGGGCATCCTATTGTAATGCTAGACAACCTTTTACAAGAAGAACATTTTCCTGGTATCCAATCTAGATTTCCACTGGTGCCTCTTGAGGCCACTCATCACTTCTTACTTGGGAAAATAGACCAACCCCCAGTGCCCTCGTCCACCTGGGCACAAGTTGGCTCATGTTCAGCTGCTGTCAACCAGCAGACCCAGGTCTTTTTCTTCTGGGCAGCTTTCCAGTCACTCTTCCTGAAGCCAGTAACTCTGATTTGGGTTGCTGTGACCTAAGTGCAGAACCTGGCACTTGGCCTTTTTGAAACTCACACAATTGGCCTTAACCCATAAATCCAGCCTGTCCAGATCCCCCTGCATGGCCTTCCTTCCCTCCAACAGATCAACACTCTTGCCCAGCTTGGTGTCATGTGCAAACTGGCTGAGGGTGTACTCAGTCCCCTCATGCAATTCATTGATTAAGATATTAAACAGAATGGGCCCCAGTATTGACCCCTGGGAACATCACTTGCTACAGGCCACCAGATGAACTTAGCTTCAGTCATGATTGTTCTCTGAGCTTGGATATCCAGCCAGTTTTACCCCAGTAAACAGTGCATCTGTCCAAGCTGCGAGCTGCCAATTTCTCCAGCAGAATGCTGTACCTGCTGTATTCCTTGCCTTTTTTTCAGATAACGTTTTTCATTTCATAAAAAATTAATTTTTTTCAGCCTAGTCTACATGCAACTTTTGTACCATGATACTAGTATATCATTGTTTTTCCATGTCTGAGGTAGTTTTAGCAGTAGAACCTTGTGTAAAGGCAGTAAATGCAGGAGAAATGTCTTATATTAATAATTTTCCTTTGCATACAGGAATAAGCTGTATTGACATATATCTATATATCTTTTATATCTAAAGCCATAGCAGTAAAGTATACTTGGGTAACAGAAACAATACATCTTCTGTGAGTGCTAAGCCTAAGAATTAAACATGTAGTGTAGACAATTCTTGGAACAACAATACTTGTACCAAAACTAAACACACAGTCTATGAAGCCTGTCAGCAGCAATGCCTTAGAGATATCTGAGCAACATCACACTTCTTTGTAAGTATGCATTTGCAGACTCGTGAATAGAAGAACTCTGTTTTTTCCAAATTGAGTCTGAGCTTTCTGCCTTGGCTAGGGTGGGTTTTCAGTATTTCAGTATCCACTGTGATTTCTCCACATCTAGAAGTGGCAGAAATATTTTTAAAATGTAAATACTATTGAACTTTTCTACCTAAGCTTCAAAATTTGAAAATATTTAGGAGAAGAAGTAACAGAATTTGTTAAAGGAATGAGTGTGACCAATCATTGCAGTAACCGTGATGTTAAGTGATGTAAGATAGTGCAGCCAGCTCTTCCACTCCCCGCAGTGTGACTCTCCTGTTCAGCCACTGGAGCCCAGCCTAGGGCCTGGGGATCCAAGACCCATGCTCAGGTATGCTGCTGACCTGTTTGCGGGCTCAGCCAGTAGCACAGCTGAGCACGTGTCCCAGAGACCCACAGTGAGGGCACTGATGAGGTCAGTCACTCAGATTGACACAGGCAAGATTTTGCCTTCAGCAGCACCTACATACAGGGCTCCCAGGGCTACCAGCACAGGCAGCCCACTCCCCTCTTCTTCTGGGAAGGCAGGAGATCACTGATGCAGACATACACACACACACACATGCACAACACTCTCCAGGTTCACAAGCATACACACACAACTCGTGGGTCCCTTCAGTACCTACTTCTGTTTGCCCAACACCCCTCTCCTATATCCCAAGTCCTCTTATCTAATTCATTGGTTCCCAACTCACCAGCTAGTACACACTTGATGTTTGCTGGCAAACCCACATACTTATCCCTCATGCATCCCACATTTGCAAGTTCTCCCGTAAGTGCGGATGTCCTGAGCACCTCTCCTGTGCCCAAGGATCCCTAATCACTGTGGAGTCCAGTTTTAAGTTTGTTGGTAAAAACATACACAAACCCCCTGCATGCCAGTTCTGAGGAGGACACAGACAATTGTCCCATGCTCCTGAGTCAGCAGCTGGCATTACAGAGCCTTATCCCCTCCAGTATATGGAACCAATTTTCATTCACATATATGCAGAAGACTAAGAGGTGACCTTATCACTCTCTACACCTTCCTGAAAGGTGTTTGTGGTCAGGTAGGGTTTGGGCTCTTTATTCAGGCAGCAACTGGCAGAACAAGAGGACAGGGTCTTAGGCTGTGCCAAGGGAAACATAGACTGGATATTAGGAAAAAGTTTTTTACAGAAAGGGTAATAAAGTATTGGGATGGTATACCTGGGGAGGTGGTAGATTCACCATCTCTGGATGTATTTAAAAAACTACTGGATGTGGCACTCAGTGCCACAGTTTAATTGAGGTTAGGGTTGGGTTGGACTTGATGATCTTGGAGATCTTTTCCAGCCTAACGATTCTGTGATTCTGTGATAGGCAGGTCACACCATCAGCTGCTGCTTAGTCCTTGCAACACACATATAAATGCAGTGAGAGAGAGTGAGATTATGCAGAGATATGGCTAAGGAAACATTTATTAAGATGTAACTGGTAGGACAAATTGGTGATCAGATGCAAATGCTCAGCCAGACAAATGCACTGACTGGCTCTGTTTTGCACACAACCAGCCCCTTCTATACCCTTTTCTAGCTGAACTCTCTTTTCCTCTCTGCATACATCCCCTGGGTCTGTACATTTCCACTGAGTCCCCATTCCCCCAGATCTGTGGTCCCTCTAATTTACAGTCTTGTCAGTTACAAAGTCCAAGTTGATCTAGCTGGAATTGTCCTATGGTTTCTGGATAGCCCACCAATTATCATTAGGTTTGTTTCTTGTCATAGTATCTGTGTTTGTTTTGTCAAGTCTGTGTCTTGGTATGTTTTGTGTCTGTTTCCCCCTTTTTCTCCATTGGTTTATTGACTGTCAAGGCCACTGATCTGATGGAAAAAAAACATTCTCACACTTCCAGGTGCCAGGTTCAATTAGTATATCTGACCAGGTTAGGTCCTCATCATCCCCTCTCTTTATCACTAGTCCCTCAGGTTTGGTTGTTTTTTGGGGTTTTTTTCCAGTATGTTCTTGTTTATGACTTCCTCTTTGTCTTATTAACTCCTGTTGCACTGGGAAAGGTCCTTGACCAGATATCCTTAGAAGAGTTGACACTCCCCTACCATATAACCTTAGATATGGCTAGTACAGTAATTTTTTCTTCATCAACAAAACATTATTTAACATTTCCTGATTAGGTTTGGGTTTTGTTTTGGTTTGTTTGTTTGTTTTTGATTATTTTTTTTTTACATTTAAACCAGTTTCTGACTGGGTAAAGGAAAGCATGAACAAATCCAAAATTTTACATGAAATATCTTCTTTCAAGACATACTATTATAATGGTACTATATCATTATAACAGTATAAAAATACGTCTATAGGTCTTTGTGATTATTTTCTTCCCTGCAGAATATAGATAAAATTTTCTAATGTTTACATTACTTTAAAATATGTAGTAGATTATTTTAAACTTTTTTATTTCTGTCTTTTTTTAACCATTAGGAAATCCTGAAAAAATTTCAGAAGCAAATGTGTATGTCCAAGTTCTCGATGTGAATGATAATGCACCAGAATTCTCCAAATATTATGAAACGTTCGTTTGTGAAAATGCAGTTTCTGGACAGGTGAGCATGAAAAAGTTAGCTGTTTTCTCAATACTATGAAGATTTGTTCTGAGATGTTTAGCATTTATTGTTTCAGTTCTGTGACTACAGACTGCATTTTTCCTATTTCTAAAATTAGTTCCGGTAAATTTCATTACAGTGATGTGTATTTTCTCCTCCTTTTAAAACAAAATCTGTGTGTCTTGCTTGTTTTCAAAAACAAGTAATAAAGTACTTGTAAAGGCAGAAACTTCTGAAAAAATATAAGGCACAAATTTGTTTCACGTTAAGGTCAGAGATGAAAAACTTATGTCCGGTAACTTCAGCAATAGCATAAGAACGAGGCTTAGACCAATTTCAAACCAGATTCATTGTGCCCTTCAGTTAGAAAACATTTATTGTGAATTGAATTCAAATTCCTGACTAGTTCAGTGCAAGTCTGAAAATGTTTAAGACACAACCCTTACATCACCTTTCCTAGCTGGCAGCTTAAGCTATTGTTATATTAAACATCCTTCCCAGGAGGTTATTTTCCATTTCCTACTTGATATCCACGTGAATGGGGTATCATCAGTCAGCTGCCCCAGTTCCCAGGAACACTGCTGTCTTTCCACTTTCCCTATGCAAAAATAAACTCCAGGATGTTCAAAGTTAGTTTGGGATTTTTTTGTTGTTTTGGATTAGGTCTTTTAAAAGAAAAAGATACAAAATAAACAACAACATCCAAAAAAACCAACCAAGTTAAAAAAAAAAAAAGCTATAAAGACAAAACTCTAGATGTTTTCCCACCACTCTAAAGCATTATTTGGATATAAAAAAGACCTTTGGGGTGTCTGTGATGGTTCTGTTCGAATAGTCTCTTATGTTGATTTCTGAATCTAAGAGCCTCTCTTTTTATGCCATTTTGGTTTACTTTGACCTCAATTAGACTGCAGTTAAATAAAGCTTTTCCTGTTCCTCCAGTGATCTCTTTATAGCCTTTTGCATCATTTATATGTTTTTCTATCAGCAACTCTTTCTTTGTTCTGCATTTGGAAATCTTCCTGCCTGTAAAGCCTACCTCTGTTTAGCAGGTATTTGGAACAAGCCATTTCTATTGGTCTTTGGGTATCTCATTGACAGATAAAAGTGCAGGCATTAAATCAACTGCACTCTATGTTCCTTGGCTTCAAGACACCATGAATTAAATATGGACACTTATAATATGGATATTTGTTATCCATGTTTTAGGCTTGCCTACAAAATAAAAACCCAGGTGATTTATTTCTAAAGGTTTTTAGTATTCCATAGTTGCCAATTGATAAATAATAAATGTATGCTAACCTATCAATAGCTACTTTTAAATATCAATTACATGCATACATATTAAGTATTTTGAGAATCACTGGATAAAATGGTTCTGTAAAGAACAGCAGTGTTAACAATAATAATAAATTCTTTAAGCATGGCACATTGAATAATTCTTTGACATTGCAATATATGAATGAAGGATGAAAGTTATATTTTTCTCAGAAAGGCATAATGTTACTTTAGGGTTATTTTTTTCTTTTTTTCCATTGTTATAGGTTTGTGAGAGTCCCAGGTATCTTTAGTTTAGCCTGTTGAGACTGTGACAGTAATGGCAAATAATTTTCTCATTAGCAAATTATATTAGGAAGAACAACAGGAAACTGCCACTGAAGTTCATAATTATCACAGTCAGAGTTTATGATATTTTATTCAGTGTTTTTATGATTTAAACAGAATTGTTAGTTGATGTATCTTCTTTGGTGTTTTTTTTTTTTTTTTCATTTTTATTTACAGAAAAAATATCCTTTTTTTTCTCAGCAAGAAGCCAAAAGATTCAAATGTAATTTTATAAGTGACTTGATTTTTCACTAATAAGAAAATTTACAATTCAGGAGAATCAGTTTAAGCAATTAAAGTACTTAATGAGGACATTGCAATCCTTTTTTATCTTAACCATATTTCTGCAGTCAATTCCAAACAGCTATTGGATCTGCTTACATATTAAGTTGAGAATAAAGATTGTATAGCTACACTATCACATTTCAGTTTCTAAAGAGGTATGTCGACCCTTTTAGCTGGAATCACTGTGCTGAGACATGTTTTCAGAGATATTCTGCACTTCTGCAATTCATTTTTTTCCCTGATTTGAGTTGAATTTTGTCTAATTTCATGGGATATTCCAAAATATATTTGCATGAGTTTGCAATGGTTAGGAGAAAATGATGGAAATGTACTGCAGAGGGAAAGATACCACTAAAAAATGAATTGTCTTATTCAATCTAGACTTTATCTTAGTGTCAACCCAGTTTACCATAAAAATAATTTAGAGTCAGGTCACAATAAAGGGGTTTTTACATAGCCTAAGAGTACACTGATTTATGATACAGAATATAAAACACATTGTGAGTAAAACTAATTGTTGTCCTAATTATCCAGACTCAGATACAGTTAATAATAGCTTCAGTCTAGATGAGAGGGCTTGCTTTGAAGTTTTGCATTTTCTGAAAGATTATAAAAATTCTTGGTCTTTTTTTTTATTGACTGAGTTCTGACCTTCAAACCCCTGCATGATGTTTCTGTGAGAGTTACAGCTGTGTTTAGCTTAGCCCCCAAAAGTCATTCAAACAAAAGGATTAGATTTCAGTCTGTGGGACTATAATCCAAATTTGACAATAAAAATGGGTGTAAAGAAGATATATAGGTGTTTTTGGCATCATACTGAATGCATTCATCATGTTTATTAGACATTTTGAATGGAATTTCCACTATCCATTTAATGTTATAGTTTAGTACTGTCCTACAATACAGAAGTCAGCTGTATACTACACCACAACTGAAGTTTTCTTTAAAACATTGAAAAAACACTTTCACTGCACTGCCACCACTAAATAAATTGTTTTCCAAATGAATTGAACATAGAAGTTATTAAATTGCCTTCTATCCCACTACAGCTATAGTTATCATCAGATAAAATAGAACAATATTAATAAGGCATTCAAACCTGTGATTTCCTTTTGATTGGACCTTTTGACTTTGGACTGTGTGTAAACACAGTAAATGATGACCACAATGTTCTATTAATTTTTATATTTGCCATTTATGGGTATGTACAGTAACTATAAACCTTTGAACTTCAAAGGAAATATTCTTTACAAATAGTCAAAACACCAAGATGACCAAATCCACGTCAAAGGTAACACTAGAGACATATCATCAAAAGTGGATCTCAAAAGCCTTAATTCCCAAGATACAAATAAATTACCTCATCTAGAAGATGCAGATTGAAAGTTTGATGCAAACTGTATCAAAATCCTTACATTATATCTGTAAGCAAGCTGACCATCCAGAAGGTACCTATGCATGGTAATTTCAGCCCTTTTGTGAATATTGATCTTTCTTCCTATCAGAGAGGAAGCTGATTTCAGCTGAAGATAAGCTATACTGAACATACCTATAGAACATACCTATATTCTGAATTAGTGCTGTCATCTCCAATGCATATTTCTTCTGGTAATTCTGAGTTCCTCTAATTTCAGGATCACATATGAAGGGACTTTGATATTGCGGTTTGCTTAGCACTTTTTATTAGATTCAAAGAAGTGATTGAGTATCCAGGAACTTTGAGGCAGAGATGAGAAAAAAATATTTACTCACTACTTGGCACATAATAAAATAATAAGCAGTTACAGTGAAAGTGAAAAGTACTCATTTGCAATTACTTCTCTGCATAACAAAATGTTGACAGAAGAAAAGAGAAGAAATCTTTAAACAAATTCTATGAGCATATGATTAATGTTAAAAATTAGTAGTTTGCTAAAACAGATGCTTTTTAACAAATTATAATGGAAAATGATTTTTTCTAGCCAAGAAATGAAAGTGAGAGGTAAGACAGTGTTTATTATTTCATATTGCATGTTTTTTTCGATGTTTACTAAAAACATCTGAGCAGTAATGATAAGAAAACAAAAAGTTAACAAAACCCTGACAATGAATGCATCATTTAGAGTGTAAAAACATGATGGAGCTGTGAAAGCAATATCTAATGGAACAGACTCTTACACTAAGCTATACCTGCAGATGCATTGAGTGTAACGTGTGATGTTTTGAAACAGTGGGCGCAGTGGCCCATGGAAAATTCCTTTTTCTGTTTCATGTGGACCATGATTCCACAACATTATCTCCTAGCAGAATGGCACAGGTGGGAGAAGTTTATTAGCATATGTGAGCAAACATAAAAAAGCACCTCAAGGGTCATGGCACCAGATTTGTAATTGTCAATTCTTTGCAGGTAAGTACACAATTTTATTTATAGCTGAACAGAAAAAATTACAATAGACTCAAATAAATCAGTTCAACACTGTGTCAATTTGCTTTTCAAAACAGAAGCAGTCAACAGGATAACCTGGGTCTTGAGGTAAAAAGTCTACCTGGAACATGCAGTGCTGACAATAGTAATTAAGACTTTAATTTTTTACCTTCTCTAAATTCCAATGACCAGTAAATATTATGAGACTGAAAAAACCCCAACCTTACTGCTTATTAAACTTTTTCCAATTTGAACAAAACCAGATCTGTACTCCTAAAAGAAATGGGTGATTAGGTCTCTTACATCCTATAATCCACAGCAGAACTCCTATTGAAGGATGTTTTGTGGAAAACAAACCAAAGAAACTGAAGTAGAAAGAGTGAGGTGGCAGACATGTTTCTACTCTCCTCCATCTCTCTAATAGGATAAGTAAGACTAACACTCAAAGGTCTCAAAATTCTGCATTCAGAGTACTCTAGCAAAATTAAGAGTACTGGTTGCTAATCTGATGGACAATTTACACCTTAAGATTAACTTGGTTGAAAGCCCGTAGAAAAAGAAAGAGCTGCAACAAAGAAGCTTTGATCCTTCCTTCTGGACCTCTCAAGAATTCCAATTCAGTAAGGCCATTTGGAGTAGAGGAAATAAATTTCCAATGAAATTTTATCAAGATTACCTGGCAGTCAACTCCATGATCCACATTTTTTTTTATTTACAAGATAAATAGATCATAGATACCATTCCCAGAGATGCCATTGCCAGCTGGGCTGGCATGTGTGTAAGGAATTTCTTCCTTTTTCAGTTTTTCAGGTGGAAATTTTTGTTCAGATAGATTACTCATTTAGATCTTACCAGGCCCAATACCCTCCTGTCATTGCCATCTACACTTATCACAAGTCCTCACAGTGGAATTTTGTCTGGTGTGCAGATTCCAAACTTTCACCTCCATTTAGGCCTGAAATTAGCATCTTCCTGTTTCCTATCTATGCTTGTGGTGGCTTAGAGAAACTTCCTTCTTTGTTAGCATATTGAAATATTTCATGGCATTCCTTAAGTACTCCAGTGTCATCATAAACATAAATCAGTTTTTCAAAAATAATCAAGATGAATTAATCTCTGTTTTAAAGAAATATCCATTTTAAATGAACTGCTGGATCTTTAAAGCTTCTGTACTAACGAGATTTGAAATAATTTTTAAAGCAATTAAATTCCAGCCATGTCAACACAATATCCAACATAACCTTGCAAAAACAACAAATCATTTACTATATTTTTCTTTGTTTATATACTAAAATATAGGAGGTTTGTAAACCTTAACACATAAGCAGTAAGTGCAGTTTTTGAGTATGTGATGTCAGTTTCCGTGGTAAAAGGCTAGAATCTCCTAGGTTAGATGCAAAAAACCTAGGAAACTAGAAAAAAAAAAAAAAGGTTTCCATCACTCTGAGTGATTTTTCCTTCAGAGTCAGTAAAATCTGATACTTATTGCTTATACTTATTGCTCTCTGAATATTTTGTAGACTGATCTGGGCTTCATTGAATCTTAGTTGAAGTAACACAGTGTGAAGCAAACAATAAGGATTTGCCCTGTCCTTACAAAATGTTCCAAATTTTTCCCTGCTGCTAAGGTGAATCCTTGAAGGCATGTGAATATATCTAGAACAACCATAGGAATCTTAGGTTTGTGCAGAACAGGACAGCACAGATCAAAGAAAGGAAAGGTGGTTTGGGATTTTTTTTCAGTTACCCACATTCTCCTTAGAATTTTCTTGATTGAATCAGATATAGACCAAATGTACACAGCCAAGTACAGCCTGTATATAAAATATGGAACTCAATAATGAAATAATGAAACAGTATCTAATTCACAGTTGCAGTTATTTTATTATTATCATACATAATATACTCCTAAAAATATGTTTTCAAAAGATATTGGTGGCACCTGGTTGAATGATTTTTTTTTGGTTGGTTGGTTGGTTTTTTTTGGTAATGCAGACAGGTAATTTTTCTCTACCAAGGAACTGAACTAAAGGCAAACAGAACAGAATAAAACAAATTAAATGTGGTTAAGACATCTTTGTATATCATTATATTACTCTGCATATTTTGTATACCTTAATAGACCCTGAATTTTAAGGACAGGCAAACATCCATATCAAGATTTATCCCCATCTGCAGCCATGAACATGAAACCAGTAAATTTTCAAGAAAAGCCAGTATGGTCTTTTTTAGGGTTTTTTTTGAGGTAGGTGGTAAAATACTACAAAATGTGTCCTTCTTTGCAGTTTAGACTGGATACATAATTTTGTATCCTATTGCTGTTCATATTCAGCATATTCCAGGAACTACATTTCCTTTATAAAAACGAAGCCTTTGGTAAGCAAGGAAATGTTAGCAGTCAGTTTCTTCTCACTGATTTCTTCACCTGCATTTTTATACCTGTATTTGCATCACCTCTGCTATTTTGTTAGTTCTGAGGAAAGCAAAAAAAAAAAAAAAATCCCTCGAGAATCTCTCTTCTTTGTACACCATGACATCATTGAAAAATTATTCCTCTCATTAAAGGCAATCAAAAAACAAACCAAAAAGTTTCAAGGGTTGTCATATTTCCACAGAGTGAAAATATAGATTTAAAATAAATTCACATGTGAAGAGGGAACAGTGTTAAGAATACAAAGCTTTTGGTGTGTAAACCACATTTTGCTGTGATGATTTAATCAAACTTGGCTTGCTTCAAAAGAAAAAGAATGTGTGATGAAGTTCTAGATCTTTGGCTGAAAAATGATTTAACCAGAAAAGAGTTTTCACAGGCATGGATGGAAAGCAGAAGTAATCACTTCCATTGACTTACTACTTCACTTTTAAATCACTTGTATCATTCAGGTGATCTGTGGTTTGAGGAACATTGAGGATTCAAGTTCTTGTGTACAAGTATCTATGAGGCATGAGATACCTGATAAAATAGACCTCAAGTTCAAATTCAACCCTCCCTTTTCTAAAAATTGTGAAAATTGGACTTCCAGCAGTTTGCTTTCCTCCTGATCAGCAAGGATGTTCACTAATATATGCTGATAAATAAATATTTACTGATAAATATAAGAAATGCAGAGTTTTTAAAGTAGAAATATTGCCAATTATGTTAACTGTGTAGTTGTTTATTTAGAGAGATGAAAAATGTTCTTTTAAATGCTGTTATTTTTTATCTTGCAATGACTGTCTGGTTTGACATATTTCTAAATGAAGGCTATTTTGTTTCCTTAAGAAAAAAGCAGTCAAAAATTTGAATAATCAATGTGTTGTAATATCCAAAATCAATAATTCAGCACATGAACTTGTCAACACATGTCACTTATTGGAGCTACAATGTACCAGTTGAATGATGTCAATGTGTTTGTGGGCTCCAAGGGAATGAGTTTTGCATAGAAGAATTTTTTTCAAATGTAGAATGATGTACTATTCACCTTGGATTAAAACAAAAGAACAAAACACCCTATGTATGTTTATTTTTTTCATTTATGTAGACTTCATTTACTCCTGGTCCTTTGATCTGGAACACCTTTTGCATTTTCTCAAGATGTTAATGCCTGCTTGTCTCAAATGGATGAAAACTTAAGGCAGAGTATTTGCAGAATATGTCTTAATAAACCTATTTGTATATTTAGTGAATATTTGCATGTTATGCACTCAATACAGATTCTCAGATCACATCCCCAGCATCAATAGTTTAACATACCCATTATACCCTTTTTATTGTTTTAAAGGACAAGGAAATTCTTTTACTCCTAAACAACTCTGTTCTCTTATTTTTCCAGCAAATTCAAAGCATCAGTGCTGTGGATCAAGATGACTCAGCAGAAGGTCACCATTTTTACTTCTCATTGGCTCAGGAGGACGCAAACAGCTCACATTTTACTGTCAAAGACAATCAAGGTAGGGTAGTTGGGCATCTCTTTAAGACCTTCCTAATGGAAGATGCATGCTTCCAGATGCATGCTTTTCTTAATTTCTTAAAACTTTCCATTTAAATAGAAATTTTCATTACAGGAACTGAACATGTCCTGACGTCAAATTCAAAACAATAATTCAATAGTATCAAAGAGTTTATTTTCCTTTTCAAATGAACAGTATGAACAGCAAAAGGCAGTTTTATTTCAATGAAAGAAAAAACTACCAAGATGGTCAATTCCACCTTTCTTGTTAAAATTATTTGCCTGAGAAATAAAATTATTATAAAGAGAAGATTGATATAAATATAGGACTGTTATTTCATTAGTTCAGCAAGACCAACATTATAAAAACAGATAACTAGGAATGTAATCTTATTTCATAATATATAATATCAAGCAAAACCATAATGAGATGAAAAATAAGTGCAATATCTCATGGAATTTCAAGGAGACGACCATTTAGAGTCACTCTGCTGAGACTACAAAGAAAAGCTTCTTCAGACTAAGCTAAAGTACACATCGTTGTTATTGACCATGCTAATTATTTGAATGTTCAGGCTAAGGGAACAAATCAATGGAAATGAATTTTGGGAAATTCCAAATACGTTAAATGGCAAACTGCTTCTCAATTATCTTCAAAGTTAGTCAATGTATCAATAAGAATTTCAATTCCCATCTTCATTAACCTCTCAGTCCCTTCCAGGAAGAGATATGTCATTATATTAAGGTCAAATTGTGCACAAGCCGTGTGCCTTTCCCACCTTTCCTCTTTCTGCCTAAAACCCAAGCAGACAAAGCAACCCATTCAGTTCCTTTTGATGGCTATTAATGGGGAAAACAAAACTATCTGAAATATGATGCAATCAGATTTAAGTCTTTCCCTTTCTGCCATATTCAACAGAAGTATCTGATTGAATTGTGACAGCCCTATGGAAAAGAGACTGTAGATCTGTAGGATTTTATCTTAGAATTACTCTCTGAACTAGAGAAACCTAGAACAACTTATATGTAAGGGAGTTAACTTTAGTAGACTGCTTATATAGATGTACAGAGAATGGTAGAAACCTTTTTTTTCTCTACTCCTACATATGCACACATGCAGTCTCACTCTGCCATGAGAAAAAAATTCTGACATGGATATATTTCTAGATTCTTTTTTCTTCTTTTCATTACACAGGAATCTAGACAAGACTATTTTGTTTTGCAGCAAGCTAAGGTTACTTATTTGAATTGATTGATATGCAGCAGGACATGAATTTAAGCTGTTTACTGTGTTTTTTACAGAACAGATTTCTAAACAGTAATAGTTAAATACAAAGCACAATGAAAGCATCTAAATCTTTTTTGCTATTTTAGGTGGTAGAAGTCCAGCTAGCTCCAGTTTTTGTGCCAGAAAAGAAATAAAACACTCTTTTAGTGGATTTTTTTTTCTCGCTTTCTCTTCTTTCCCTTGCCACCTGTTTTCACTATGTGCTGCTAGACACACTTTTTAACCTTTTTGATTGGCAAACTGTCTGTATTTTATCTGTGAACTTCTGGCTTGGCAGCAGCTGGATGCATGGAACCATTTTAAGAACCAATTAATTAGTCTGAGCAGGTGTCAGATACTGAAAAAGATGTCAATTTCTTTAGCTCTGAGCATTAAAATGAGAGCTTTTTGGTCAAATTTTATTATTGCCCCCTGGAGTACATACATCAAAAATAAATGCAATTTATTCACTATTGACAAAATATACACCAAATGTCAGTGCATGCTTTACTTTTTAAACTTTTTTAACACGTAGCTTTGCAGAGTACCATTGCTTTTAACTAGGTCAGATTCAACTCAATATTATAGTTGTTGTTACAAAATATATAAATTCATATCACCATCATAATTTATCTTCTAGATAACACAGCTGGAATTTTCACAGGAAAAAGTGGCTTCAGAAGGGAAGAGCAGTTTTTTTTCTACTTGCCAATCTTAATTCAGGATAATGGAACCCCACCGCTGACGAGCACAAATACCCTCACTGTCACTCTCTGCGACTGTGACACTGAGGTTAACACCTTCTACTGTCGATATGGAGCTTTCATGTATTCCTTGGGTCTGAGCACAGAGGCTTTAGTTGCTGTTTTGGCCTGCATATTAATATTCCTAGGTAAGTACATGTAAAAAAAACCAACTTTGCTTCCTTTTACAGAGGGGTTGGTAAAGTAGCAAAGATGGATCCTTGACTTGAAAACTACTGGGCCATTAGGAAAAATTGAAAAAGGCAAATTTTTCATTCCTTTCCTGTTTTCTTAACTATAATTATTCCCTTCCTCTCTCCAGTTTTCAGTAAAATTTGAATTCTAACACAATTTCCTAAAAGTTGGGTGTAGTCGAGTCATGGTCCTCTTTACTGTCCTGGCACTGCAATAATAAAGATTTCAGAGCCCAAAGCCTGTATTGATCACAGGTAAAGCTGAAGACAGCATTACACAAGAAAATTTGCTAGTGTAGGAATATATTAAAAGATGCAGAACCCTATTCATTCTGCCTTAGGAATGGCAAATGTAGAACTGAGATCAATTATGAATAACAAAAGGAAAAGAGAATCTGACATCAGTGGGAAAGCTCCAGACACAGGGAGTTTCTCTGTCAATTAAGGTTATGTCTCTAGACAACATTTTCTCCAAATGTTAGATGTCCTCTTTTTTTCCGCTCAGGAGACATCAACTTAACCTTCCAATACATTTGGGGATTTGTGGATGTGAAAACTGGGATTGAGAGTGGTTCAAATGCACAGGAGTTTTTCTAGCACCTCTGTAAAGGATCGTGCACAGCTGGCCAAGAGTACTCAAAATCAAACCAACAACTCAAGGCTGGTCATTGTAGATGTCAGTCATTTCCTGACTCCCTAGCAAAGCCCAGGGACTCAATAGTTCTCCTACCTAGTTTCCAATTGAGGACATGGGAATATACATGAATGAATATATATGAATGATTTTTTTTTCTATGCTTGCCTGCACTTCCAGAGTTGTCTTGTTCAAATCTGAGCTTAGATATCTGCCTTATGTCTTTCAGTCAGTTTAAGCTTGCAAGTTGGTGTGCACTTCAAGTTTTGTTTGATGATTGCAGGGTATCTGAATAGGTTCACTTGGTGTTATTGACCTCAGTGACTAAGGATCAGGCAAACTGTATCACTTCATTGTCCAGGTCATCAGAGGAATTATTTACCAATGATTTCTTGGATTCTTGCACAAAGATTGTCTCTCCAGGTTGAATAAACCCATGGTATTTAGTGGGCCTATTCATATCACAAAAGTCAAAGCAGGGATATCAATAAATATATTAGTCCAAAAGAAGAAAAAAACCTAATCTACTACACTGTTTACAAACACAAATATTTTAAATTCCTTAATTCCTTTAATGTATTTTTGTAATTATTTTAAATTAAATAATAAAATGTTCTATATATAATAAATTTGCTATTTATCTCTGAAAACTAATTTTCAAGTAGAAAGTATATCATCAGAAGAGTGCACCAGGCAAAGTGTTTGGAAAGTTAAAACCACCTGTTTTGGGAATATATAGTAGAAATTCTTGTTTTCAGTGCTTTCAAGTCTTGTGTTGGTATCTCCTAAGCAAACAGAATAGTTTACTGTAAATAAGTATAAAAAAGGACTACTTTAGATTCCTCATGTCCTTAAATTAAGTAAAATGCTGTAATTCTTGGTAGTTGTATCATTTTATGTGCTGAGTAAGAAAAACACCTGACTAGAACTGCAGCAAGATATAGTTAAAAGTGAAAGAATTAAACTCTGAAAGTTATAGAGTAATTCAAAGGGATTGTTCAGTTAAAATGAAATTATGTGGGATTAAAAAGTCATGCTTTAAAAGAAAAATTAAGAAAGTTTTCACCTATGAAAGACATATGATCATCTGATCCATAGGCCTTGAGAGTAAAATGACAAAGAATTTAGTGAGCCTTCAAATTTGCAAACCAGCACAACAGAAATAGTTGAACCATTCTGCACAGTCTGTGGAACTGAATGATTCAACCAGGTGAGAAGGATATCTTGCTCTTTGTCTCATTTTTCATTTGATCTTGATGGGGCTTTTACCAGAGAGACTGATAGAGATTAAGAATTTAAATTCTGAATGTGAAACGGATATATTATGTGATAAAAAAAGCACTTTCAAAAAGCATAACCTGTATTTCCATCAGTTTCAAATTTGCATCTACCAAAGGAACTGCTCCATTTAATTCATCTTTTTTATAAGTCCCTTTGTAGCCATTCTCCCAACACACCCATTGCTCATCTCAAAACCATAAAATCCATAAAAATTACAGCTCTATAAATTTGTTAAGATAGCTTCAGTTTGCAACAGCATTGATACTAAGATAAGAAGTGATTCTTTTAATCTTTCCAAGCATATTCAAAGTCTCTAGTTCTGTTTAATTTTTATCTTGTCCTTTCTCTTTCCTTTTTATTTCCTCAGTGTTCTTTTTGGCAATTGTAACCATAAGGCAGCAGCAGAAGAAGAAGCCTCCTTTTTCAGAGAAGACGGAAGAATTCAGAGAGAACATTGTAAGTTATGATGATGAAGGAGGGGGCGAGGAGGACACAGAAGCCTTTGATATTTCAGCGCTGAGGACGCGCACTGTCATGCGAACGCACAGACCTCGGAAGAAGGTGGCCTCTGAAATCCAGAGCCTCTACAGGCAGTCCCTGCAGGTGGGCCCAGACAGCGCAATCTTCAGGCAATTCATTTCAGAAAAGCTCCAAGAAGCAAACACAGATCCTAGCGTTCCTCCCTACGACTCCCTTCAGACGTACGCGTTCGAGGGGACTGGCTCCCTGGCAGGATCCCTCAGCTCCTTGGGCTCCAACACTTCAGACACGGATCAGAGCTATGACTACCTTGCAGACTGGGGACCTCGCTTTAAACAGCTTGCAGGCATGTACTCTTCCCAGAGAACTGTGGGGGATTAGGCACTCTTTGAATTGTTCTTTTGTCTTCCTAAATCTCAGCAACCAAAGGCAGCAGTGGGTTTTTAAAAAGGAGATCATCCCACATTAAAACATGAGAAATAAGAGCCCAAGGGTTTTAGTATGGTAAATTTTGGATCTGGAAACCTCTTGAAAGGATACAACACACGAGAGATGTTGCCACATGAAGGGATGGAGGATATAGTTTGAAAATCTTGTGGTAATCTAAGTGCTTAAATGCAAACTTTGCTGCTTTGGATATCTAGATCCTCTTCTGGATACTAAAAATCTGGATCTTGCTTGTGCAAAAGGAGGAGTAGAAGCCATAACTGGATGTTGTAAACATTCTGTCATCCATAAGCTTTAAACAGTTCCCAAAGCTGACAGACTTTTGCTGTTGCAGTCGAATACATACATTAACCAAAGTTAAACATTCATATTTGTATAATGCTCCATTATATAAATATAATTGTGTGAAAAAGTAGACCCTAGATATTCTAATGTTGCTGTCACAAGTGCATCTATTTATTGTTCTTAGAATGATACAACTAAAACAAATGTCTTTTCCTATCAGTATAAAAATAAAACCCCATTATGACATAAGCAAGTATTTGCTACCATTTTAGTTTTTAATGAAACTATTGGAAAATGTGTTAACCAATACTTAATCTGGCAAACAAGATAGGAAAAAGAATCAATATTTTACTTAAATACTGCAATCGACCACATTATATATTACTGCACTCAGAACAAAATGCTATCCAAATACAGGCATTTTTCCTTTTATTAAGGGTTTAAAGGATGACTGATTTACCAGCACAGATTTATTTTTTTATTATGGAATATAAAATTAGCTGCAGTAGTCTGTTTTATTATAACAATATTAAGAATCTTTAAAATGCTAAACTGATGGTTATAAAACTTTATGTATGACATTAGATAATAAGATAATAAAATGCTTTAAATGTTAATCCACTTTGAAAATGATCCTGAATCATTCTGCAAGACTCAAGTAAGATTTCAAAATTAATTTCGCACTGTATTTTTTCCAACCTTTCCATAACAAATAAAAGCTATCTCAAAATATTTTTTTACTTATACCAGTACACATCAACAATTTTGGAACTGAGGTCATCAAATGTTTTCAAAATGGTCTGTCTGGAAAAAACAACCCACCTATATTTTATTCATCTCACTTTCATTGAGTACTCATTTTACAGAAATTACATCCTGCAATCAACTGATTCAATTACCTAAAAGCTGGCAGCATGATAAACCAAATTATGCAACATACTTCTTTCTGTTTTCCTTTTTTTTCTCTTCTTTTTCAAAGTAAGATTTTAGGTAAGTGCAACTGAATTACACAGTCAGGAAAGCTTATGCAAGGAAGAAACAAACAAATAAACCAGCCCCAACAAACAAATTCTGCAATATTTACTATGGTTGCTCATCACTGAAGAAAACCAAGGTATGTAGGCTAAGTGAAAAAGTGCCAGTGGAGAGTTTAAATTGCTGATACCTAAAATAAAACATGGAGGTGATTGAAAATCAGGAGAGATTTCCAGTGTGAGGTCTGGTAAGGACAGAGATATTATTCATTATATACACAGCTGGAAAATTATGAGTAAGGCAGCAGGGGGCCATCTGACCAGGGGCAGATGAAGCGGCACCTGCTTCATAAGAAAAAAAAAAAAAAAATCTTGCCTCATGGTAGGATGTCAGTATTAATGAGCAGGTACAAATGAGCTTTAAAACATGCACAAGTAAAAAAAAAATAAATGTTAATGTCTCTAACCTTTTTCTCCAATGGCTTTCAAACAGATGTGGCAAAATTACTTTTATTTGAGAAAATATTTTACATGTTAATAATTTGCTCCACAGAGTGGACTAGAGAAAGAGAGAACAACTGCACAGCACTGGTTGTTGACAATAATGAAAACTACATGTTTAGGATTAGGTCTATAGATTTATGTGGGTTATACCCTAAACAAATCCTAATTCCACAGATGGTCCCCGTGGCTTTAAGAAAATTCTTTGTGCTTTCAGGTTGTATTTAGTACAAAAAGGATAACAGTGTCTGATCCTTTCTCAATCCAGAGATTTTGTCCATTTATGTGGGAAAATAGCCTTGAACACCAAACCATTGTGTTCATAATATTCTCTCTTTACTGTGAGGTATATTAACAGTAAATAATTTTGTGAGTAGTACTGACACAGTTTTTGTCACCCGTGTAGGCCATTGTCAGTAATTTCTATGTGAAAAAGGATAATGGCCTGCAATGCATCTTAAAAGATCTTTAGCTGAAAAAGGGGGCCCCAGATCATGTTTACAGAGAGGAAAAAGCATGTTCTGCTCTGAAACAAGAAGTTATTCCTAGCTGTTACTGGACAACCCCTTATTAAGTTCCTGATATTCAATCTAAGCCAGCCTTGTCAATTTATTTCCACATGTGAGAAAAGAACCACTGAACTTACCTAGTAACTACAAACTTCCTTTAAGTTTGATGAAAAATGTGTAGAAAAAGGTTTGTAAAAATTGTCTTCTTCTTTGAAGGAAACAAACATTCTAAGAAAACGATTAGCATATGAGGTCACAGTCATGAGTAACATGCAATTAATAAAGGGTAAGTTATAAGGTGGAATTTCTGATGATGAAATCTATTAAACTGTGGCATGATTTTCCTATAGAATCCTCCATTACCTTTATCTTTCAAAATTTGATTACTAACTAGAATGCACTATGTCATTGGCTGAATTGAAGAGTGCAAATATGGTGACAGATGATAAATAAATATTCAGCTGTTCATGACCCGCCCAAGGAAATATAAGGAAAACTTATTTGCTGGTGAAAGGAAGTATGATCATATACACTGCTTTTCTATATGAATGCTTTGAAGATATATTCCTACAGATATCTTTTTCTGTAATCTGGTAAAAAGAGTGTTTAAGAACTGGTGAAATACCAGCCAAAGGTTGGCTTTCTGTTTCAGTCCCACACATATAGATGCAGAGTGTTGTGGGTTTTGTTTTATTATATAAAAACCAAGGAAACTAAGACTATGCATATATAATAAATGCTTAGCATTCAGATATCTAAAGTTAAATATATATATACAAATAACTCAATAGCATATTGCAACTTCAGACTCATTGCCGTGACTGGAAAAATATATCTGTTTATCAATTAAGCCAAAATAAAATGTTTCAGTTTGGTTTTGACTTTATATATCCTGATGCAGGTTGTTTATTATCATAGCATTGAGAAGACATTTTGCATAACATTGAGGATGGTCTTAGTCTTCAGTTCACATAATTTTCCTACTGCATTTTCTCTCACAGATATTGTCATTACACTCCTAGCTTTGCTTTCAAAATCTGCATTGGAAATCTGGTTTTTTTAACCCTCATTCTTAATTATAAGAGATCACCCAGTCAGATGACTGTAAAATTTGTTTGAAAAGACAGTGGGCATTTTATGCTTGAAACTCAGATCTAATATATGTTCTCCAAGGAGCAGAAGTTGAAGGAGTTTATGTGATTTTACATTCTGGAAAAGAAGGCATTTCACCTTTGATCCAGATTACAAACAAATAGAATAGAATTTATATGAAAAAACCCCAGTAGCTACTAGTAAAGTCTGAAACAGTTTTCCACCAGAAAACTGGTAAAACTATGTCTTATGAGGAAAAATAGAGAGAATTAATGTTTATTAAAAGAAGTGTTGGTACATTTGAAAATAATAATTTCGTTGCTTTCATATTTGCTTAGGAAAAGAGAAATTCTTCATACATGATCCTATATCAGCCTTCTGTCTCATACACGGAGTTCAAGGAACAGTAACATCTAATATGCACAGAAAGATAAAACATGCATACAGAGAGATTGCTTACATCAGTACACACCTTACCCACAGCAAAAAGATAATAACATTAAGCAGAAGTATGTATAGGACTCAACAAGATGTTTGCTAGCAAAGGTAGTCAGATACATGGCACTAAGTGCAAAAATTAATAAATATAATTAGAAAACATAAGTGCTTAAAAAAACCTCTCAAACAGTAAAACCCAGAACATGATATCTAAGGCTAATAATTCCCTATATAGTTTAATTATTATTTAGATAATAATTTCATAATATTAAAGTTTAGAATTTAAGTAATATTCTACATATGGGGGTTGAAATAGATTTGGTTTGTAGAGAGAAAATAAAGTCTGCACACATATATCTGACCAAATGGATACTACAGAATTTATTAGATAAAAGCTTAAAAGAATACAAAGTTACCCATAAGAGTGTGTATGTATATATATATATATATATATATATACAGTCTCTGTCATTAGAAATTCATCTGAAAAGACTTTAAAAAGGACACCTTTGACAACGTTTTAGCAGCTTGAGAGATGGAAAAGGAATTTTTAAAGTATTGATTTGGTAAATTGAACTTAAAAATGTCAAAAATATCCTGTGTTATTAATAGCAAGGACACCTGAGAGATAAGCAAAAATTAGATGACCCTGAAGAAAGAAAAGTAGAAAATTGTTAAAATGTAGTGATAAAAATAAAGATTAGCCACTCTAGAAATAGTTCTTGAAAAATAAAAATCTGCTATTTTACTGGGCACTTATCCAGTAGGCCATTAAACAGGACAAGGATAGTCTAGCTGGTAAAAAAAACCTATGAAATAACAACATTCATTCCAGAAAAGGGGAAAAAATCAAATATGAACCAAACCTGTAGAGTACAATAGACAATATAAAATGTTGACTATGAACCTAAATTGACATTAGACTACCCAACTGTTTAATTACTTGACAGCTGTTAATTACTGTTTTCAGATTCTGACCAGCCAAACAAGTATTGATTCTGAAATTCCAACATTCATTTCAGCAGTATGCCAAAAGTAATTTCAATATTATTATTAAAGCATTTCCATAGGACAAAAATCTATTTTCTAACTTATTATTTATTGCATTTATACAAAGACATTGGCAAACCAAGATAAAGTGTCCAAGAGGTATAAAAGAAGTGATAAAAGAAGTTGTCCTTAAATACTTCCTTCTAGACTTTCAACAGTCTAATCTTATATGCTCACATTTCATTGATGAACCTCACTTCATTGGTTGCAAGTGACAATTTACTTACATCACTTTTGAATTCAGAGTAAGATAAATTACTTTACAACTATTTCATAAGAATTCTCAAAGATTAGTGTCTAGAGTAATACATCTTCCAGGTTCTTTCTGTATCTTGTTATCACAAAAGTCTCACTCTGATTTCCCACCACCGAATGTAGAAACAGCCTAGACAGCTTCTATAAGCACTTGCATCCCCTGTGGTACATCTCATTCAACCTCAGCCACCTAAAAACTGGAGTAAGGTATTCAACTTCCTTCCCATCCTGCATTGCCACTATCTCAGACATCATAGAAATTCAAGGCAGGCTGGACTCTCCAGGACTTCAAAATGAGAGAGGCATCTTTGCCTATGGGAAAGGTTTAGACACAGTAGACCTTCCACAACAAAGAACTCCTCCTAATACCTCTCCTTCATCTCATTGTAGACACTAACTCACTGATAATCACTCCTAAAGCTTCATCTACTTTCCCCAATCTGACAAGCATATAAAGACTCATCTCAGTCCTTTTACTTTCATGTACATTTGGATTTTTTTACACAAGACTCAATATTTTTTCTTTAGCGGTAGCTCCCGTCAGCCTTGAATGATTCCTATTGCTTTATACTTTCCTACTAACAGCTAAAGGTTTCCAAGTCAGCTCCTTGTGGAGATAGTTATTTTGATACCACAAATTTCAGGAAATTCAGAGAAAGGTGCATGAAATCAAGGCCAAAAGAGGTCAAATGATTCCTGTAGTTGGCTAGCTCCTGAGCCAAAAACAACTTGTAGACTCTGAAATATCATCCATCATTTTTCTTTGTCTCAGTGGCCATTCAGAACTGAGTGAAGGTGGTGAACGTCTTGTTTATGTGTAAATCACCCTCTTTTTTCTATACTTTTGTTAATAATATTGTTGTTACTTTCATTTCTCATCCTGTTAATGTTTGTTTTCAACAAATTTTTCTCTCAACCCATAGCCTCTGCCTTTGTCCCTCTCTCACCAGAAGGGGGCACAGGGAAGCGGGGCAGCTTATTTGGAGTTTAATTCCCATCTGGTTTTAAACCACAACATTTCATACAAAAAAACTGTATATCCATCTGAGTTGGTCAGTTCTGGTTTTTTAGGCCACTGGAAAAAAAAAAAAAATTGGCCAAATGTGACCAAAATGTTTGCTTGAGGTTCTATATGTTTGCTAGCATTCTTTACATGTTAAACTTTCTTCGCTGGTCTATACTTCTGATTGTATTTTATATGTAGATTGCCTATTTCATTATTCTAAAGTTCATTTTAACACAGGATGCAATATTGCATCCACTCAGTGATCAGAAGCTAAGCACTACTGAGCTGATTGCACCTTGAAGCAACCTGCTCCAATGGCAGCATCCTGGGACAATATTTCAAGGCCTCCTCTCATTTTATGATTTTATTATATTCTTGATTTTAAGATCATAAGTTCATTCTACAGCAAATAACTCTTTCAAACAAATACAAAAATACAAATATAGATATATAGAGTTACACCATATGATTACATAAAGCAAAATAGAGCTGGAACAAATCAGATAATAGTTACCTGACAGTTACATAATTCTTTATGCTTAAACAAGCCATAATATATCTTCTCTCAGGCCAAGAAAAATAGCTGGTTTGGGTTATCTTAATACCAAGCCACTCACAAATAGTAAGATCTCCATAGTTGCTACCTACACGTCTACAATCATTGGGAAAACTGATTCAGAAACTAAGAATGAACTTCCTAAAATTTCAAGTAGTTCTGGAAGAGGAATTTCCCTGAAAGGAGGTGAGGATATCCCGTACCTTTCTGTTGGTCTGCATTACCAGAGGAAAAAAAAACAATATTAGAATAGTATATTTTTTATGTATTTGTCAGAAATATATTTTCATCCTTGCTATTTCTTCAGAGTATATTTGTAATATGAAATTCCTAATTGTTCACCATATGTTTTGATTCATGCATCCCTTTCTAGCAGAAAATTTGTTGCTCTTCTGCTGTTTAACTGCTCCTAGGTGATAGATGGTTTGGAGTTATTAAAAAACGCAACCAACCAATCACCTACAAGTAGTCTTCAAGATTTATTACAACAGGATTGAAATATTTATTTTATATTATTATTGGAGAGTGGTAGAGACGATGAGAACCTGATGATTAGAGAAGTAGTCTTCTAGAAAAATCCACAAACTGCTTGCTTCTGTAAAAACTTGCAAAATTTTGGATTTTCAAAATTCAAAGAAGAATATACTCGGCTGATGCTTTCTTGTTTGCTTTGTCTGCTGTCCAAGAAAGGAACTTTGTAATGCAAGTCATTATAGGGACAAGCCAAATGAACCAAATAGCTGTTGCAGCAGAGCTCTGTGGAGTGTTCATAGGGATGAAGGAATAAAGCAGATGTTTTCCGGCTATTAGTATAGTTGGTATATTGGGTTGATACTAAATAGTAGTGTGAATGGAAACAATTTCTGGACACTGAAAATTAAATCCAGTTTATACCATCCTTCTAATTTTCCATTGCATTATCCAGGATATAAATTAACTGTTCCTGACATTCCTTACAAAATACACACTGCATTTGTATATTTCTTTTCTCTAAAGATCATGCAGAACAGTTTTAGCTTTCCAAGTCTCTTCTCCTTATTGATTTGCTGGCTTGTAGGATTCTGAAAAGTGTGCACTTTTTGCTCGGAGCACTTTCTTGATGTTTCTTTAATGTGCACCTTTAAAAGAAAAAAA
>VWYP01027683.1:58832-125401 GCA_013400435.1 Pycnonotus jocosus | reverse complement strand
TATGCAGTTTTCTTGCTGGGAATTGGGTAGAGCCCCTGTGGATGGTGCACCAGCAGGAGCAGGGCACTGCAAAGCTGCTGTGACAATCTCTGCAGCATGTTTTGGAATCCAGGCAGTTTGCTACTCTGTGAGCCTGAGGAGGAAGAAACAGAGAAGCCATCGAGCTGCCTCCCTGCAGAGAAGCAAGAGTGAGTAACGCACTTTCTTTAGACCTCAGAGAAAGGATCAGTGAATTTCAAAAGGGGCTACTGCTGTTGCACTGCAGAAGTGCAGGCAGTGAAGGATTGCAAAGAGTAAAGAGGAGAGAGAGAGGAAACTTGCTGTGAGAAATGCATAATTCTGTTAATAGTGAGGCAAGTGGTATTGCTAATGAGAGACCCCTACGACCTTAAGGGGAATATACCCTTCCAGTGGCCAGCCAGGGTAGATCTCTGAGGCAGCCTTGAATCACCCCCAAATGCATGGAGGACAGACTTCAGACAACTGTGCTAAATTCAGTTAGAGAATGTTTGGATAGGTGAACAAAACACTACATTTTAAGCATAACTCCTTTCTTGTGTCTGCTCTGTGCTCTCTTTATCCAAACCAGGACCAGAAGACCAGAAAGATGGGCAAGATAAAACCCTTTTTTCCACAGATGCTGGCAGGTATGGGTTTTGAACACCATTTTCCAATCTGAGTTCCAGTCTTCTGAAGTGAATTCCTTACACTAGAGTTTGCACAATTTCTGGTTTGGAGCTGGATTCTTCCATGGTTTCAGATATTCAGCTGCCATAAGGGCATTCAGGATACTATCTCAAATGACAGCAAATACATTTTTGTTTACATGGAAGACAATTTTGTTACGTAGTTTCACATGTATGTATTCCCAAACTGATACATACCTCTGGTGTCAGCAGCCCCAGCTGGGCTGCTGGGGTTCATTTTCTGTGTGCCTGGTGAGAGTTGGAGAAGCTGCTTTAATACACACGTGTGATTGTGTTGGGCCTTTCCATTGTGGTGACCTTGGTGCTTTGCCTGTCTGCACACCCCAGTTGTGAACCAGGATTAGTGGTCTGGAGTGAGAAACCAGGAGGAATTTCTTTCTCTTGCTCAGTTTGGAGATGGCCAGATGCAAGCCTGAGCAGTGTAAGGAGGAGGAGGAAGAGGAAGTGCAGCTGCTCGCGGGGCAGTGGGACGTGCTGCAGGTAGGGTTACTGGTCAGTCCTTGAATTGGCAGTGAGAGCAGTTGCTGTTCAACCCAACTAGAGAGAAACATATCCAGAGAAGCCCTGCTAGAGGGATGTGGGTAGGTAGTGCTGAGATCTGGAGGTACCCATGTTCTAAATGCTTGCTATGGAAGAACTGTTCTGCAAGGACAAATGTGTTGGCTGTGCCAAGCCAACATTTCTCTGCATCACATGAATTATTGAAAGAGGAGAACGAAACTCTAACCAGTGCTGCAACAAAAGAGACGGCAGCAAAGCCAAACTCTCAGCTCCTAAGTATGCTCCCTCTTCTCTCCTGGTTCATACTAGAAAGAAAAGATTTCAGTGAAAGATGCTTGCCTGTTTTACATAACCCTGAGAAAATATATTTTCCAACATTGCCTTCCTCAAAGTGGAGCTGGGACAGTCCAAACATTTGATGTTTGTACTATAGAGAGTTCTAAACCCCAGAGACTGGGGGCCCATGCAAGGAGCCAGGAGAGGAATGGAGTGGTGGATGGATAGTCCTTGTGTAGCTTTGGCCCAGATTTACATCCCACTCAAACCTTCCCTGAGTTCAAACACCCAAATGAGGAGTTTTTAAGTGAAAAGAACTCAGATCCAGTTAGTTTCTCTGGAGAAAACACTTTCTGGGTTTCTTTTTTTCTCTTCTCCCTCTGTAGAGTCTGGATACCCCAAGCTCTGAACAGAAGTTACAGGGAAAGTGTGGCCCCTGAGCCTGGAAGGATAAGGACAGTGTAGGGCAGGAGGGAGGGTTCAGAGCCACGGCCACTGGCTAAGGGACACCAGGTGGCCTGTGGCAGAACAGGAGCTGAGGCTGGTGTGTGGGCAGCCTGCCCTCCACATGGCAACTCCCAGCTGGAGACTTCCAGGAGAAATCAATCCTTATTTTACTGGTGGCCTGATGAGGCACTGACAGGTTTTAATTTTACTTTCCTTGTAGGAGTGAGGTAATGTGTCAAACACAAAGCTCTCCATTTTTCTAACAATCAACAGAGTTTCCTCCTCACCTAAAGAGAGGAACTGGTAGGGGAGGGAATATATGAAATGATTTGTGGCCTTGGGTTTGTTTTTTTTTTTCCTTTCTTTTTCAACTTGTCCATAACTGAAATCCAATATCTGAGGCCTTGCCAAATGCAGAAGTTCTTAATTTGACTCCAGTCAATGTGCGGGCATGATGAGTGGGGTGGTGGGCTGCATTTCCACAGGAGTTTTCAGTAAGTACTTTTTGCTACGCTAGGAAATGTGTGTTGTCATCATGAAGTCACAGTGAGTTAGACTGGTTCACCTCTTTGAGCCACTTTGTGCTTCAAAAATGCAATGGATTCAATTTATGGCTGGTCTTCCACTGCTTATTCAAATAGCATTGCACCAATGCTCCTCCGTGTCTGTCTGCCCAAGGGCCCAGTAACATCAATAGTAAATGACCAGGCATGGGAAGCCAGCTTTGGATTCAAACCAGCAAGTGTGTTGGGGCAGGGAGCCTCTCTTGGGCAGGGGGTACACAGTGAATGGGAACTGTAGCTTGCAATAATTCCCTCCCTGCAGAAAGGACTCGTAAATATTTAATTAGCTTCTGGCCCTTGCCATAGATGAGGTCTTATTAGCGAACTGGAGTGGCTTGAGGACAGGTATTGTGTCTGTTACTATAGCACCACCTTGCACAGGATCTTAGTGTGAAAGAGGCAGGGGAGGGAGGGAAGGAGGGAGGGAGGGATGCACCAGGGATGAGCCCCAGCGAGGCAGGCTGAGGCTTGCCTGTGGAGCAGGCATCACGTCCTGCCCAGGGACTCTGGCCCTCGGCAGCACCTGCAGCTCCCAGCTGCAGCTCCGGAGCAGCTGCCCCGCACAGGTACTGACCAAGGCAGCAGAGCTGCCCCAAGGGCCACGCCAAGTCACTGAGAGCTCCTGAAGCGGCTTCACTCCATAGCTTCTCTCTTCTGGCTTTGCAAAGTCTGATTTTTTTTTTTTTTTAATTTTTTTTTTTTTTTAACCCGCTCCTGTCTTGAGCAACTGGTTGTTGTTGCAGAGGTCACCGAGGACTGGTGGAGGCTCCCAGCTCTGGCATTGGGAAATATGACCGCAGAAGTGAATGCTCCTTAACATAAGGGATTTACTGAAGAAGAAGGACAAAATGCCTTTCAAAGAGCTTGGTTCACTGAAAGAAAGATTTTTTAACCCAGGAAAGGAAGAGGTGAAGAACACCATTAGTGACTCGCTGGGGAAGCTGAGAAGGTAAAAGCCAACAGAAAATTCCCAGACAGGTCTATTGATTTAATTTATTAAGAGAAATGCAGTATAGAAAAAATGTATAAACATAAAACAGAATACAGAGATGCAAAATTAATAACGGAGTACAGAGAGTGAGATAGCTTGCTGTAAGACAGAAGATGTAAAAGCAGCAGTTACAACAGAATATGACTGTAAATCATAGAATCTTTATATTAAACAAAAAAGGGTGAAAATAAATTATGAAATAATGCTCTAATATTAAAAAAAGCTTGAAAAGATGTTTAATAAAAAACCCTTTTAAATAATTAAATATGACTAATTCTGTGGTTTAGCTTGCATGAGAAAAAGCAATAATTTCATGGAATTAACACTCCCAATAACACCACTCTTGAAATTATACTTAATATTCCCAAATTACAGGTTTGGGGTTTTTTAAAACTTGTTCCAGATCAGTAAGAGAGAATGTATTGAATAGAGATGTTTATATGTGAGGCTACTGACACTAGAAAAGGAGAGGGACAATAAGGAGAAGCAGCTGTTTGCTAGCAAAAGCAGAAAAAAGATTAAGGATTTTCATCTTAACTTGATGGTTTTATGAACCAAGAAATGGAGGATTTTTATTTTTAGAGAAATGAAAATCTGATGTAACAAATGGCCAGTTTCATAAAGGGAAAGATATTTGTCACTTAAATAGAAGATTATTTCTGTTAGTAATGGCTACTAGCAACACTTATTTGTGTAATCAATAGATGAGAGCCAGAGGGGTTAGTGGCATTTCTTTCATGCTTGATGTTGTATTTTAAATCTTTGTGTGGATCAGGCCAACATTTTAACTGAAGGTGTTCCTAGTGACTGAATTTTATCTTCTTTCATATCCACCCTTTTGCCTTCTATTGGGAATACTATTTAGAGTCAAGAAGTAATTCTTGGTATATGTGAACAAGGCTTTGATCACAAGAAAATGTGTAAGAATTTATATATCATACTGCAGTTATTCTATTTCTTTATCATGTGAACAAAGTATCTGTGTTTCTACACAGTTTCTACAAAACTTTTAAAAATTTACAGTGTTACAGATGAAACCTGATGTTTTGTTTTGTTTTGTTTTTTTACTTTTACAATACTCTACAGTAATTCCAGGAAATCTGTTTATCTTTTAAAACATTGATTCAAGTAATTTATTCAATGATAAATTCTCTTTGCTGTGGGCTCTGCTAGTCAATTTGACCAAATCCCTGTAAGGTTTGTATCTAGTGAATATGTGATGTACACTGGGCTCACTTTAGATAGATTGCTCTCCTCTTGTAGCCATGTATTAAAGATGTCATGCTGGTTTTTACACAGTTGATAGTACAGGCAGCCAACTTCAGCAACACTGCTCCTGAATCAAATTAACCCAAATACCACTTGAGAAACAAGAAAGTTTGCTGAACTTCATTATTTTCTGTTTTAAACATAGGTATCTCAGAGCCTTCTTTAGATGTACCAATCAGCAGAGGAAATAATCCAAACTATTAAAATTTTTTACTATGTCTGCAGTCAGATCTAAGTAAGAATTGCTTAGCAGACTTGAGCAATTTTGTAGGAAATATGCAGTCACATTTGAAAGTTTCCTTAAATGAATGAAACATGAATGTTTTTCATATGAACTTGGTTCTCTACAGCTTAGTCTACAAATGACAGCATACACTTGTGTTTTTATATGGTGGTACATATACCTATATACCAGCTGCAACCTTGACTTTGCTCTTCATCCAATCCAATTGTCTTTAATGTGGGGAAAGTCAGCAAAGAATTTGGTTTCTCTTCTAGCATTCATCATAATTTGATGGATTATTATAATGCACATCCTTGATTAGACCTCTAAGTGTAATTTTACTGACTGTGGTATGTTGATGTCAAAGCTGGCAAAGTAGGTAGAAAAATACATTTTAGCTTTTGTAAATATGATTAGTCTATGCCTTCCTGCTACATTTCCTCTGTCTTGCTAACTAGAGAGCAGACCTAGAAGCTGATGCCTGGCAAGAGCAGCTGCTCCATAGCAATTGTCTACAGTCCAGCTCAAGTGCTAAAGCGCAAGCAGCATAAAGCAACTTACTGCCTCCTCACAGGTGTGTTTAGTTGGTAGGTGCTGCAAAATAAGAGTCTGCTCACAGAAGGTGACTTCAGGGTGTCTGGATCCTGGAAGGGAGGCAGAGGGGACTGAGCTGAGAGACCCAAGAGCCATCCTTTCTTTAGGCTGTTGGCAGCTGTTTAATTTGTGAGAGCTTAGAAGATGTTTTAGAAAATGTTGTAAATGCTTAGTTTAAGTTTTTTTAAAAGTGCAAAAGTTTGTTGGGGTTTTTTTTCTTCCTTGATTAATTTATACAGTGGGACAATTAAAAAAGATTAGAGAATTCAAGGCTTGGGTGAATGAGTATCAGAGTTGTGGTTCTGTCATCCTTATGTTTCTCACAAAAGAAAGATTTCATGCAGGTCTTCTTGACAGACACAAATATTTTGGTCTTTCTGTGAACTTACGGCAGTCAAGGAAAAAGTCAGAGACTGAAGTAAGTTCTTAGGCTCTGCCTACTCTAAGGATTTCAGGAGTCCTGGACCAGCTAACAGCAACTGTGGGCTTCCTGATGAAGTGGGAAATGTCTAAGTGGGTTTACAGCCCAATATTGTCTCTTTAAATGTGAAAAGACATACGAGCCATGCCACTTGGCTGCTGTATGAAGTGCAGCCCGGATAGTAGTTCTGGCTGCTGTAGATGTCCCTTGGTGAATTAGCCTAAATTGGTGAAAACTGCATCTTGAAGCTGGGTGATAGATGCTTGTGTTGGACAGGGGTCCTCTGACTGTGCTGGATCATGGAGTTATTCCTCTCAGATTTTCCCTTTGCACACAAGCAGGGAGGGCTTAGTGCCTCCCAGACCATGCAGTGCTGTGAACACAGCGTGGGGTGTCCAGCCCCAGCTGACGTACAAGTTGTGCCTTTGTAGCAGTGTTAGTGCAAGGGCATGGTGCACTCGTGCAGCACTGCACCGCAGCTCCCCGGGGCAAACATCCCTCCAGTGCTCCATGACTGCGCTGAGGAGAGGCTGCCCTGCAGCCCGGGAGAGCAGCACCTGGGACATGCAGTCCCCTGGTGTCTGAGACTTTTTGGGGGTCTCATGGAAATACCATGCAGAATCCAGCAAGAGAGATCCCATGCCCCGTGTAACTCAAGAGAGTTTGGATATTTGTGCTGGGATTTGGTACCAATGCGTCAAAATGGGATTTATTATGGAAAATTATCACCTGGACAAATACTTGAAGAATTAGTAAGATCTTAGGAGATTGTATCTGCCTTTGGATTAATGATTTTTTTTATAATTACTGTATAGGTTTCTGAAGTTATGGAGGGATCATTGTAGTTACTGGATTTGTAGGAGTGAGCTTTGAACATTGTGTATGATTGTGGTCCAGCTGAGAAAGAGTGCCACATCTGATGAAATCCATGTTAAAACACAATAAATATTAACATTTGCCTGTTAATGTAGAATCCATGAGTTTTTTATAAAATGAAATTAAATTCTAGTACACCTGAATCGTCATTTAAAGAAAGAATTCCTCTGCTAAAACCCCCTTAAATACAGAGTGCTGAATGTATATATGCTCTAGGGCACATATATTTATTTATTACTGATAGGAATTTTTAAAATTTCTTTGATTCTCTTAAAATTCTGTTTATGGCAGAGTAGACATTGAATAAAAAAGAGCATTTTTGCACAAAGTTATTAGACATTTGGGTACAGAATATGAATGCAGATTCAAATAACTTAGCTCTTCTTACTTGCCATGTGTTGTATGTTTGCTGAAAAAAGGAAAAACAGATCTAAGGAGTGAACATTTCCTCTGCAGGAAAATGCACGCCTGCATCTTCTGCATGAGGCTGATAATTAAAGGAGAGCCCTGGCCCTGAAGCAGTTTTCTTCTAAGTCTACCACTAGTAAAAATTTTCACTGACACTATGAAAATGCGTGGATCAATTGGAAGATAAATTTCTCATCATTTCATGGAGTTGCTGTATCTTCATTATGTACCTGTTCAATAAAATAAAACAAAATACTAGTGCAGACACTGGCTGTGTGAATGTCTGCACTGCTCTAATACCTATGTGTTTGGACTGCTGCTGAAAAATAGTTTTCTCCAAGACAAACCTGGTACAGAGGCATTGAAATTAATCTTTGGGGGAAGGAAATAAACTGTGTGGATTCGGGGTGATGGATCAGTCCTCAACTTGCTTCTTCTACTTAGTCAAATGCAATAGCAGAATAATTAATTTCTCTGCAGAGACAATATTGGTCCATCATTTTAGTCCTAGGTCATCACTTTTAGCACTGAATTTGGAGCAGAAGGATGTTTTAATGCATATCTGAATTGACAGCCAGCTGAAAACATCCAGATGTTTTGGCTTTGCATGAAGTGTCTAATCTTTGCCAGCTGCCCAAAATAATTCACCCACTAAGGTCTAATGTGTGTCTTATAAATAGAGCCTGGTAAAGGTACAAATATTTTGTAAATTGTTAATTAATTTAATTCCATCAATATCTTATATTCTGTTAGAGGAAGACAAATTATTTCTTTTGGCTTGTTAAGAACACTTTGGAGATGACAACCTTTCTGAAAAATAATTATGTAATTGTTTTTTCACCTCCTGAGGTCTTTACTTTTGGTGTCTCATTCTGTTTACACCTACCTCTATTAACACAAAGAACATGGAATATATGGTGTCTTCTTTTTAAAGTGCCTGACTGAATTAGTCTCTGTACTCCCATTTCACTAACAAATGCTGTTTCCCTGCAGGTGAATTATAAGATCTCAATCACCCCCAGTAACACCACAGTAAGATCATGTTTTCTGTGTTACCTTTCCTGAATGTAAAGTCTTTGCTTCAGTCTGACAATGAGCTAAGGATCTAACTGTGCAGTGAGGACTGGTTTGAGAAAGGAATTTAAATAACCCCAGGGGTTCCCTTCTGGCCCAAAACACTGTGATTCTAGTGTTTCTTGAAAACGTGAGCCATAGCATGTTTTTTTTTTTTTTCCTAAGACTATGGCTGAACTAATGGGTTTATACTGTGATGTAAAAAGGAATAATACAGTAAATGATGCTCCAGTTAGCTCTAGAGCCTAAAAATGATAAGATTTTTAAGTGGAACTTTATATTGGAAACATGCATTTAAGTGCACTAGAAGCCATACTTACCACCTATACCTGCAGACTGTCTAGTGTAGAGTACTATCTGTTAGATTATGGGTGGTACATTAGACTTACAGCAACTGGGGAAAGCTGTGATTAAACCAACACTGTCCCAAAAAACCCAGCCTAGTCAGATGTAGCTCATCCATGTATGCTCTGTCAGCATTTGTTTACAGTTGATTTTCATACTGAAAACTGAGGTTTCAAATACATTTCAAACACGTACATTACATTTCAAATACACTCAGCCAGATGTGTGAAAGAAGGAAATAATTTATTCCTTATCAGAAAAGAATGAATGAAATAATGTCATCATTTTACATGACAAGCTGAGTTTCCTTTAGATTAATTAACTGTTCATATTTCCACAGTACTCCATGACAGGCACAAAAAGAGCTGGATCCTGAACTCAGTGCTTCAGAGTGATGCCAAAGCTGAAAGGCTGCTGATCAAGGCCTCTCTTAGTAAAGGCTTAACCTTAAGCTCATAGTTAGTGTTCAGTGGGTTAGTCACGTATTCACAGCTAGCCATGTCCTTAAATGTTTCATCATGTCAGAAAAACCATATTCTGCATTTTAATAATGGGCCTGGAAAGGTAGTGTTAGAAAAGGAATTATCTAGCTCTGGTCTGGTGGGCGTGTCTAGTTCTTACCTCACCTTTCCTACCACAGACTTTGCCTGGTCCTGCAGCACAATGTTAATACCCCTAATCAGACTGAGAGACCAAATGAAATTTTAATTGCACTATGATGCAATTCCAGATTGCATGGAAGTGCCATTTTGTTTAATATTAATATCTCAGCTAGATTGCCTGTAGGAAAAGGAAAGGCTGGATATGCAAAGCCTGAGGAGCTGCACTCCTGTGTTAGTTGGTGATGGTGATGGTGATGGTTAGTTAGCTGATGGCAGCCTCTCACAGGCTGATATGACTGGGTGCCATTTGCTCCCATTCAGGCCCCATCCCTGGCACCTTCCCTCCCAGTTCTTCCCAACTGCACTGCAGTTGCCACACCACATTTGATCCCAGGCAAAGCCCTTTCAGCCTCCACTGCTGAGGAATGGGGAATCTACCGCCCAGAAAGCCCCTGTCTACCTTCAGATCTCATTTCATTGTAAGTATTTTACACAAAGGGCAACTTGTTCCACAATAGGAGTTGCAGAGGTTCACTTTGGGGCAAAAACATCCTTGTAGTGGCAGGATATTTCAGAGAAGAGGGAACATGTGACTTCAAATGCCTCCAGGCAGAGAGAGTCTGGGCCTGTCTTTTTTTGCATCTTTAATGGGGGATCTGATGCCAGCAACATTTCTTATCCATTGTACAGCCTTAACTTTTGTCTCATAGGAGAAAACAAATTCCAGAAAGTTAGGGGCTGAACGCAACCGTGCTTTGTGTTGTACTTTCCCTTTTTCTTGAAACCTAGTGGCAGCTCTGCTTAGTACATCTAGTTAGAAATTATGGTTAATTTAATCATATGTAATTTTTCCTAAGAATCAATGGAATTTATCACAACAGACCTCCAGTTAGATCTCATAGTTAGGCTCATCAATAGCCTGTGAACATTTTTGCAGCTGCTGTCTGGCTAGATGGCTCAGTTGTGCAAACTTCAGAAGTCATTCAGGAAGAAGTGTAGTCTCTGCTAACCTTTCACAGCCTATCCAGCATTAACTGGCCTCACTACCAGGAGATAAACACCTCACAACAGGAGTTAGCAGATGACTGGAGCAGGGAACTGTCCATCCACGTTTCACTGAATTTTACTGAGACAGCAGGGCACCTCCATTTTTTCTTTCTTCATCTGCTTAGGAAGATCGATGGCACCAATGTGGAGGAGGAGCCCCTCGAGCTGACAGCGGAGGGGCAGCCAGTGGCAGCGAGAGGGCACGGGCAGGCACGGTGTGAGTGCCGCTGCTGTGGGCTGCCCAAGCGCTACATCATTGCCATCATGAGCGGCCTGGGCTTCTGCATCTCCTTCGGCATCCGCTGCAACCTGGGCGTGGCCATCGTGGAGATGGTCAACAACAACACTGTCTATGTCGATGGAAAGCCAGAGCTGCAGGTCAGAAAACATCTTCCTTTCACTCCTCTGAGCAGGTCCCATTGCAAAATCACCCAGATGCCCCATAGCAATGTTCTGTGTATACACAGATTAAAAAAAAGGAGAGAGACATGTCATTCTTGATGCACACAGATGTGCAGCCACTTAATTCCTATTTATGTGACAAAGTGACATTAAAAATCTTCAAGATCTGAGGATTTGCAGTGTCATCAAGAGGATATAAGTACCAGAAATGAGAACTGAATTAGTTTGCATGTCTCCCAGGTCCCTGATCTGTCAGTTGTAGACATATTTTGCTGCGGTGGCAGAAGCTTTTGCTTTTTACTTTCTCTCAGGGAAGTGTCCTCTGATGCTGCTGCAGAAGGAATTATCAATTATTTTATGTAGGGCTGCAGCCACTACATTCATATCAGTGGATAGTTTTCAAGATCTTAAAGCAGTCACTGGCGATAAGGCATCAGGTTTTTGACAATGTGGATTGCTGTCTGGAGCTATTAAGAGCTAGATGCCAAACTATTTTCAAATTCGCAGTAGATGGCACATGGTCCACAGCAGATCCTACACAGCTTTATCAATGCACCCCAGCAGGTTCAATCCATACCTTAGTGTTGCCCATCCTCCCTCAATATTTGGCTGTAATGTCAAGTGACCTTTTGTAGATTTTATGAACTTGAATCTCTACATTTGCTCTACTTGTTGACTTATTTTTTGATATCTTTTGAATGTTTTTGTCCTAACAAATTCACAGGAATCTTGACTCTTTAATGAAATACTGTGCAAATATTCATCAGCTTTTCTCCTAGATATTTTAACTTTCATTAAAGAAGAGCGCAGAAAATGCTTATCGTAAATTTCCAATGTTAAAAGTATGCCTGTCTCCATGACTCATGACCATAGGAGCCATGCTCAGACTTCCTTCTGAATTTGTATTTGTTCAGTCTAATCCTTGCTCCCCATGGTCCGGCTGGGACTTCCAGGTTCTGTACTTAAGCAAGAGAAAGTATGTGCTTGCATAGGTTGGGAAACTCAGAAGAGGTAATTTCAGAAAATGGCAGTAAATTCCTTCCACAAAGCTAAATTCATAGTGTTTGGGCATAAGCATCTCCTGAATCAGGATATTCCATATCTCATGGCATTTCTGCCTTCAGAGATTAACACCACCTAGAAACTCAGCTGGAAATTGCTAGTAGAAAATTAGGTGTTTGAACAGAAGTGCTTCAGCACAGGAAAGTGGGACACATCAAAATGCATATTGATGGGGAGGGAAACCCTTTAGCCTTCTGTAAACATGTCTGGCTAATTAATGTCATCTCTCCGTAGGTCAGACAAGAAGCTGTTTTTCACTTTGCTTCTTTGTGAGCAAAAAAATCAATGTAGTGGGAAAAACTGTTTTTCTTTTAACATGCAGAAAGTAGGATCAGAAAAAGGGATGTTAAGGTTTACCACCACAGTTGCCAATTCTCTGTGGTATTTTAGCAACATTTTAATTTTGAATTTAAAATACATCCGTGCTGCTTCCTCATAGATTGCTTAGCCACCTTTCCCAGACACGCAATTAGCATGAAAATGATAATAAAGCACAACAATGTGGTTTCTTATTGTTCCAAAAGAGTTCTTCAGAGCTGAGGGCCAATGGAGAAAAATTTAACATTGACCTTACAATAGTGTTTGTACTGATTGAGGCCCAGAATGGAGGGCAGAAAGGGCACTCTCTCTTTGCTTTATTTGCTCTATGTTTTGCCCTGGGCACTGACTATCCCTCTTCTGAACAAGGTATGTCAAAAAATGTCATCAGAAAGTAGAAAAATCCTTGTTCAGGAAGCACCTCAAGGAGACTGAAACTGCTTGGTATTCAAAGATGAGGTACATGGTAAAAGCATTTCTCTTGGCTGCAGGCATTTTTGACTAGGAACCACCTAGGATCAGCCTATGGCTGTCCTCCTGTATCCAAATGCAGTCCTACAACTGGCATCACTTCTCACAAAAGGCAAACTAGTCACTGGCTAGTGTTACCTGGTTCTGTTTTCAGATTGCTTTGTCTTTGCCTTGCCCCCAACTCTTTTCTGTTCCTATGCCATTTAACACAGATAGTAGATGATCAGAGTTTGACCCTGACAGGGAGAACCATGAACAAATCTGACCAGGAAGCAAATCAACTCAAAGGACTTAAGCAACCTTGATTATCTTGAGAAAATGGATATATTCATTGAAAGATATCAGGTCCTTCTTATAACTCTGAGCAGCCTGGAAAGCAAAAGCTCCAAGTTTAGGGAGCCCAAGGGCACCGGGCAAGTGGCAAAGTTGAAGGTCCAGCATTAGCTACTTTATGGATGAAACCTTTCGTGCTCCTAAGAGCAAAAGCAGTAATCTCACAGGGCAATTGAACACCCTCTTGTCTTAACTGGGGTCTTTCAAGCTCAGCAACCCTGAGCAACCAGTGTAAAGAGTCTTGATTTGGAGCACTTCTATGTAACTTCTAAGCAATAGTTACCTTACAATGAGTGTGCTTTATCTTACAGCATGTTTACCATGTCCTTTACAGACAGCCCAATTCAACTGGGATCCAGAGACTGTAGGACTCATTCACGGCTCTTTTTTCTGGGGTTACATTGTGACACAAATTCCAGGAGGGTTCATCTCAAACAAATTGGCTGCTAACAGGTAAGAAAACAACAAGCAAATGAATTAAGCTTCAGAGCCTGAAAACTGTTCTACACTCTGTAAATGAAAATACTAAAATAGCAAATTAATGTGTTTCAGAAATGCACTTCTGAAGCTGAACATTCAGTATTTATGTCTGTAATCAAAAATTATTTCAGAGGACAAGACTTCCATTATGAGTCTGTGGCTGATTCTTTCAATTTAACTTGTTCATCTCAAATATTTACACATTTCTTCTCTAAACAGTAATGCTCTCTGGAGAGTTCAAGGAAAATCACACCTAATGCTTCCAACAATGGTTGAAGCATTTGTTTTTATGAAGTTGCCTTAGTGCTTTTTAGCTCAACTTAACAGCAAACAGTAGTTTTCCAGCAGTGTTTGGTCTTCCTCCTTTAAAAATTCCATGTGGACTGAAGCTGGGCATAAAGGAATTAGAGAACTATTCATAATCTGAAATCACAAATCTATCCTCATGCACACAAATATCCTTGCCATGGCTGGATACAGTACTGACTGCAATTAAGATTGCATAGAACTTCTAATTGAGCCTCCTGATTTTTGCTTGGTGAAGTCTGAGAATCTGTACAGTTTTGGGTTTTTTTAATGATCAATGTATTTGTCAGGCAATTTTTATTAAGCTTTTCTAAATTCAACTGCTTTTGAAAATGTGAATAGGAGAAGTAGCTGTCAATGTTAACTTTGGTTTTGGGCTTTACTTCAGAAGGTCTTCAGAACTTTAAACATGATCGCAAGAGAGGGAGGTTGTCTGAAGACAGCTGGTTGTGAATGAGATCATGGGATGTGCATATTAAGGGTATTTGGGAACTACAGATTAAAATAATAATAATAATAAAAAGATGGCTGGTACTAACTTCATTCTCTGCAAACAAGATATGACTTATCTACAAATAATGTCAGAATTGGAAAAGGTCTTTAAGACCAGTTATATGCTGTACTTTGCCTCAAATCAAAGTACTTTGCTTTCTGCATTCTGCAAAGAATTATAGGGGTTACAGGACTGCCTGGATGTTCTTCCCACCCACATGCCCTTGTGGAAATTTCTCCAGAACAGAGTCATCCCATAGTATTGCCCAGTCTGTTCAGTCCCACTCTCTTCTGTCCATAACCAAAAGTTACTCAAGACTTTGGTTTGCACTACTTCTTCAGCATTGTTGGCATCCTCAATTATTCATTTTCTACCACATAAGAATGCCTAGGCAGAATATTTTTCCATCTGCCAAGTAAGCCAAACAAATTGGTTAAGCTTAATCACTTTTCCAGCCTTTCTAGTCTTGCCATCAGATTTTGCAGCTGAAGGGCTCCAAAACCCAGATGTGCACACTGTTGGCTGAATAATTCAGCATATTATTAGTTTAGCTTTTGTTTCCTTAATTTACTTGCAAACAGTAAAATCAACCATGTTTACACTGTAACTTGATGTGTTCTGTCAGCAGAGTGTTTCCTTAAGTACAGCCTGTGCACAAGCACAGAAAGCTCTGCATTTATCCCCATGAGAGTTTCCAGCTCAATCTAATGCTATACTACAACATCACATTATGGATTTTCCCATCAAAACTGGGTTTAGGATAGAATTTGCTGAGGAACAAAAATAGCTCAAGAGCTGAGCTCAAAAAGAATTTCTATTTGCAGTAATAGGATTCACTAAGTCCATGTTTTTTCCTTTATTCCTTGTTTACTCAACAAATTTTAGCTTATGTAGGTTCACCAGTGGTGCCAAGTTTCAGTTTCAGAGGGGTTATTTGCTAAGACACAGGGCAGGAAAACAGGGGTTCTGTGGCCAATGAACCTACTAGCCCTAGAAAGAGGAAAAACTTTATTTTGTCCCAGCCGCACTCTGGAAATGAGATTTTATGCTATTACTGACCTTACAGATTTAGGCAAACACTCCTTTGCCACTGTGCAACCTTGAACATGTGTATGGATGATCCACCCCAGGCACTTCTCTAATGCATATAATTATCTATAATAGTGTGGGATTCAAATGGATCTCATAATGGCTGAAAATATTGAGTGCTTTATTAAAACCCTCTAACATTACGTAATTTACTCAATACATTCATCCAAATTGATGTAGATCTGCATTCCATCAAAAGAAGTTCATCAACAATTTACTGACACCATCCCTTTACCTTGTTGCTTGTCCTCAAACATGCATCTAAATATAATTTCAGCATTGTTGGGTGGATGCATGAAACATGAGGCACCTCTTAATATCAGTTTCCAGTAAGAGCACCCTGCTGGGCAGAGGAGCCTGTAGCTGAAGACGTCTGTTTTGATCCAAAAGGGGCAGCTGCCCAGGGATCATGGTAGGGAGGATTGAAGACTATTTGAATGAATTGAAAAAACCTGGAATATTTCTCGTCATAGTGGAGACCAACTTCTTTGGGATAAATGGCAATGAATTGATGAAAAGATGCTGCCTCAGTGGAAACAATACTCAACCCTTTAAACAGTAGCAGAACAGTGATTGTTTCTAACTGAGTATAAATGATGCATTTACAACCTAGGCATATTAGGAGTTGGCATTAAAAGAAGTAGCAGAGATTGGAAACTCAGTCTTTAGAGATAGCTGTTTGGATAATTAAATGTGTTAGCTTTGTTACAGTTTTTTCTTTCACGTGGTTATTAATTCGTATGGTTTGCTGTAGTTCCCTGTGTAAATAGTCTTATGATAACAGACCTGATATTTCTATTAGTGGTAAGAAAGCAAAAAACAAGTCTTTTCTTCAGGGATCACAACAGAGAGATAAGCTGTATTTACTTCTCAGTTAAATGTTTACTTGACTTTTAGAGCAGTCTCCTAAATGTCAAGATATGACTGTGGGCTTTGTATTCCAATTCATATTTTCAGACTGTTGTCTATATAAATCAGTTCCTTTGTCACTTCTCTCTGCTAACCTACTCAGCTTTTTTGCTTTTGTGCTCATCTGTTTAGTGCTTTCTTGTCACGCAGATAATGAGCTGTCTAGGCATGGGCTGTTGCTTTTGTCAATAGGTGTAGAGAATTTAGATAAAACAATGTTGTTCTCTGACTGTAAACTTTTCATGCTATAACACAACCATTAATTCTACTGTGAATAAGACCAGACACAAAAATGAACTAACATATGTGTTCTGTGAACAAGTTTTCAGAGACTGAAATGCAAACAATTTAAATACTTATGGAAAAAAAAAAGAATTGTAACAAAATATTTTAAAATAAGTTTATAAATATTTTGAAGTGAAACATGAAAAGACTTCTGAAGAACAGATAAGAATTGTATTCCCTTTCATGCTACTTGTCTCCATAGGGTATTTGGGGCAGCTATCTTTCTAACATCTACACTGAACATGATCATCCCTTCTGCAGCAAGAGTGCATTATGGCTGTGTGATGTTTGTAAGGATTCTTCAAGGTTTGGTGGAGGTAGGAGCACACACCATTTTGGTCCTTTCAAATAGTTTGATTTTGAGATTTGGTTCCAGAAGCTGTAAGATCTCTTTTGATCAGGGTTTCTGTTCAATACACTGTTTTATTTGCTACTCTTTTTGAGATGATAATTTTTTTAATTATACTGATTTATATTTCTAATTTGACTTAAAATAAAGAAAACTATATATTTCTGGTGCTGCAATTTGAGTTATTTTAGTTCTCTTGTTCTATCAACTGCATATACTAAGCAGTTTTTTACTTCAGAACATATTACTATTCAAGTAATAGGTAATTCAGATTAGTTTGACATCTTCATACTCAAACAATTGAGTTCTTCCAGACTTACCTGACCCTTCCTATATAATTCCATGGTGACAAACAGCCAGGCAGTAGGGATAGTATCAGCAACTACTTCAAGTGAAATGCAGTGAAAGCAAATTATGTGACGTGTGAAATGTCTGCCAGGGCGTCACGTACCCGGCCTGCCATGGGATGTGGAGTAAGTGGGCCCCGCCACTGGAGAGAAGCAGATTGGCTACCACTTCATTCTGTGGTGAGTTGATGGGCTCACATGGTTTATGTAAGCACATACCCCTATTAGATTTATTTCATTCATTTCATTATTGGAAGGAGATGCACAAACCCTCTGGCCCTTTGCTACAATCAGCTTGTACCCTAAGCTTAGGAACTTGTGAGTCCTTTTTTGTTTAATATGTCATAATTTTGTCATTTAAAGCCAACACACAAAATGGCTCTCATACTAAACTAAAATGGATCTAGAGCTTCACATGAGAGAAATTATATTGTATTTTTTCATTTGCTTCATCCTTAGGAATTCCATTTATTATAAATACTCAATGGATGCTCCTAAACAAGCACACACTTTAAAATTATCTGAAAAAGACTTCAGTACTTTAGGCTGGCTGCTCAATATACTGCAGCAGAAGTGACGTAACTTCTTGCCATTAGCTGTTCTGCTTCATTTTCTTTTGAGTTATGATCAGGCATGTACTTTGCTCCCTTCTCTGTGTCCCTTTCCAAAGCTGACAGCTGAAGATGAATGTCTGTAGGAGAAAATGTTCAGTAAAAATGTAAAAGTCACAGGAAAAAAAATTCTGTCCATCAGCAGTAGAGTTGTATGGCTGGGGAAAATACAGCACCAAAAACAAGATAAAGGATAGAGAAGAGAAGCAAGTGGAAAAAGCCCCATGTTTGTATATTTGAGGAGTTTTATTTTTACTACAGGTGGCTTAATGTTTTAATTATTTAGTTGTTTTCACTTCCTTCAGAAGAAAAGAGCCAAAGAAAAGTCTCTCCACCCTCAATGTTCCCTCCTTGAAACTCCTAGCATAGGATCTTAGAGAAAGATCCATCCTTCAGCTTGACACCTATTTTAGTGGCTGTAAATCACTGATCCTTGTGCTTGAAAGGTGCATAGGAGCAATGGAAAAATTAGGAAAATCCAGGTTAAGCAGATTCCTGATTCTTCCATCTACATTCTCACCTAGGGCTTTTCTGTAGGCAAGCTGTAGGAAAAATGAATTACATGAAGATGAGGGAGAAGGATCACTGTGAGCCATTGCAAAGAAGTATTTGCTAATGAGGAGAGCATTACCAATTTTTTATTAACAAAACATGTACTACTCTCAAAACCACAAGTATGTCATTTCCTAGAATAATCCAGAGAAACTCTTCACCTGTAAAGCCACTGGCACTGTCTTGCACTGGTACCTATTGCCTAGATTGCACTTAAATACTCATCTCTTTCCAGAAGACACTTAGAAATATATTTCACCATTATTATGTATTACCCAACCAGAAACCTTGCCACAGACCATATTTTTATCCTCTTTTCCCCCTCATCAACATTTGTCTATTTATTCCAGCTGTTTGTTTATGTTGTCGCTATGAATTAAACATGTTTACACAGACTCAGGGTTGGTTTGAACACTCTCTCTGCTACCAGTGCTTGTGTGGTCATGGGTCTAGGGCCATGACAAGAGCGTCCCAACATATCTGCAGTCATCAGGATTCTTCTGTGAAGCTTCTGAAACTCAGTCCATTATCTTCTCCAAAACTCACCTCATACACCACAGTGCCAGGTGGGATTTCCCACTCAAATGCACACATATACCTTATGCCTCTGTAGTGATTTGTCATCAATCTTGGATTTGCAATTCCTATTTCCCCACAGAGCCAACTCTGCAAAATGAGACTGAAGACCCATGAGGGGTCAGTGTAAACTGTCACCCCAGTCAAAATTTTGCATCTTCCATCTCATTCTCCATGTCTATAAAAAATCGGTCAAACAGATTCCTCCAGTTCTGCTCTCATGAGCACCTGTCTGGATCATCTGCTCTGAAAGCTGGGCACGCCTACCACAGCTGACATGTTTTACTAATCTGTTTTCTCCTCAGGGTCTTATGCAGGTGCGGTGGTGGCCATGCCCCTGGCAGGCGTGCTGGTACAGTATATAGGATGGTCATCAGTCTTTTATATTTATGGTGAGTTGCCTAACATGAAGGACATTTGCCATTAGATCAGTACTGCCAGTTGTTTACTCAAACCTGTGTAACAAGGATGGATCAAAGTTGTTTTGATGAATGAAGAGGTTGCAAATGCAACCTACTAATTGCAGATTCTGGGAGCTTTCATTTCATAATATTTGTTACAAAAGGTTGTAAAATTGTTATGACCCCATGCTGCCCATGTTTAATGGAGCAGTGCCATCTTTACAAAGTGGTCCCATGGGTATGGCCTTGGGGCTGATCTGTGTTGCCTCGTTCCTCCCTTCACAGTGTATGGCAGAGATGGCTCCAACCAGCCTTGCATATCAGCAGCCCAGTCCAAGTGGTTTTTCTCTGGCTTCCCTGGAGATACAGGACACACCACAAGATTTGCCATTGCCATCTTTTGGTGAAGTCCCTTCATGCAGATTGCAACCACATTGTGGCCTGTCTGCTTTTTTCTTTCCCTAGGTTCTACAGAGAGCTTTCCTCCTGCCTTTTCTTTGCCCCATGCATAACATGAATAAAGTGACAAAATGCTCAAATGCTTTGCAAGCAGGTATACAATATACATAGAGTTAGTTGCCATATTTTGTTACTTCCCCGAGCATAATTTCTATGCAGGTTTTGTTTACTTGGCACTTTAAACAAACTTCAAGGCTTGCAGATACTGAAGTGGAGCTTTACTGGCTTTGAAAGTCAAGTTGCTTCTCCTGCCTCTTCAGGAATGTTCGGGATTGTTTGGTACGTGTTTTGGCTGCTTCACGCCTATGAGAGCCCTGCTGCACATCCAACAATAACCAGTGAAGAAAGGATATATATAGAAACAAGTATAGGAGAAGGAGCCAGCCTAGCTAATGCAAGTGTAAGTAAAAAAAGGCTTTCCTTGTTGTCATTCGTGAGCACTTTGCAGAAGATGAGCATATGACTGGATGGATACTGTTAGTTGGATAAGAGAGGCGGAACTAGGGGCTTTTCCTTTCAAGAAAATTACTGAATCAGGCTCTTGCAGCTGGACCAGATGAGTACAGGAAAACACGTAATGCTGTTTAAGCTCTTGGCTTATGGACCTTCTCTGATCTAGGGAGGGAAGGGATGGGTTGGGAGGGGGAACAACACATTCTGGTCTTCTGCTCTTGCATAACAAGCATTCTTGTTCTAAAAAATATTCATGGATTTAGCTAAATAAGAATGCAACTGCAGATGTTAAATTGTCCAGCTGCCTTTTGAACTCCTATTAAAGATGATTGCAAATCTAATAGTTTAAGGAATGGGTTTCTGCCCTGCTCACTCTCAGAGCAGCTCAGGTCCTTGGAGACTTTGCATCTTTTCTCTGAGAAGCTCCTGGAAGACCCTGGAAACTTTGAGTTAAAACCTATTTTCCCATCAAACTTCTTTCCATTCCCTTAGCCAACTTTTTTTTGCCAATAGTGAAAAAACAAAGGTGTTTCTTGATAAACTGTTCATTCTTAGCTTTCAGTTTTGAACATTCTGGAAAAAAGTAGCTCCATTTTTTTCTTCTACATGTTTTGGGTAACATCCTTACTAGGAGTGTAAAATACCAGACTGTCTTTTTGGGCATGCACCTGAAATTTGGCTTATCAGGTCTTGGCTGGTCTCATATTTGGTATCCAGGAACCCCCTAATTAGGGGTCTTTTCCTTACAAAGTCCTGTACCAGGGTTTAAAAGATGAATGGAACTTGCAGCTTCAGTCTTTAAAGATGTTTAATCAATTTCTTATCTCAAGGTCTGCACACCGCCTAACACCAGGCTTAACGTGCTGAGAAAAGTCGCTGCCATGTACCCTCAGACAGGGTGCTCAAAGTCTTTTAAAAGTTTCCACTTAATTCTTAAAATGTACTATGTTTACAGTTTTGTGCCAAGAATCACTATCGATTCTAGACATGCAATTTCTACACCAAATATGTTCTACCAATGTCTCTGTGCCACCGTCACAGCAGAAGATGGAGCTGAAGGAGAAGAACTTAAGGCACCGCCTAAATTGCTCTTGCTCTTATCTACTTCCATTCTAAAAACCCAAAACTACAAATTTTCACCCTGTGACAAACTAAACTACTATCTATTTTAAATCTTTGTTGTTTTCAATTCATCAGTGAGTGTTGGAAGTTTTTCCCATGGACTAAGGTCAAAGGCAATGCTTTTCTGGGGTCCCAGCCAGAGTGTGAGACTCCCCAGGGCAATTTGAGGTGTTTTCCTCGTGCCCTGGACTCCAACAGGCTGGAGACACACATACAGTTCTTCCAGGTCATGGATTTTTCTTGCAGTACAGTGATTTTACTGCAGGGGAAACTGGTACCAACTTCATGAATGCACATATAACTGCAGGCATACAGTGGCCTGTAGAACACAATTAACAATTTTTTTTTAAAAAAAGGAGAATATCAATATGTATTGCCATAGCTACAGATTCCATCTTCTGATTGCATTTCTATTAAAAATCAGTAGGTCTTTCAAGTATGTTTCCTGCTGTATGGAGTATTGGCATATAATACTAATTGAAAATACCAAAAAGCAAGTTACAGAAATTAAATTCTGTGCCACAGGCTTTTTTTTCTGATTTAAATTAATTAGGTCGAAGCAGGTAGCTGCTTGTTGCTGGTGTCGTGGTTTGAGCCAGTCTGGTGGACCAATCAAAAGTTAGCTTTTTAATTGGCATGTCATTTGGCCACTTAGGAAGCAAAATGCGACTTTTGGAGGATATTCATAAAAGCTCACCTCAGAGTTCAAGCCCTCTTAGACTTCCAGCCGCCGAGGAGTTAACACCTCTCCGTGAGTTGGAGAGGCCCGGTCTGGGCCCCACTGCCTCTTCCGGGGCCGCCTTTCCCGAGCAGTTGCGGCAAACCAGGCCCAGGCCGGGCCTCCGTGCGGGGGAGGGGATGATCTGCCCCCATCCCTGCCCAGATTAGTTTTTTTAGCAGCTGTGAAATGCCCTATGAGGGGGAGTTGGCCTGAGACCTGGTCATGGGCCTGGGCCCTTTCCCCAGCAGGGAGAGAGGAGCCTGCAGTGGGTCCGGGCTGGGCTCGCCCTGAATGAGACCGAGGGGTGGAGGCGGGACCCTTCCATCAGCTGAGCCACTTTGAGATCCCGTCACCTTGAGTTTTTTTCCTGCATCTCTGCGGCTTTGAAAAATCTCGGCTGCCGCCCAGCAGAGATGTATGACCATTGCAGGCCTGGCCAAAGACATTTAACCCTTTCCCTCCTCCGTGGAAGGCAGCAAGTAAAGATGGAAAGAGAGACAGCATGAGACAAAGTCAGCGAAAGAATTGATAAGGACTGCTGGAAGAAAGGATAGAGGAAGTGGACATTTTTGTCTGGACTTCTCTGGATGAATCATGGAGATATTGACTATCATGATGCTGTTTGGGGAAATGCAGGTTCTAGTCAAAGGTTGTGTGTACTAGTATAATTGATAACTGAAATCCCTGGCTCCTGGGATAGAATAAGGAGGTCTCAGTTTCGAGACGAGAGAAGTGATTTGAGGCCTGGCTCCTGGCCTAATAGGAGGTCTCTATTTCTTTTAAGATAGAGATGACTTTAGAGGTAAAAGATGAGAACCTTTGTCATATACTAGGAGAGGCATTCTTAAAATGATACCCCAAATGTGTTGGAGCCCATAAGTGGCTTGGGAAACTGCTAATGGGGTGGGACTGTGCAGATCTGCAAATTCTGAGTAGTTGCAGATTTGTGACATTGAGAAGCACCAGACCTTTCCATGTGGCATAGTCTATGAAATTTCCAGAAGGACTTCTCTCCCAAGTAATGTAAGATTTATGTATATGGTTGAAACTGACTGAAATCATAGTAGTCTCTATGTTGTGTGGGAAAGTTGACAGATTGTGGAAGAGGAAAAGGTCAGCTTAGAAAATTTTTTTTTCTTTCTTGTTTTTTTTTTTTTTTCCTTTAGTGTGTTAATAAACTATTTGTTTAGTTATAAGTTGAGCCTGTTTTGCCTTTTTCTTCCGGAATCCCGTCTCATGTTTAGTGAACGAAATTTAGTGAATCTAAAACAATTACAGCTGGACAACCCTTTTTTTCCACTCCTTTCAATAGAATGCCTCAAACTGTCAAAAAAGTGAGGGATGGCACAAGATTTTTTCTAGTTTTCTTTGATTCTTTTACTGATCCTATTATCCTCACAGAAGTATTCCAGCAGACCTCATGTAATTTCAGTAAGCAGGGCAATAGTAATGCAGTATCCACCTTAAAATCCTAACTGTTCTAAGAAAATTTCTCTACCTCTTTTTTGCCAGTAATTCAAGAGATATATTTTGCTTGCATTTTAAGTGGTCTGCAATGTAAGTTGTATGCAATGTACCTAGTAGGCTTGATAATAAAAGATACTGGTTCTTATTTTGCCTCTGTCTACCCAATTTTGTGGGTTTTTTTCCCCTAGAAATTTAGTACTCCCTGGAAGAGATTTTTCACTTCAATGCCAGTTTACGCAATCATTGTGGCAAACTTCTGCAGAAGCTGGACGTTCTATTTGCTCCTTATAAGCCAGCCTGCTTACTTTGAAGAAGTCTTTGGATTTGCAATAAGCAAGGTAAATGTCTCAGAATAAGCAGTGACCTAGGACATGCAGCAGGGGAAGATCAGGTTGAACATCAGGAAGAATTTCTTCACTGAAAGGGTGGTTAAATATTGGAATGCTTCTGCCCAGAAAGAAGATTAATATACCTGGAAATGTTCAAGAAATAACTGGACATGGCACTTAGTGCTGTGGTTTAGTTGTCTGAGGAGAACCAGGTAGACCTGGAATCATTACAGTAGATTATTCTCAGTAGTTGGGATGACATGCTTCTGCTGACCTGATAGAAATAAAAGTATGCAATCATCAAATTATTAAAAAAAGGAAAGAATAGAGGAGTTATTTTGGGAAATAGTTGATTAAAAGCCCTGACATATTGTGAAAAACCACTAAGTAAGAAAGTAAATAGAAATGCACATTTTGTTTCATGTTCACTCTTTAGCATTTAACCAGGTAATTTTTATCTATTTCTTGATTTTTGTGACTTTTCATTAGTAATGAAGATCAAATTCTTTATAGATTTATATTCCATGCCATCACCATTTCATTAAAATCAGAATTGTTACATTCCCTCTTGGGAGCATGAATGAGGAATACAGAATAATTGTTTCAGAAAAGTTTTTAAAACTCTTTCATTTAGCATTCATACTTGTTATGTGGTAATTATTTTTCAAGCAGATCAAAGGCTGATAACAAAGAACATCATTATTTATCTATTCTGGGAGTGCTGTATGCCCAGGTTCTGCAAGAGAAACAATGGTTGTGGCATGGTAGAAATGACACTCTAAATGGGCAAGTACAGCATGGAGATGAAGAAGAGGGATATTAAGAAAAATTACATCTGTTTTTCATTAATGCTAGAGCTGCATCTCTGTGAACCTCTCTAATTTAAAACCAGTGTAAAACCAACTGTCAATGTAATGAGGTTGCACACCCCAGAAAGTAAACTCAGCTTCTCACTAAATTACTGCTTCAAATAAAAACTTCTAGAAGATGACATGCTGATCACTAAAACTCTGCCTCAGGGATCATACTGAGTCTGATCCCATTTGACATCTTCATTAATGACCTGGATGATGCAGCAGAGTGTACCCTCAGCAGGTTTGCAGATGACACAAAACTAGGAGCAGTGGCTGACACATTGCAGGGTTATGCTGCTGTACAGAGGAACCCTGGCAGGGCTGGAGAAGCAGGCTGACAGGGAAAGTTTAAAGTCCTGCACCTGGGGAGGAACAAGCCCATGTATCAGTACAAGTTGGGATCTGCCCAGTTGGAAAGCAGCTTAGTAGAAAAGGACCTGCGGGTCCAGCTGAACACCAGGCTGGACATGAGCCAGCAGCGTGTCCTTGCAGTAAAGACTAATGGTATCTTCGGCTGCATCATGCAAAGGCCACCAGGTAAAAGGAGTGATCTTTCTCTTCTAGACAGCACTGGTGAGGGTACACCTGAAGTACTGTGTCCAGACCTGGGCTCCACAGTACAAGAGAGACGTAGACATACTGGAGAGAGTCCAATGAAGCAACATGAAGGAATGGAAATATTTCTCCTATGAGAAAAGGCTGAGAGAGCTGGGACTGCTTAGCCTGGACAAGAGAAGGCTCAGCAGGGTTTTATCCATGTGTACAAATATCTGAAGAGAGAGTGTAAAGAAGATGAAAACAGGCTCTGTTCAGTAGTGCCCTGGGCACAACCTGAAACATGGGAGGTTCCTTCTGAACATGAGGAAACACTTTTTGACTGTAAGGGGGACTGTATACTGGAACAGGATCCCCAGAATGGTTGTGGAATCTCCACCCTTGGAGATACTCAGAAGCTGTCTGAACACATTTCTGGGCAACATTCTCTACACAATCCAGCTTGACAGAAGGAGGCTCTCTCCAACCTCAACCATTCTAGGATTCTGTGAAAATGAAAAGAAGAGGAAATATCAGTTTGTAGGCTATAATCTCACAAGAATAAAAGTAAATCCATGCTTTTACATATGATTATTTAATAATTCGTAAAATGATATCATGATGTCAGGTTTTGTGCCGTATGATCTTCAGTCCCTATGCAATGTGCAGGTGCTTCCTGCCTTTACACAAAGGCAGGTAACAGGGATTGATTTGTTATTCAGGAAGAAGGTCCCTAAGAACATGAATAACAAGAATATGTAAACCCAGTTGAAAACCAAGATAGAGCATTCCAGTATCAGGACATACATGACAGGGCTTTGTGATGTCTATGATACAATTTAATATAAACAGTCTTCCATTCAACTCTTTAGAGTAACCATGAGTACTAGGGATATTGCATGGCATTTCTAAGGTGTGATTCTCACTTTTGTTCTGGTTTCTCCTTCTGGGCCACAAGGAGATGTTTTTTCCCTCATCCAGTTTTGAGCACCTGCTGTAATCAGATAAAGTGATGCAGGGGAAAAGAGATGAATAAACATTATGGTTCCTGTTTTCTTGCCCCTAAAGAGAAATGACAGTTAAGCACTCATTTGTCTAATTGCAGGTTGGCCTTTTGTCGGCAGTTCCTCACATGGTCATGACAATCATTGTGCCCATTGGGGGGCAACTGGCTGACTTCTTACGGAGCCGGAAGATCTTAACCACTACCACTGTAAGGAAGGTCATGAACTGTGGAGGTACTATTGGATTCTGAAAATATGACATTTCAATTGTGTGCTGCAGTCGATGCAAGTATCATTGTTTTGCCCATGTTTAATTGTAACAAGAGACAATTTACTCAAGATTGCATTTATAGCTGGTTAATCTGAAGCATTCAGTGGAGAGTTGATGCCTCATGACATAAATCCTTACTCATATGAGCATGCTCTAAAAAAGGGAGGAGACAAGAATCCCGGTTACCAATTGAATGGGCAATAGCATAGTATGATCAAATAGGCCTTGTCCTGCAAACTCATACAGACAAAGTTAACCCTTTACCTTGCTTCTGGAGAGACCCTTTCCCAGTGGATACATTCTTGAAGTAACTGGCTATGCTCCCATTTGCTACTTCCAGCAGAACCCACTGACTAGTTTAGGCTGAAAGGTTTAGGGTGGGGGATAAAAAACGAAGGATGGACAGGGTAATTTTAACTCAGCACAAAATAATTTCTTTCCAGTTCAGTCACTGAATTGAAAAATCAGTGACATGTAGGGTCGATATTGAATTAGAGAAAAGATTTCAAGCCAGACAGCCTGTGGAGTAGTTAGTTGCCCACTGCCAATTGCTGGCTTGCACGGGCTCCTAGAAATAGAGATGCCTGCAGCCAGTGATACCACATAACTTGGCTATGCATCTTCAGAAAGGATGATCAAATTAATTGTATTTTCAGGGCATACTAATAGTGTCATTAAATCAAAACAAAACAAAACAGAAGGACTATCATGTTACATATTAGAAAATGTTCATTTCCAGTAATGGAAGTTCCCTGTGATGCTCAGGAATGTTCTGTTGTGTTGGTAGCACAGCTGTATGCAAAACTCTCTTTTGTTCCATTTACCAAGAATATCTTACATCACTACAACCATGAGAAATCAAAGGCAAGTCTTCTTCTTTCCCTATAATGTTTATGTATGTATGGGGTTTTTTGGCTTTTACATAGAATCACTTTCTCATTGTTTTCCTCTATGGCTCAGTGAATTCACTTTACCAACTGCTTGGGTAATTTATACAGCAGTGAATGAGGAGAAAAAAGAATGTATTCTCAAAGAATAAATATACAAATATTTCTGCAAATGCACAAAGCTCCCAAGTGTGTTCAAGAATAGCTAAAACATACAAAAGAATTTTCTCTCATTTTAAGCTGCTATCCTGGATAGTGCTTGTTGGTATTTTCATGGCAACTAGAAATTTAAATGTAGCTCATTCTCATGTGTTTCATTTGAAGGTTTTGGGATGGAAGCAACCTTGCTTTTGGTGGTTGGTTATTCTCACACAAAAGGCGTAGCTATTTCCTTTCTGGTGTTAGCAGTAGGCTTCAGTGGCTTTGCAATTTCAGGTAAGAATTAAGCTTATTCTTGCTTTTACTATTCATGATACAAATGATGTTATTATCCTCACTGTTCTTACTGTCATAATTTCTATTATTTTGTTTGCTCTCAATGTGGCAACTTACGAGGTGTTTGCTATTTCTTTGCATATCAGAACTAATTTACTTCAGTATCTTTTAAATAGGTTGCACACAGGACATGATGCTTTGGAAAGAACCTGCTCTTTGTTGATTCCAGTTTACATCAGCTTTCTGCTGTTTTTTTCTAATGTACTTTTAGACTGTTGGTCACCTTTTCATCCTATTTAACTGTGTGCCTAAAAGGAAAGAGAAAGAGAATTACTTTGCAGTCAGTAGTCGCACAAGGGGTCTCAGTTGCAATCCTGTCCCCAACCTTAGCACGCAGTTTCTGCTTTCTATATCAGCTCTCCCTATGTTGCATCCTACAACCAGCCCTTCTCTAGAAGTTGTTTCTAATACTTTCATGAGTCTCACACCCATGTTTTGTAGTCTTAAGCTGTTTTGTGGTACCATCAGTACCAGCATCCCCAAAAAACCCTTTTGTCATGAAGATTAAATATTTTGTTTAGAAGATTGAAGATATTCCAAGAAGATTGCCAAGAACATTGACCAGCAAAGTAACTGCTTGTCTTCTGTTATTTTAGGATTCTGCAGATGGGAAGTGGTTTTGCTGCTCAGTTATGGGGTCCTTGCATAGCTGGCCATTTCTGTCAATTGACTTCAATTGCAGGATTTTCCCAGTAGTCTACTTTTAACCTCATTTATTACCATGCACTTGGAATTAATCATCACTTTTTGTGATCAACCATAGTTAATATGACTAATTTTCATTACCTAAGGAATGATAATTATCTGAGGTGACATTTAGTATTTGTTTTTATTTCTTAATAAAATGTATGCTCAGAAGACACACTAGAGTAAAGATAATTATTTTTCCTACTGGTTTATGTTTTATTTTTTAATCATGTTGTTAAACTGCTACTTAAAAAACTGAAAGAAATGAATTAAAAACACTACTACACAAATAAAGAGATATAAGACATTTCACTAATTCAAGGCATTGATTCCTTAATTAAAAATATTTGCTGAGTTCACAGTTTCAGTATGAGAAAATGGAAAGTACAGACCCTTTAAACAGGGCCAAACTAAACTTTATTTTCTATACAGCCAAATCTTCAGAGATGTAGTAGGGAGGTTGCTACCCTTTTCAGTCTTCTTCAGCCAGACTGGCTGTAGAAAGCCCTGTTGGCGTGGTAGTGCAGTGCTGTACAGCTGACTATTTCTCTCATTTTTTGTAGGCTTCAATGTGAATCACTTGGACATAGCTCCTCGTTATGCCAGCATTCTGATGGGGATCTCCAACGGTGTGGGGACGCTGTCGGGAATGGTGTGCCCACTCATTGTTGGTGCAATGACAAGACATAAGGTAACATTTCTCCATGTTTTCTGGGAAAAGAGTTAGGTGATGCAACAAATTTAAGGCATTTCAAAGATTCCTGGGGATGCCATTCCATCTTTGATGTCTGTAGCTGCTTTTTTTTTTTTGTCTTAAACATGCACTTTTTTAATACCACCTTGGGCTAATTCCCAGCTATTGTAACTAATAACGTGTGTAGGCAGATATAATTTAATACCACCTGAGCCTGAGTCTCTGCAATATCTCCATACAACTGTGCAATGCCTACAGGACTTGGAAAACTCCTCTACAATGCTTCCATACCCTCTTGCTAGGGTTCTTAAGCAAACATTGATCTACAGTAACATTTATGAAGTTGTTAGAGAAATCCCTGCATTTCCAAATCTGTAAATATTTCACATACAAGAGAGAAACTTCTCTGTGAGAAAAAAAAAACCCAAATCAACCAAGAAACCCAAGTTTTATTATATTTGCTGTAGTTATTTTAAAAAATCATCTTTACAATGATATTCATAATTTGTTCTGTCTTCAGCATCAGGAATCAAACAGTGATCACAGTCATTCCTCAATATGTACTAATTCATGGTGTAATTCAGAGAGTAATATTTCTTATTACTGGAAACCTAATGAGACCTGCACCATTCTTTCAGACCCGTGAAGAATGGCAGAATGTTTTTCTGATTGCAGCCCTGGTGCACTACACTGGCGTGATATTCTATGCTATCTTTGCTTCTGGGGAGAAGCAGGAATGGGCTGATCCCGAAAACCTCAGTGAAGAGAAATGTGGCATAATTGATCAGGATGAACTGGCCGAAGAAACAGAGATGAACAGTGAAACTTTTGTAAGTCCAAAGAAAACGTATGGTGCTACCAGTCAAAATAGTGAAGTACAGAGAAGGGAATGGAGGAAGCAAAAGCAAGTAACTCAAGATATGGAGGAACAGACTTCTTACCATTATGAAAATGGAAATTTTCAAGATTTGTCTTAATACTTGAAACTGTAAGATTTGTATAGCTACTCCCATGACTCCTGTCTATCTGCCCCAAATCAACAGGTATCCGTATTTATTGTCTTATGTAACATCTGGCCACATGGCTAGATTTGAGGGGTGATAGTTCCCTGTCAATGGTGTGTAAGAAGGCTAACAGCAACAGCTAACAGTGGAAGTGGGATAAGTGATCCTAAATCCTCTCCCAGCCTGCATGGGTCAGCCAGCATGGCTGGGAGAGCTGGCAGGGCTCCTGTCTGATGCAAGCTGTAGAACTGACTGTAGGAGCAAGGAGCCCCCTCATGACCTCATCTGAACAGCGAAAGGACAAGTGATATCAGATGGTGGATCAACAGTGATCTGTGTAATCCCTGGGTCTCCAGTGGTGTCACAGTCTGTAGTGAGTGGCCCTGCTTTGTCTTCTTAGGATTCCTGTAAGGTGGCATTTGAACTACTTAATCCACGTTGAACCCCTAGCCCATGCTAAAAGATCAAAGCAAAGGGAAAAGCAGATTTATGACAGTAGACTGTAATTAATTGCTAATAGTCAACAAGGGGAAGGGAAACATGTGGCAGAGGTGGCACAGGATTGCTTCAACAGTTCCTACAAATTAATTGGCATATATCTTTTTATGCACACCCCACAGAATATGGATAAGACAATAAAATGGATACTTTTAAAATTTCTCCCCCTCCAAAGAGTTTACACTGGCATGAAATAATTTTGAATACAAAATCATTGTTTGTGATGCAATATCATTAATCCTTATGAAAGGAAATCTTACCTCTCATTTGATTAGGATTCTCACTCAATTCATTATTGTGAAGTAATTTGAACATATTTTTCTAGTATTATACTGATAGAGTTCTTGGTCTCAACAGTTCTGATGTAGGTAAACAAGCTTACTTAGAGGATTAAAGTATTTAGTTCTGGATCTGTAACTTTTCAATGCCTCAGTCTTGTTCTTGCTATAAATGAAGCACTGTACCATTTGAGAGTTAACAGGGTACCTATGTATAAAAGCAATTATCCTCTGCCATTGGTATATATTTGACAGGATAAAGTGGCTTTAGCCTTTTTCGACCATTTTTAGAATCAAACATGTGGAGCATGCTGTGTCATCTCAAACAGTTAGCTGCAACTCAGAGACTCATTGTGGCATTAATACTCTTTTCACAATGGATAATTTCAGTAAGCTGTGATTTAATTTGTCTCTCATTGTAATTACTGCCTCATTAAATTCAAGTGAAAGCTATCTTGTCTAGCCTACGCTGTGCTTTGTAATGTTTCAGTATTATTGTTCTCATGTACCATATGCAGCCGCTGTGATGCACATGAGATTTGAACATTTCTCAGATACATTTTGCTATTTTATTGAAGTGCAATTGAATAGTATTAGTGTGATTACACTTGTACATTCATTTGAATCCATGGATGATTTATCTTCCTTACAAACAGGTATATTGGGAAGTTAGCTAATTCTCTCTTCATGTCCCTTGTTTCTTTTCTACTCAGCAAAATCCAATCTGCAACTATATATGAGCAAGAAGGAAAGTGAGTTAAATGGATACATGTCTAATTTGACTACAGTGAAGGTTTTTTAATTGATATGAGTAGATAATTTAATGAAAGGGATAGTTTTATGGTACAGCTCAATCCTGTTAAAACCCCCCCAGTTTATTAATAAGCCATTCCAAAAAAACTTGTCATTTTATTCTGTTAAGTCAGAATTTATTTTTTTTTTAATTCAAAACTTCATTTTTTTACTAGAGTTGCTTATTTCACTACCGATATTTAGAACGGGTATAAGAAAATACCTTATTTCTTTTAGGTGATAGTCAGCTTTTGAGGATTTAATTGGCAGGAACTTGAGTCAAATATTCTCGTCAATCTATCACAATAGCAGGACCAGCTGCTGTCAAACTATTTTGCAACATCCACCACAATTTACAAAAGAAAGAGGTTTGCTGTTTTGCATATGTGAAAAACAAACAGCTTCTTCCTCCCTCTCCAGTAATGTAACATTCATATAGTTGCTACAGGAAGTCTAATAGGGAAAATCATATTAGGAAAGGATTCAATATAAGAATCTGTGTAAGTATAATCCGATGGAGAAAAGAGAAGAGCAGACAACGTATTATTCTAGAAACAGTAACATTTGCTTAGAAGCAGCATCATTTTTTTTAGTAAGGATGAAGGGTAACTTTCCTGTTGTTAAGAGGAATACAGAGTGAACATTATTGTTATGACAAAGAACTACAAACATCCCAAAAATTTGGGAAATGCCATTTGGCCCATGAGAGCTCAGTTGCCTCTCTGGTGAGTGTAGCTGCTATTTTTTCCTGTTGCAGATGCACCACAGCTGTCACAAGTGACAAGCCATGGCTCAGTTTAGCAGGATCATTTTGTATTCACAAACAGACTGCACTGATTTAGTTCAGTGGACGTTTGACTTCAGTAGACATTTGAGCATTATTTAATACATTGAAAGAAATGTCTTAAAAGCATCTGAACAAGCTTTTGCATTTAAAAAAACCCCTTTCTTTCTTTTCTAAGCTTAACTGTTTCCACTAACCCAATAAATCAGCTCTTACCCGTTGAAGTTATATACATGACAGAGTGCTTTTCCAGGCACTCACAGTGAGATGTTCGGGCTTTCTCCCTTTCCTTTTCATTTGTTTAAAAATTTCAGGTGCATTACTTGAAGTGTAAACATCAGCACTAGTTGGAAACTAGGGTTTTTTTCCTGGAAATCTCTGTACTTAATCAACTCTTTGATATACACAGTGGCTTCCACAATCCTGTATGACAAAGAATAAAGACAACCTATTGAGAACAAACTGACTTTGTAGCTCCAGATTTGCTGGATGTTTTTATCTGCAACATATTCCAATAGAATTTTCTTGTGGAGTTTAAGGAAATACAGTCACTGGAGGTGTTTTTCCTACAAAATGACTTCTTAAAATATGTCAGAACTTGGAACATTTAAGAAATCAGGGAAAGTGGTATATCCCACTCAGACTTCTAAAAGTGGTATATCCCACTACACTTCTAAATGGTAGTCAATGTGAATAATTCAAATTATATTTTCTATGGAGATGTAGTAGCTTGATTACACTTCATTTATCACATTTGAATATTTTTCTGTCTCCATGTCCAAAATAATTTTGCATATTTTCAAATATGACAGTGCCTATACAAGTCAGAGTTTGATTTGAGAATGGCTTTCTGATTGCAGAAGGAAGCAAAATTTAATTTACACTGGAATAAAGATCTTGAGTTGAAATGGTAGGATAGTCCACAGGAATGAATTCAAGTCTGAGGAGAAAAAAAAGCAGTACAGTAAGTCTCAGGAATATGTTGTTCAGTGTTGTTATCTACTGATCTTAACAAACAAAGCTGTAGCTTTTATTTCTTTGACAGCTTATTTTTTTAGGCACTACTAGTAGACATTTAATGATAATTAATAAACCTTTTATATTTTTGTAAGAGTTAAATAAAATGCTCCTTGTAGTGAGAAAGGACAAATTAATGACAGAAATTATGAAAAATTTACCGGAGTAGAAACTTCTCCAGGGAAATAATCACTTAGTCCAGAAGACTGTACAGACTTTGGGGTAAAATACATAACAAGGGCATCCAGATGTTAACAAAGCACCAGGAGGAGTCTCATGTGTAACATAATTAACTGAAAGCAGGAAGGTAAAAATTAACTCAAGGTCATGCAAAATATGTTAAGGCTTCACATGTATGTTTCCAACTGACTTCTTTCAACAGTTACAGAGATCATACTGAGTTTAGTCATTATTTTAGTAAAAATTTTGTAAAACACCAGATTTGTTATCTTATTTTTCTTTTTATTTTCTATTGAAGATCTTAATTTTAGACTGTAATTTAATTATTCCTATTTTCAAAGAGAAGAGTATTATTTGCAATTTAAAGAGTAGAAAGGGGAATAGAGAAAAAGAGAAAGCAAATTGCAGCCACGATGCAGACAGAAGGCTGAGGATGGATAAGAAATCAGTTTAAAAATCCTGGAAACAGAACTTGGAGTTCTCTAGATTTTTGAGTTAAAAACCCACACGACATGCCAGGATCTAATATTCTGCATCATCCTAGGGTCCAGGGAACTGAGGTCTCATGTCAAAGCTTAAATCTTGTGAAATCAGGAATAAAGGAGAGATTAAAAACTCCTCATTCCTATGTCTTCCAAATGCTTATATTGGATTAGATTATACTGCTGGAAAGGTAACACTGCTAATACTACTGCAGCTCTATATGTCCATGCAGAAGACAAGCTTCCTAATAAAAATGCTTTCAACTACTTACATACTGGTATCAGTATGTAGAAGTTTCTTAACTTCCAGTTGATAAGAGTGTTTAGCTGTGACAGAAAAAATTGTCCCTTTTTTATCTCAACACTTTCGGTTTTGTGGTTATACTGCTTAACATTTTTACTGCTTATCATTTATTTCTGCATGCAAAATTACACAAGTAAAGAAGGAAATTTGTGTAAGAAATGCAGTAAGATTGTACTTCTTCATGCTGAACTATCTATAGCATAGTAAGAGCCAATACAATTTTTCCACAGAATAGTTGAGTATTTTAAGTTTTGATCACAATAAAAACTTAATCCATTTATTTTGTTGTCCCGTCCCATGTTGTCATGTACTGCCCCTCAATTTAATTACTGTATTGGATATCTGCAGCAGCTAACAGACTACATTGGTTTATGTATAACCATATTTATCTGTTCAATAAAGTCAGTGCTCAGACACTTGCTGTACAAATCTCTTGACAACTCTTTTAGTCCTTGTTTTAGACTTAGTTCTGTCTGCACGACAAACTCAGAACTCCTCTGAGCAGGTCATGGCTGTTTTATTAAATATGTGTCATGAAACCACTGGAACTCATGAAAAATACATCTCCATTGGATCAAGGGTTTGGTTGCCCAGAGGTGTCTGACGAATCTTTAAAGCACCAACCAGGAGGACAACATTTGTAAACCAGGAAGTATTTGAGTACCCCTAATAAAGATACCTCTGCTCTGTGAAGTCATCACCAACAAGCAACATGCCAGGTGCTTTCTCTTGGCTGGGAATAGCTGTAATGAACAGCAGTGGAATTAATGGGAGAAACTTGCTGATAGAGTGCTTAAGATAAGGAAAATGGGACTTTCTCTTCTTCTAGGGAGGGGACTTTGATCCCATCTGCTTGTTCCCTGCTCCTTCTCTGGTGTGTAATCAAAAGAAAAATGTCTACAGGTCCTGAGAGATTTGTTTCTTGGCAATGATCAGTTGTGTAGTTTGTTCTGGTACAAATCTAAAGGAAGCTGGAAGTGGCTTATGAGCCCTTGCTGATTTATGTTGGGCAAGGGGAAATTACAGAACTAACATGAAACTTGAATTTAGATGTGAAAGAGATTAACATTAAGGATGAACAAGTGAAGGACAATTAGTGCGAATGGATGTACTATTACTTTTGTGGAATAATGCTGCTGTGTGGGGCAGACACGCGCAACTAGGAATAACTCCAGCAGGTAGGTTTTCCCTCAGCAAGGGAGTGTAATGGAATTACCTCTGTCCTCACTCTTCACTTCCCATTTCCCGGTGCCATATATTGGCTGTGGGTTTATCTGTTACAATGCTTGGACAGAGTGTAGAAAAGTGCTGCAGTCACACCAGACCCCTATCTTTACCTTGTACTTTCTTGTTTTCATGAGTAGCTTCCCTTGACCCTTGATAACTGATGGAATGGTGCACAAGACACCAGGGGAGCTGAAAGTCAAAATTAGCCACAGTTTACTTTTTAACATATTCCTTATTTTATTTTAGTTTAGTTTTTTACTTTTTTTTGTTTGTTTGTTTTATTTTGTTTTATTTTGTTTTATTTTGTTTTGTTTTATTTTATTTTATTTTATTTCCATTTCATTTCATTTTTGCTAGGAAGAGGCAAATTTTGTGCCAAGGTTCCTGGCAGCAGAGGCTGGAACCATGGGTCCTTGGTGGGCAGCTGAAATATTACCCTGGCTGGTCAAAGGTCAAGGCCACGCTGGCCTGTGCTGCTCTCTCTGCTCTGCCAGAGCACACAGCAAGCTGTCACGCTTGTAGGGGGCTGAAGGGCAAAGCTGCTGACAAAGCTGAGAGGGGAACTGCAGTCAGGATCTCTGTCCCCCACTCTTGTTGGCTGCCTGGGTATAGGAACTGTTAGACCATGAGAAACACCGTTCTGGTGTTTCCAAGAATTTTTCTGCCTTCCTCATCCACAATCTTACTATTCTCAAGGAGCCACCTCTATTCCAATTTAATGGAAAATTGTGAGCAGCTTAAAATGCCCCTTGTCAACTGGCATCTTCTGCTGTTGTATGTACCTGAGACAAGGAGTAGCCCCACAGCTAATTCCTTCTCTCTCCCAAGGCGTATCCCAAGCGTGGAGCTCATTATGCATCAGTGTTCCCAGTTCAACCTTCCTTCACTGCCCTTGAGCTGTACCTTCCGTCCATGCACCTCTTTTGCTCCCTCCTTCTTCCCCAGAGTGATGGTAGGTGCCCCATCCCAGGAAACATTCAAGGTCAGGGTAGATGGATTGAGAAACCTGATCTAGTTGAATATGTCCCTGCCATTAGCAGCTGGGGTGGACTAGATTACCTTTTAAAGGTCCATTCCAACCGAAACTACTCTATGATTCTACGATTCTTGGGCAATTTTATGTCTTTCAGAGAAGATATGCTGCTGACTCATTCCAGTTATTGGGAAAGACCCCAAAAAGATCTGCCTCTAAAAAAAGAAATAAGAAGTTTGCTAACAGGTTGTTCTCTGTTTGTGTCAAGGGTGGAATTGGTTTCAGAGGACACAGACACGTATTAGTTTGAAAAAAAAAAAAAATCACAAGATGGTTTTTTGAGCCATCAGTTTACTGCAGGAGCTGAAGGTCAGCAAGGCTTCCAGCCCAACACACCACACATGCAGATTTCTTCATCAGGAATGCCTGGTACAAACCCTACTAGGAAGCAAAGCATTTCCTTTGGTAATATTTTTGTTAGTGCTTCCCCCAAGAAACTATGAAATATCTAAGAATGAGCAACTAAAGTCCACCAAACTAGCATAGAGTTTGAATTTCCACATCTGGTGTTTTCCCCAGATTATGGCTTAACATTTTAATTTCTTTGGAGAAATAGGCTTCTGTAGCTGGTGTCTAAGTGAAAGATGCCCAAGTCAATTTGGCTACTCCAGAGGGCTATTCCTCCTCAGCTGCAGTACTTGAAATTCCCTTTGTTTGTTCCCTTCATAGGATACCTGTCAGGCCGTTTCTACAACCTGCCAAGGACCTTCTGAGTGGCAGGATGATGAGCTATAGTACCAACCACTCCTGCCAGTTTTTGCATCATTTGCAAATCTGGTAAGGGTGTCCTCTGTCCCATCAAACAAGTCATTACTGACCATATACTTGTCTTAGTATTCAGTCCTGTGATATACCACAAACCACTGCCTCTAGCTGGGCTTCCTGCTGCTAAACCCAAACCTTTGAGACAAATAGTTTAGCCAGTTTCAAATCAAACTCACTGTGTTCTTATCTATAATGTGCTTCATGATTTTAACCATGAAGACAGTGCTGAAAGCCTTGTTAAGTTCAAACTCTGCCCTTGTTCACTGTGCCTGTCTTCTTGTCACAGAAGGCTGTTGGCTTCTTTCCCTCTTTAATAAAGACCAGAGTGATGTTTGACTTTTCCCAGTCATCACAAATATCTCCCAGTAGTTACAACCCTTCAAAGGCAATTGAAAGTGGCCTTGCAGTGCCATCAGCAGCTTCCTCAACACTCTTAGTACATTCTATCAGAACCCATAGACCTACGCATGTCCAGTCTGTGTAGATTCTCCTTAAACTGATTCTGCTCCATGGAGGGCAAGTCTTTCTTGTTCTGGATTTTTATACAGGTTTCAGGTACCTGGAATTCTTGGAGGCTGCTCTTATCAGTGAAGACTGAGGCAAAGGTAGCATTGAATACCTTGTTTTTCTCTTATGTTTGACAGCTAATCCCCTGCCCCATTAAGCAGCAAGCCCAAATTTTCCCTAATTTTCCTTCTGCTGCTTACACAACTGTAAAAGTCTTTCTTGTTGCCCTGCACATCTCTTGCCATATGCGATGGGGTTGGCTTTAACTTTGCTAATATTCCCTGCGTATGCATTCCTTGCACTGTATTCCTCCTGGATCACGAAACATGACTTCTACCATTTCCATGCTGCTTTTCTATGTTTGATTTTAGTTAGAAACTCCTTGTTAATCCATGTAAGACACCTGACGACTTTGCTTGATTCATGCTTTAAGGATGTAATGCTCTTTAACTTGGAGAAGATTTTTGAATGATAACCAGCTCTTCTGGATCTCTCTTCTCTCCAGGGCCATGATATTCTTCCAAACAAGTTCCCAACATGCTGAAGTATGTGGAGTTATAATCTACCATCTAAAGGCAAAGAATGGAGACATCTCAAATTTTTAATTAATTTCTAAAACTCTGGACTGGGAAGTAGATTGCTATAATTGTGTTGGATTGTGAAATTAAGTGGAGAAATCAAGCACAGGTACAGGAAAAGAGTGCTTTTCCATACCTCAGTTATTGCCTTGAAATAATCCAAGGTTAAGTGTAAAGGCAGTCAAGGTCTCATTTCATTTTAGCACCTGCTGGCTGACATTCTGATTAGAGAAATCATGCAGCTCTGCCCACTTTCACTGGTAATCTCAAAAATTATGGATCAAGATTTTCCACCTGAAGAAGTAAGGAACAGTATATTAACAGAACAGAGATTTATTACAAGAAGCCTAAAATATCTGGTCAATTATAGTTAATTCCTGGAATAAATTGATGGTATTCCAAACAAGATTTTATCAGCTTCTTTGCAATACAGTCCATTTTACTGGCATGCTGTTCAAAGGTTTCTATTGCAACTCATACTTAGGAGAGTTACATAAAACTTGGTGTAGGAATAAGTGACAAAGGTTTTGTTTATTTCATATTATTATCTGTTGACTTTAAAAGGCCTGGGTAACAAGACAAGTTAAGCAACAAGTCAATGATTAAACGGATAAAATGGATATCAACTCTGCTAGTTCAAAGAGATATTTAGAAAGTATGAAGAAAAAAACCCCAGTTCTCTGAGTTGTAAGAAATTTGAAGTGCTACATTTTTTCTGTTGTGCTTATTTAAAGTCTCTGATATTTATTAATTATCCTCTTTCTCAGGCTTTTTATTTTTGTATAATATTTAATGTTTGAGGAGAGGCATATTTTTTGCAAATTACATTTATAGATCAACTTTACAATACAGCAAGGTTATGCTTTGTCAGTTTTCCAAAAAGATTTAAGACTTTTCTTCTTTTCTTCTTGTTTCTTCAGAGCAAATGTCTTGGAATACAGCTAATATCATGCAATAGCTGTGACATAAAGGTCTTGCATAGTTTAAGGTTACAGTTCATCACGTATTTGAACAGCAGTTCTGTCATTGGGAAAATAGCAGTTCCCTCACGTTTTCTAACTTTGACTCATCACCCTTGAACTAAATTGAAAGTGGCAAAAGCTAGGTATATTCTTCCTTTGCTCTCTCTGGAATGAACTGGATGTGGAGAAAAAAAAAGAATGCAGTTTCAGGGTTTATGTACATTTCCAGATTGATATCACATATCCAGGAGAAAACATGTTTTCTGTTTTGAAAAACCAATGTTGCTACATGCATTTTTTCCCTCCTCTACTAATCTTTTATTTGGCAGCACGCATGTTCAGCGACTACACATTAGTGAGACAAAATCTGAAACAGAATCATCTGCCTGTATCTGGATAATTTTCATGCATACTGGAAGGAATCCCTTTTGTTGTTGTGTTTACATGAGGATGACTTTCTGGAGGTATACATTACATACTGCAAGTAATCAGTTTATTAATATTAGAACAAGATTAGTTGCATGCAATAATCACACTGTTATTCCAGTATTTGGTACCATTGGTGTTTTCATCAACTTCTGCTGCTGAGTTCATCAGCAGCAGTTATTATGGGGAAAGACAATTGAAAAAAGAATAGGGTATGACTTTTGGCCCTCAGTTGTTGATGATATCAATGTAATCACATGTAGAGATTCTCTTTTCTTTGAGCAGAAATAGCAACACTTACACATATATGTGCTTTACCCCCCCAAAAATTCATGTGTTATTTTGCTGCAGCTGAGACTTAGCTGTAGTCCTCCTGATAATCAGAACAGCAGCTCTGATTATTGATGCTGTCTTGTTTTAATTTGTCACTCAAATTTAATAGATCAGAAACTGGAACTGTACTTTCCATGCTAGGTGGCAGCTGGTTCCTGTGGACTGGGGATGTCTTTGTTAAGCAGTTCTATACATCAAATAAGTTGGTAGAAAGACTCCTGAATCCTGCTGGAGCCCAGTTCTTTGTTAGCTCCTGCTGGACAAAAGAGTTGACACCAGGGGTGGTGTTAACAATCCAGTCACTTCTCTGAAGAACTTCTAGCTGGTATTTCTGTAATGATAACCCCTTCCTTTCCCCATTTCCATTGTGGTAACCAGTTTCTATGTCCAAGAAATACAAATATAGCTGCAATGGGCTGTCACACACAGGAATGAATTCCACAGGCTTGTGAGGATTTATTCCGCTGCGGATTATCAGCTGATAAAGGACCACCTCCTGATCAGTACAGCACGTTCTCTGGATAGACAACTCCATTGACCAAGGGAAATACAAGTTTTGGTGGAAGGCTTGTAAATTCAGAGAGCTGTAGGCACAGTCCCCCACTAACTTGAGGGAATTTTGAGGAAATGTCAAGGGAAAGGATAGAAACCTCTAATTTGGCTCCATATTTGTGAGGAGCCAGTGCATAGGGAGAAACAATGGCTTTACTTGCTGATTAAGTTGCTGAGTAGGTGAGCTACCATCCTTTGAACTGATTTCTTTCCCTTTTCCTCATACATTTTCTTATCTTACACACCTACTTAGAGAAAGAGTTAATGCCTCAAATTCACAGATTTGTAAGATTCCCTCCCTTGTGAAGGTTTTGCAGGAGGAGGTCACAAAAGATAAGAAACAAAGTAGACAAACCTCCCATGCATGCAATCTACTCTAGATAACCTGGTTTTGTTATATATTTTGTATTTCAGGATGAGATGGGAAGATGAAATACATCAGCCAAGTGAGATTTGACATAAATGAGGGATCTGCCAATGCAAATGATCCCATATTATGGGATGAGACCCAATTTTGGGAAAAAAATGGTATTCAGATTAGATATTGATAAATGAAGCTTTTGTTCAGATTGAGCCCAAGCTAATACTGCTAAGAGATAAGTAACTTCTCCATTTCCTGGTATGTGTTATTTAAATGTAATAAGCTTTATACCACATTTGGTTTCTTTCTTCTAAAAAGGGAAGTAATTTTTTTCAGAATGCAATGATCTCAACTGAAGATTAGGAAGGAAAGGAAAATAAACTAATTCTTCCAAGATCCATTGTTCAGTATCCCTTTAACTTTCCCTTCAAAGACCACACTTTTCATTCATCTTCAAATCCCTTTGTTTCCTTAGTACCAACTCTTTACTAGGTGGAAACTAAAAGCACAATCAGATTGACCTGGGCCCTGGTACATGAAACTAGTTTCTGAGTTTGGAAATATCTCAGCTATATCCAGGACCCAACATTATCTAATTTCCAGTCCCTTTTATTTCTTCTTAGCTGTGTGGAGTCATGAGTACTCTTCAGCTAAACTTGTGATATATCCCAGTATTTTCTGTGCAAGTTGGATACTGAGGGTCTAGTCCTGCTGCTACTCCTCTTGCCTGCCACAAGTGATCATAACTATGTTCATTGTTTGTCTAAATTCTCTTAGGGAACAAGGAAGAGTCAACACAAGCTTTGAAAGCTGCTCTACATTGGGGTCCTGAGGTACTAATAGGCTTTAAAACACCTAACCAGCCTCATCTGGAACCTCTCACATGCCTTGCTTGTGGGTTGAGGGTGCTGCTTAAGCTCAAGCCTGGCTTTCTAGTCATGGTTTGTGTTAAGTTTCTGGAAGCGTGTTTGGTAGCGTCTCCTCATGTCCTAGCTAATGAGTGGATTTTTCCACAGGTGGACTGCAGGTGTTAAGCTGTAGTCTACAATATCTGCAGTCCTGCCTCTGCTCTGCCTCCTGGGAGGACCCTGAGCTGACATTGCAGGCCTGCATCTGGGCCTACCTCTTCCCGCTGCTCTTGGTTGATCCCTGGATGGCTCCTCATTCTGATTTACCATCTTGCCTCCTCTGGGCCTGTTGCTATCAGCACCCTGGCCCCTCAGGTGCTGTGGAGCTGTCCTTAGCTCCAGTTTTATCCCCTCATGAAAAGGTCCTGCTCCTGCCCCTGCTCCTGCTCCTTCCTGATGTACAAGTCCCTGCCTTGCCAAAGGAAGAAGACAGCTTCTCCCAAACTGAGCACTGTGGCATTACTTATAGTGGAATCTGATGTTTGCTTTTCTCTTAGATGTGAAGGCGGACGTCATGACATCTCCATCAGCTGCTGAGTGTGCATATTCCCATTTTCCCCTGGTTGGTCATGGAGTTCTTGAGACAGGATGGGGAGATTCCCCCAGGCTTTGCCCTGGGTACCTCTTGGGCATCTGATGCTGGCTCTGCAGCCCTTCCTCTCAATGAATAATGAGAGCAGTCATCTGCCTGCAATGCTTCAGGGCATGGTGGAGCCTCCTCTAGAACAATAAATTATAGAACTGAGGGTTTGGTGGAGTAATGGTGACTGCCTTCCCAGATAGCATTAGTGGAGCTTGTCCTGCACCTCCCATGCTTTACATTGTGCATTCATATGATGTCTAGTCTGCATTTCCTCTCACCTCCCAAGATAAATGGTTTTTTGGTAGCTACTGAACTAGTCCTTTTAAACATCTGTCTTTTCCTTGACACTAGAAAAAGAATGAGAAAAAAGTAGAGGTTTAAAAGTTTGCAGAATGAATTTACATAGTGTGATTATTTTAACATTTTGAAAACCCATCTAGAAATATTAGAAATATTCTAATATTTATTTATTAATAATAATTCACTTGTGACCTTTGACATTTTGTTTAAGAGAACTACTTATTAATGAAAGGACAGTGCTTTCATTTACTGGAATAGATCAACATTTCTTAACAATTTTATCTCTTCAAATATTTACCTAGATGAAGGCTAATGCTTATTGAACTCAATCACAATTACACTGTAAAATATCAGAATGTCAAGGGAAAAAAATTTGTAAGAATAAAGTATATATTTACTCTGAGGCCTCTAGGAGAACTTCTTATCAGCTAATACTGTACCAACATATTTAATTTAAAGCTGTGATTTCTTCAGGAACTTGTAAACTTGTAACCTCTAGAAGGGGGTAAGGGTGGGAAAGAACATGTAATATCAGTGTCTTAATTAAAATTTAAAATAATGAGAGAGAATCTAATGTGGAATACCAGAACTTATTAATAGAAAAACACATCTGAAACTTCAGTTAAGTCAGCTAGAGGTATGTAGACCGAGGTTTCCCTAGTGAAACTTAACTTTTGATGCTGCAGCTGATTCCACATATAGTCAGCTCTCCTCTTGCACCCAGGCAGCTGTAAGATGATATCCTACATATATGATCTCACTAGAACATGTTGGCTAACAATTAACTGCCTGTCACCAGGGAGGAATTCCCCCTCTTAGGGCAGATTGTTTTCTGGTCATTTTACCCTTCATGACATTCCACTTAAAATATGTGAATGACAAAGATTATTTCATCAGGGCAAAATATAAGACTATTGAATAAACTTTGCCCTGCTCAGAAACTGAATAATCAAAAAGCAACCTATAATGAAGAGGCTCTAATTAATGAAAGACCTATTCAACAAATTAATCTTAAAAGCAAACTAAACTAATCTTAAAAACCTTAAACTTAAAAACCAACTAAACTAATCTTAAAAGCAGTTATTCCTCCACTTTTGAAATGCAGGAGATAAAAAAAAGATTAACAGACAATAGAGTTAACTTATTTGAACTTTGCACCCATTCCTTACCAATATTTTAATTTGTACAGAAACAACCATACCTATTAAGATTGCTTAATTGTATTCAGTTGATAAAATTTATTGTAAGCTTGTAATAATCTTGGACATCTTTTCAGAAACGAAAAGGTGAGCGTGCCTGAGAGTAAGAAATGGCTGATTTGAGGAGACAGACCATGGCCCAAAGTGATATAGAGGATGTGTATGTAAAGGGTGTAATGATAAACGAGGCGTGCCACAGGGATGAAAGGAGAGCTGAGGGTGACATGTTGTTCATGTTGTGAACACTTTCTGAGCTGAAACTGATGTTTTGTGCTGAGGCACAGTTTAGTTCACATGATCTCTCAGGTGTCTGCATTACCATTCATTCCAGGTACTGTAAGAATAAGGAAAAAGAAGTCCTTGAGCACAAGTAGATCTTGGTCAAGACACCTGTCCCTTGGCCTGTGAAACAAACACAGATCCAAGGCATCTCATTTGTGACTGCTGTAAATTGGATCTTTTGTCAGAAATGCCCAGGTGTTTTCAGGGTATTGACAGCTCCAGGTGCCAGTTGGAAAAGGTGATTTATCTTTCAGCCAAATGAGATCTACTCCTTCTTGCCATTCTAACCTGCCCCAGGTTGATGTTCCCAGGAATCCCTAAACCAAGAAGATATATTTTCCCACTGGCAAGACAGGATGTTTCTCCCTTTGCATCTTGGGGAACAGAGAAATTAATCCATTGGCAGAGATCTATCTGGCTTTAACTCCTCATCCTCACCTTCCCTGTGGTAAGGACTATCTAGTGCAGGAAAGAAACTGCCTCCAGTTGTGCAGGGGTGGTTGAGATTGAATTATATTATATTCCTGGTTTTGTTGCTGAATATGTATTTGGACTGGTAATGGTGTAGATGTAGTGTAGAACACATGCTCTTAGTCAATTACAGAAGTAATGTTACTGTTGTCTGGAAAAGCTTCAGGATGTCAGATAATACTCTGAAATTTTAAAAATTATAGAATGCAATGCTACCTAAAAGAAGATATTACATTTATACGTATCTGTGTTTGAATATCTCCTCATTCTATTCTCTCCCCTGATGCTGTGTGATGCAATGTGATCTCTTATAACACTACAGAAGATGCATTTGATTTGCTCCAATTCCATTCTCTTCAATTCTCATTTGTACATGAACCTCAATAAATATGAACACCTGGATTTAACCAGTAATGCCACTTGTCAGTGTTATAGGCAACATCTCCTCTTTTGGTCATGTGGATTATTTCTTTGCTTTTTCCAATAATATTCTGTATGTATTGATTAGTATACAAAACACCACTTTGCCACTTGCCTCTTTATTAATGTAAGGAAAGGAAAATGATTTAATGCAACAAATGTGTTGGTGAATAGAGGCATTAAATTCCATTTCCTTTGTGCTAAACTCTTAGCTGTCTGACAAACAACATCCACACAGAGGAAAATGCATTTTGGGAAAGAACATTTATTGAAAGTTAGTCTCTAGGGACTTCTAAAAAGCAATTGCTCTGTGCCACCAGCTATATCAGACTGGGGAAAGCTGAATGATGAAAAAGAAATTTCAGATCTTTGGCACTTACCAAGAGACCAAAAGCTCCATCAGACATAATATAACATTTGTTGGACTTCTTGGGTCCACTTCTGCTTTTTCTCCTGATATGAGACAAAACCCATCACTGGCCTCAGGATGACCAAAGAAATTGGGGTTTTGGCATGTGTTTTCTAGGCAACACTGGAGTGGACATATAGTGAAAAGTGACAGATGGGCTTGGTTGTTGGTATGCCTGGTTGAAGAGACCACCTGTCTCCTGTGGGTAGGATTGTTTTGGAAGAACTCTCTTACTTCACTTTGTTGATTTTGCTAAACATGAATTTGTCAAACAGAAATCTCATTGTTTATGGAAGTGAGGTGGTGTTCAGGGAATGAGAAATGAGGACTGAGAGAGCCTTAGTCTTAAATATATTTATCATATATCCATTGCCTACTGGAATGAGCTGTAGGCATAAATCCCTGGAAACAGTAGTCCCTTGGGAGTTAGTGTCCAGTGACAGCCTTATGGCATCATTCTCCCATTGCTCTCTTCAGAAATCTGTCATACCATGAGTGTTTGGGTGGCTATGAATTTGCAAGGGACAGAACACATAAAAGAGACTCATCATTAATAATATTTTCACGAGAAGTATAGCAAATTTATAGAGAATTTGAGTTTCCCTGATAAAAGCTGAAGGATTAATATACCTTTTAAAAGGTTTGTTTTGGTTTTTTTTCTCTTAAAATGAAGCAAAGTGAAGGAATTTTATTCTTGGTAATTTCAGGGCCAGCAGCTCTCACCTTTTTCAGAGAAAGGACCGTGTTTGCTGCCCAATGTCTCTCTTTGCTCAAGTAGGAGGCAGAGCCTGTGTCCCTGTGTATCCAGTCTTGCTCAGACAGTGCAAATATGTAGGGAAGGATGGACATCATATACTGTGTAGCTATCATGAACTCACTTACCATGAATGATGCTGTCAGTAGTCTCCGGCTGAAATTTGTCAGTACCACTGCCAGATCAACTCATGCCCACTGGGTATATTTAGCAATGCAAACCAGGGAATTATTATACTTCCTGTATAGGTGGGATGTTGAAATAAGACAGCCTCAATCCATTCCTCTTCACTTTCATTTCCTCTGCAGGGTAAATGAGGATGTCGTGGTTCAAGGTCCCCTTTCTGTCAGTGACAGCACATCAGCATTTTCAGATACAGTGCAACCCACTCAAGGATGTGGTTTTCCATCTAAAGGTACCAATTTCTTCCTCCTGTGCACAACTAGTGCATGAGTCTGATAGATTTAAAATTATAGGCCTCAGTTTCTTGTTGAAAGCTTTATGTGATGAGCCTAAATCAAAATGATTCCATTTTTTAGAGATTGTTGCAGATACAGGAATTAAACTTTAATGTCCTCACATCCCTGTGATGCTATAATTTATATCCTATTCTGCTTCAGTACTCGGTGTAATGCTCAGTCTCCCTAAAAAGTGTGAAAAATAACAGAAATACTCAAAAATCAAGTTTATGTCTTGCAATAACCTCTGGGCTCTTTGGATGGGAAAGACAAGGAGGCCGAGTGTCATAAAAATGTACATGTGCAAGGAAAGTGTTATAATTAGCAACAAGGTACTATCACCTCACTGTCTGAGTTAACTTCCCCTCTGCACCCAATCAGAGTATTAATGAGCATCTCAAATCTCTGTGCTGATGGTCAAGCTGGAATTCACAACATTTTAATATGGCCCATGTTTGGAGAGTTTCGCAAAGAAAGAATTGTTAATGAGTAATCCTTGTCCATTAGGGCACTGAGCCAATAAACCCAAGCTTTGATTCATTGTGTTATCACTACAGGCTTCTGCTAAACATGAAAGAAAAACAAAACAAAAATGTTCCTATGTAAGAATCATTAGGATACTGAACTGAGTGCAGAACTGTCTTACATCCTGTCATCTGCAGTCTTCCAGAAAAGAACAGTAAGTAATAATTCCTTAAACTGATAGCTTTTGTTGTTGTGTAGTACAAAAGCAATTTTATCACCTGAATTATTTAGTGGATGTTAATGGATTTTTGATCAGAAAAAAAAATAAAGTGAAGAATAATGTAAGAAGTAATTTCATCCACAAAACTGTCTCAACAGTAGGAATTCCCCTTGGGAAAAATGGTAATGTGAAAAATAAGGTCATGTTGAAATTTGTTTTTAGAAAGCTACTTTCTGTGTGTCACTGGAACAGAAGGTGTAAGTTTGATATTGAGACTTCCTTGCAACAGCATTATCTAGTTAATTGTATGCATTAACTTTGAAATTATATTTGTTTTATTTTTCTTTTATCCTTTTAGAAAGAGGAAATATTTTCAATGTGATTTATGGGAGAACAGAGAAAAATCCAGAAAGGCACAATTATATTTGTTTCATATGGTTTTTTCTTTGACAGGTCTGTGTACAGATTCCAAATCAATCTTCCAAAGTTGAAGACTTTAGAACATATTTCACATAAATAGGAAGAGTAAGAGAGGGTTTCAAATTTCAAGTGAATACTATTTGAATCCATTGCTAATTTTTATGAAAATGTAATTCTACTCTGAGTGTTCCTGCTACTCATTTATCTTCAGAAAACTATAACTGTGGCGGAACAAGTTTTGCTTTTGTTATTTTTATTGCTATTGCTTGTGTTACAGAGAACCTAGAGGCTGGGAATTATGTTGGAATTGCACTAGTCTAAATGGCAGTCCAAAAACAAGTTAGAAGTGGAGGGTTTGCAGTTTTTTCAGATGAGACATGGAAAATATGCCAGAGAAAACAAGAAACACAAATTATGTTTAGGAGGTAATCTCAAGCAGAGTCAGAAACTGACGTAACCCTTTGAAGTTACTTGCCTGCTTACAGAAATATCATTGATACTCTCCATAGAGTTTTCAGTTCTTCTTGGGACTCAGATACCTGGTTTTGCTTCAGAATTAAGAAGTAGAAATATACTATTTTTTTTTCCTGTCTTATGCGTCTCTTTCCTGTTCTGATTTTAAACACTATATTAAGAAATGTAACAGAAAATTTCAAATAAACACAGTAGCAATAGTCCTGCCTCTGCTTCTCAGACTCGCTCATATGGTTGCTTGCATTTTGGATTAGTTGCTGTGTAGTTGACTGTAGCGCTGAGCTTGCCAAAATGACCTGAGAGCAGCAGGCTGGAAATAGAGAGCATGAATCTTCCTAATGCTTTCAGGTCCTGTTGATACACTTTAAAACAAACAGATAAGCAAATAAAATAGCTTCCTAAATAACTGAGGCACTGCATTAAATATTCTACAGAAAGGATATGAGGCCACATCAAAAACCTGTTTATGAGATGGAAATCTATCTTCCTATTGATGTTAACAATGTTTGGATTGGGCCATAGATTACTGATGTTACTGAAATTTCTCTTTAAGCAGTAGGCAGTCAGATGTGTGAAGAATAGGAAAATATTATGGGACAGATGGAAGGAAATCTACTTCACTAATATTCATGAAAGATTTTGCATGTGCTTTGATATATCTTCCTTTGCTGAGAAATTGAAATAGATTCAGCCATTCTTCTGAAGGTAAATCATAATTAGACTATCATGGAGCTTTTCTGAGGATCAAATGTATTTTTACATTACTTGAAAGTGTGAGGTCATGACACTTTTGTTTTCAGCGAGCTCAGTTGATTTAACTTTAATAATTTCAGTAAGAGACTTGGCTTTGCTTACACAGAAGCCAGGGAAAGCTTTACTATTGACCATAGCAAGGTCAGAGGTAGTGTACAGATTAGAGCCAACAATAAAGCTGAAACTTAGAGTTCAGTGGTGAGCCCAATTGTGTATACATACATATCTGTATACCTCAATGAACATACATCCCATAAGAAATTGGAATAAATATGTATATACACTTATACAGTGGAAAAACAAGCCCCATATATAATAATATACATGTAAAAATTCTTAGTTAAAAATAGAACATGTTAACACACATTGATTGTTCTGAATTATATTAAAGGTTACATGTAATAAAATTTTATGAAATTTGGAGTTCTGAACGTGCAGTTGAAGACAATAATCTCAAGCAGCTGGGCACATATTTTATTCTATACATACTGATCTCTGTTTTTCTTTGCTATATATTTTGGCCTATGAAAATAATCTCCAAAGGTTTATTTTAAAAGTTAACTAAAATTATTTGGAAAAAGAAGCTTTCTAATTTATCACATGCATCTTCTTTCCTCTTGAAGGGCTCTTATTTTGGAGAGCAATATTGATTTCCTGTGTTTCCATTGCCTTTATTTCAGCTTTTACATTTCAGATGCTCTTTGTTTTTGTTATTACACTTCAGGATGGACTATCAGTCCAATATAGTGACCTACGTTATTTCCCAAAACTGAAAAATATATGGAGTAAGTGTAGCTTAAATGCTCTGTACTGTGTACCTAGTGTAGGTCTGGAAGAGCTAGAAATCAGCATCTGCTGTTTTTAAATACATGTGAAATTAATTATATAGATAAATCTAATGTAGGTTAGATTTATCTAACCTACATTATCTAATTATTATCTAATTATCTAACCTACATTATCTAATGCTATAGACAGCTCACAGCAGGCTGGGCATAGGAGAAAAATCAAAGCCAAATATCAATCAGTATTTAATGAGGAGTTTGGTCTTCAGTGAAATTTAGAATACCAAAACTAGATGCATTGGAAAATATATTTCTGGCCTTTTTTATGGTGATCTTGTGCCTTGCAGAAACCCCAAGAAGATAGGAGTAATTTCTTCCTTGAAATTAGTGAATGGTCTGCATCAGCTGGATATATTAATGGAAATGAAGCATTAAAATTGTAGGAATGGTAAAATCATCATGAACATTTGGCTTGAACTGAATCCATCCAGACAAAAATTTATGTGGCAGGAGGTGAAGAGTTACAAAACCTGTAATATCCTACAATAGCACAGATCATTACAAATATGTCCTCAAGATCCTTACTATCAATAAAGCAGTATTAATAACTTGAAGGTGGGGACTTTTGTGTGTGTATGCAAAGAATAATAGATTCTGAGGAGCCCATCTTGAGGTTAAAGAGAGGCATTATACAAGGTTATGTTGAAAAATGGAATGTCCTCAAAGAAACAAGAAAGAAATTTATAGACATATATAAGAGCCTGTAAAAACACTGATGCTTTATAAGCATTTAGGAACATAGCTTGCCTGCTTTCTTCTTTATTTGCAGCACAAAGTAGCAGAATCCAGAATATAAAAATTACAAGCTAGGAAGCTATGCATTGAAGGTCTGATAATATACTGGCAGTAAATACTTTTAAATAGATGTCTTCTTGGGACTGTATTTAAAGTATTTTGATACAACTTCCAACATTCCTCAGAAGATAAATTCTAGGCTCTGTATGAACATACAGAAATTCACAACCCCAGTGCTGATTTTAGGTGTTGCAGTGTAAGACCCTCAAATAAGGGCTGATGAGGAGACATGAGAAGTAGTGCTGGTGGAACAGTCTTCATGTCTGGCTGTAAGAAGAACTGATCCTGCAAGAAACTCTAAGGGCTGCACTCCCATGGGCTGTAAGGAAGATATTAAAGGGTTTGGACATGAGGAGAGGGTGCTGATGGCCTCTCTTCTCTGGTCTTCAACAGGAAAATCCAGAAAAAATATTCATTAGCCCTCTGAAAATACCTCATTTTGATGTTTTTCTTGCTGGTCATTATAATGGTCCTGACTCTGCCACTGTCTTCTCCCATCACAGAACACTTGTAATGGGCTGTAAGAGAAATCCCATCCCAAGGGTTTGTCGTTGATATTGTTTGAGAAATCTGTCTGTCAGGAATTTTGAGACCTTAGAGCCATGTGGGTAACCCCACTTCTTGATTTCAGCAGATAACTTCCCTAGAAAATAAGGCAGCAAGGCAATAAAATGGTTGGAAGTAAACGTGGACCTAATGGGGTGGCTGGGCTGGTTGCCAAACCCCATCCAAGATACATGGAGTTTTTCTGCTGTTGCAAAACCATGTTTCTGTGCTAGATTTGAGACTCTGTGTTTATGTGTGATTTGCCACAAGAACCCTATCTGGTCTGTGACATAAGTAGCTTCTGACATTTCCAAGTAAACAGTTTAAATTATCTGTGGGCGGACATTTAAAATGCATCTGTCTAATTAGAGGGCCTCTGTTTATGTTAAAAAATAACTTAATGAATCCTCATGGACAAATCTGAATATAATTACTGAGTGTGATTGCCACTCTCACAAGCTACTTCCCAGCCTGCTCAGCACTGGGGCCTCCTGCAGCATTCACGTTTTTGTCAGATGGCTTCATTTCTGCTCAAGAGACATGCTGAGCCCTCACTGGGAAGCAGACTGGGCTGTAACTCTCAAATGCCTTCAGTGAGTGGAAATGCAGTCCCAGGGACAGTCTCACAGTAATAAACCCAAAGAAATAACTAAGACTGTGAAGCAAAGGAAAACAGATTGTTGTCAACTTTATGCAGAACCCTCTTGGTGTCTGTATAAGCCCTTGAGACTTGTTGGGGCTCTATATTCTCCTGTTGTTCCTGCCTCAAATGCAATCTGGAGTTGGCCCACTCCACTCAGGTGAGCTGGACAAGGGAACCTCCGGCACACCTCTCCCAGCCTCCCCAGGGGAGAGCTGTGTGGCTGCTTGAGACCACAGGGAGAACGGACGGGCGAGCCCGGTTATCAGAGGCTTTCTGTGTTTGCCAACATTTATCTTGTTCAGTAATTACTGAAGACAAGATAGAGAGCTGGTCCCTAGAAATTAAACTCAATTTTCCTGTCTGTGTTCTTCTGATCTAACAATAAACTTACACTTTTTCAGTAAGTGAAAACAATGAAATGATGAAAGAGTGGTGAAAAATAAGGCAAACAATTGGTATTGCATGCTAGGTGGGCTGGGCGGCATGCCCTCAGGAGGTCAGGCCAGAGCTTCAGTCTGAATATTTGAGTAAATTTGGGCATGAACCACTATTAATTTAAAATGAACAGAAAGAGGGCAAATAAAATATCCCACAGCAAGGATAAAACAAACAGGCTTGATGTAGCATTTTATTTAAAGGCTGAATTAGGTATTATAATTTCAAGACAATGTTTGTTACAGCAAATATTGAAACAATCTTCTGCATCCTGCTTTACACTAGGTACACCAAAGTTAGTTATCTTGTTTTAAATATTCTTTTTGCTTCATATGTTTCAGGATCTCTTTTCAACCTCCTATTTAATCAGCATATTCCTCCTGAACTGAAGAATAAATGGGATCTGAAACGAATTTAATAGGACATCATCAGCTAGCCACTGCTGATGGATTTCCTCTTGCTGAAGGTCCTCATTTGTTTGGTAAGTCACCAAATTAGGCTGAAATAGCAAGCTGTCCTATACTCAGAAAACTAGGAAAAAAAGGCCTGAAATTTCAAATCAAAGAAAGATACGTGACTGAAACATGCCAACCTTCTTGAATCTTCAGTACTTCTGAGAGGAATAACAAACAATAGATCTGTGGTGTTAACGTAATCCTGCACATTATTGCTGTCATCATGGTTCAGAGCAGAACCTGTAGGTTGTTTTTGTGCCACTTTTCTAATACAGTAGATAATTTGGCAAAAACAGACCTTTGTATGGAGGCTGGATGTTACTTTCATGTGAGTCACTTAAATCAAGCTGAGCTGATATATTTCCAGTTAATATGTAATGAAATTATAGTGCAATGTATTTGCATTGCCATATTATGCAAATTTATGAAAGTAATTTCACCTAAATTACAATCTTTGTCTTATTAAGACAATTGAAAACTTATCCTATCAACTTCAGTGCACAAGAAAATTTATAAAGCAAGCTGGAAGATTCTCCTTGCTCCAGTTCCACCGAATTTTTCAAGGCTAAGCATGAGTTTGTTAATGAGTGAAAAATTATTAGTCAATATTTTATAAGCACAGGTAAGCTTATATGTATATGGTATATGTACCGCTAAGGAAAAAAAAAAAAAAGGAATGATACATTCTTTTAGCTTTTCATTTGAAAAGAGAGTGGGTCTTTCATTGAGTAACTTAGGGTACATTGAGAGCCTCACACACAGTACAGACCCCCACAAAATGCTGCAACTCTTCAAAAGTTTACAGTCCAAATAAGACCTGCCTTTTTGAGTGCTGAAAAACCAAATACATGCCAGTTTCATCTGTCTGGAACAAGAGTAGTGCCTGGGGCATGGAAGGAAGGACTCTGGCACTCAGAGCTGGTCCAGCTGCAGAGCTCCTAGAAGTCAGGACCATCTCTACAAGTCAGACCACCTGCAGTGTCCTGGCTCCATATAGCTAAAATAAAGCCTGACCACTAATGATAAGCAGAACTCACTCCATTATTGTTACTGGGTTTTATCCCTCTTTGTTTTGGAATTTGGTTGGAGAAATGTTTTGGAGTTGTTAAAAAAAATATGTGCTAACAGCTAAACAACTCCTTTGATAACTCTTCATTCCAATGTCAGGCCATGATAGACAGAGGAGAATGATGTTCAAATCTAGGGTGCCAAATTTTATATCCAGTCATCTTTCAAAACACTGAGCTACTACAGATTTTTGTCCAGAAATTTTCCCCCAATATCTACTTTTTCATTAATTATTTCATTATTTTTAAGGAACAATGATAAGGTTGCTAGAAAATACAAGGAAGAATATTAATGTAAAATATTTTCCCTCCACAGGGTAATCTCACTTAAAAATTGTGAAACTTTCAGAAGAGGGATTGTGTCTCTCATTATAGGTGTTCAGAGCTTAGCACAATGCAGATTTAATCCAAACTGACATTTCTGTAACAGAAAGAAATAATGTATTAAGGAGTTGAATCAGGGGTCCCATTAGGAAGAAAACTTAGCACTCCTGCTGTGTTTCACTTAAGCTGACTTTTGTTTTGTGGGGGTGTCACTCTAATATGGTGTCTTTTTTTGCTTTTAAGGCTGGAAAAAAGCCTATCAGAAATAATATGCAACTGAGTGCACAGAGAAAGTTACTCACTCTGAAAATATGACTCCATCTCTGCAAAACACTTGTAAGAATTTGTTTTGCCTCTTAATTCTTATCTTTGTAAATTATTTGCAATTTTTGACATTCAGTTTTGGCAGGAAGTGACTTGTGAACCCCAGAAAACAGGAAGAAAGCTTTTCTTTTGAGAAAAGACACATTTCTTTTAGGCCTTCTCAAACACTGCAGCTCACAAGTTAAAAATTGCTGGCTTACAAACATTACCCTCTATACAAATCAGACTCCTTTATTCAAAGATGCATACTCACATTGTGTAGAAAGCTTGGAAATACATTTTGTTTTCACCATGCTTTATTCAGTCTGTGGGGAGAGTGTTCTTAGACTTTCAGAAGCAAATCTAATTGCATCTCCAAACATTAGCTCCAGGTTCAGGTCTTTCAAAAGAAATGTCAATTCTGAGTTGCTTATGCTTTGAGCCTCATCACCATGGTAATTCCAGGGCACTTTTACATCCTTAGCCTCGAGACTTCTAGATGCAGCAGGTTTCAAAAAGAAGATTTTTTCCAGAATTCCAACAGTTTTCTACCTTTCAGTAGGTGAAAGTTCTGCATTGTCATTTTAACAGTATATGTCTCAGGCAAAGTATCTCTATACGTCTTTGGAGTTAGTGTGTTTTAACCATAGTTTTTCACTTCTGTAGTTATGAGTCCTGGGAACAGGGCCTCGAAATTTAAATGATGAAGCATCTTTAACCTAGTTAAAGTGGGCATCCATCCCTTCCACCCTATCTTCCTGCAAAACTGCTTTTCTTTTTCTAACTCTCTACTCAGGTGATTTAGAAAGGTTATATATTTGTGTAGCACCTGAAATACATACAATATGTGACTCAAACTATCATTTCTATGATAAGTAGTAGCAGGCCTCTAAAGTACTAGCTCCATTCTATTTTCTGTGAAAGCACCTTATATAAAAGTTGCTAGTATGCAAGATACTAAGTGTGAAATTTCAGATATCAGAAATGGAATTATTTCTAAGACCCTGAAAAGAAAATTATATGCTTAGTTTGAATGAAGACCTATTTCAAGTATTTTCAAGTATTTTTTGATGGCCTGAAAATGTTTTCTTTTAGTGTGACATTAAAATATAGCAAGACAAGAAATGCCACCCTCACTGTACAAGTCCCTAATTGGGAAAGAAGTTTTTGGGGGGAATGAACATTCTTAAAAGCTATATTGAAAAAGATGAGGAAGAATAAAGAACAAGAAGACATGTAACAAAGGGGGTAAAAAAAGCAATATATCTAAACTTCTTAATGAAAGAACAACAAATACCATTGAAAATTCTTGTAGACAGAGAACAGTGCCTAAGAGGATCTTAAAATGCTAACTCTTTTTAGGTAAATCTGCAAATTTTTTTGGTTTTGGTGGTTTTTTTGGTTTTTGTTGGGTTTTTTTGGTTGGTTGGTTAGTTGGTTTGTGGGTTTGGGGTTTTTTTTTTTTTTGGTTGGTTGGTTGGGGTTTTTTGGTTTGTTATGTTTTGTTGTTGTTTGTTTGGGGTTTTTTGTTGTTTTGTTGGGGGGTTTTTGTGTGTTTGGGTTTGGGTTTTTTTTTAATAAAAAATATAAAATACTAATAAAAAAGTTAGTAGGGTCAAGTGTCCAAACTGATTAAACAGCTTCAAGATCATAAGATATGTTAAATAACTTCTTGTCTTTAGCACCACCTGGCAGTTGATGCAACATCTGGCTTCATCCCTGCAGAGAAGATAATTAGGCTCATAACTGACTCCCAAATCAAAAATAAACAAACCAGCACAAATTAAAACAGAAAACATTGGATGCATAATAATTATTAAGAGAGCCAAACCAAACAGCGCGGCAATGTGAGTAAAAAGTTTAATGAGAGGGACAGATTGGATGTGGCTTTCAGCAAGCTGCTCAAGAGGAAGGTGTCCCTTCCTATTTCAGGGTTTGGAACTAGATGGTCTTTAAGGTCTCTTCCAGCCCAAACCATTCTATCTTGTCATACAGGTGTGTCCAGTATGGTCTGAGAACTTTGGCCTTTTTTTGAGAATGCAACGTTTCTGCATTTAAAAACCTGCTTCCTGTTATACTGAAGTGTTTAATCTATTGCAGAGAACCACCTGACCTTACCAAATATTTATTGATACAAAATTTTGTTGTAACTAAACCACAATACATACAAAAATCCAACGGCTAGGCTACTTGGAGGCATCCCCTCAAATTAGTAACCAAATTTCAGCCAGGTAAATCCACACCAGGAACAGACATTGTTTCCGGCATTTACAAACAAGTTGCTTGTAATGAAGTTAATTAGTAAACTATATAACCTCTGGTCTGTGTCACTCCTTTCTAATCTTAAAGAAAGTTCTCACAGTAAAGAGGTGAGCAGGACACAGACAAAGTAGAGTTAAGAGGTTTCATGTATATATAGTCTTTAGGAGGTAAAAAAGAAAAAAGAGAGGGAAATGAGGACTGAGGCATCTTAAAGAGAGCCTTTTTCATCAAGAAATGGTCAGACTGAACACAGCCTGAGGTAGGATATTGCCATATTCTCACTTAGATATTTTTGTTATCTATTCTTGCACTTTTCCCTGAAATTGTAAGGTGCTTGTAGGTTTTTTAACCAAGTGATCTTTAAAAGATACACAAATAATTTGTTTGAAATTAAACCAGGATTTTGTTAATGGCTATGCCATAGTTTCTGAATTACCTAATTCTGAATATTATTATTTTATTCCTTCATGAAAAGTGAAGGAGATCCAGGGGCTCATATTTTAAACCTGCTTAGAATTTAATTCTTTTTGTTGAACTTTATACTAGTGGAACAATAACTTTTACATTACAATGTGATCTCACTGTAATTTCTGTAATATTCTGCATAAAATCAATTTTAGCATACACAAAATCTCAGTATAATTCTGTGAACTGAAAACAGTTTCTTTATTCCTACAAGGAATATTTCTACAAGTCAAATATTTTTTGCAGTTTCATGTCAAATACTATGCGTAAAATTTAAAGTAACAAAAGTAAAACTCTCTAATAAATTTCAGTAACAAGTAGAAAAAATATTTGTAAAACAATGATCACATGCATGTGAAGGTTTCACTTTGTTTTTCATAAGCTTTCAATAATTTTGAAATAGGTTTCAATTGAAAAACACTTACTTATAAAATATAAGATTTGCAAATAGAAAAAAATCTTCAGCTGTACGTAACTTAACACTTGTGTGTCTTTCCCAAAAAAAATCTGAAAGGTATCCTTCCAAAAGGAAAAAGAGATGAATGTTTCAAAATATTTAAGACCACACAAACAAAATGTCGGTGTAGTCCAGTAAGCTCATTTCTGATTTCACTTTCACTGCTTATATTTCTGCAACTGCAATGATTTTACTGGGTTGCTCATGCTTTGGTTACATGAGACCAGTCGATCCCAGACCTCTACTAATATATCTGCCTGGAGAAAAGCTTATGTACATTCCGCTCGGTAAGATAAGATTACTTTTCTTTTGTGATAAGAAATTATTTGGTCTAGACTCTCATGGACAGGTCTACAGGTACATGCTCAGGTTAAAACAAACGAAACAAAAACCAAAAAACAAAAAGTCCTCAAAACTTCAAGCTAAAGTGGGAAAACTTACATAGTTGCAACCTAATTATCCTCAAAAATCGTACTGATCTTTGAGCACTTCCCAGAGTTTTAGCTGTAAGTCTGTTTTATGTAAAAGAAGATCATGTTCCTCCAGTCTCAAACCTCTCTGTTTTTCCTTTTCCCTTCCACTGATCTGAGCATGAACTCAGTTTAGCTAAATTGTTTAACACTGTGTCTGATGGAAGGAAAAAGGAGGTGATATGGGCTCTTCGTTTTTTTTTTTCCTATATTTAACTTAGTTAATTAAGACTCATATTTTTTTTGTTTCCCTTGGAAGCAGAGTGGAATTAATGACTGGGAAGATTTTTCTAAACATACTTGTAACCCAAGTGGCTCTGTGGTTGTTTAAAATAACCCCCCAGTATTGTCTCAGGATGTGCTGCTGTATTTTAGTAGCTCTGAGTTTTTTAACAAACCCTGAGATTTTTTTTTTCTGTGGAAGGAATGTTGCCTTCTCTTCTTGCTCTTTCAGAGGCCTAAGCAGTTCAAGAGGATGATACACAGATTTTGTGGATTTTCCTGTGTATGGAAGAAAGCTAAAGATCCGCAGTTTGTTCCTACTCATTTTGGGATTGTCTCACTTTCTTTTAGCAAATTCAATTAACTAATCACTAATGAGCAAATGAACACTTCAGTTTCAACAGTGAACAGAATCTTTTCCAAAGAGAGACTGAATGATTGTGTATCCCACAATTAACCCCAGCTTTTGTACCTGAAGTGCCTTGACCAGTCTTCATGAGCAGCAGTGTCAACACATGGGAGATACAGCTAAAGACCTACCACTCATTAAACCTATACTGGATATCAAATCTTTGTTTTCCTCACTCTTTACTTGTTTTTTCACTGCTGTGTCTGGCAGGTATCAGTGACAGTTTGCATCTGATGCTTGAAGCTGTAATGTCACTTCCAGGCTCTTTCATCGAGTCCCCAGATGCCCTCTGTGTGTCTATACTCTTTGTTTAAATGGCTTAACCTTGGATTTGGGGAGTGCCTTCTGCTACTCTGCTTCTGCCACTGTAGCCCTTGGTGCCCTGGCCTCTTCTGGAGAAACAAAATGCAACCATAATTAAACTAATTGCTGGTATTAAAGGGCACCATTATTCTCATTTGATTTTGTGTCACATTTTTGCAGACACACATCTTGCTGCTTATTCTGGAAGTGGGACCTCAACACTTGTTATTGGCAAAGATGTGCTGTGGCAATCGTAGAGTGACCACACAAATCCAAAATGCTTTCATGACTTCTGCAGCTTGGTAAAATAAGAAGGGCAGACAGCTGCAGAGCAAGAGCACGAGATCTTAAAAATGAAAAAGCAGTTGTAATTAAAAGGTTCGTTTCTGGCACTAACTGAAGTGAGACAAAGGAGAGGGAAGGATCTCCTGCTATAGATTTTAATTATTGTTGTCATTACACATGTTCCCTCTTCTTAACTCTTAGCATTTCTTCATTGTTTTTGATTCCTCACAAAAGAAGGTCACCTGTCTGGGACCAATTTTATGTCAGCAAAAATGCTTTTGGAGTTCTTCTGAAGCACTGTTAAGTGATGGTCAACAATGGACATTAATCTATTATTTCCTTGTAAATACTGCTGCTGATTCAAATAAAACTGGACTGGTCATCTTCCTGGAAAGAAAGCACTATTTTTCTCAGACTCTCTTCTTGGAACTATTGAAGGAATTGAGTCAGCGTTTTCATGAAACAGCAAGATATGGCTGTCTCCAACAGAAAATAAGAAATAGTTTGCAAATAACTTTTTAATTCAGCTTTTCAGCAGTTTGACGTGGACTTGATTTTACCTACACCATCCAGGGACTGCTAGATTGTGCTTGGATTACAGAAAAGAAATGAGAGTTCAGTTGTCTGCAATTTTAAATATGCTGCTTAATAGACAAGGTTAAGGTAACCTCCATATACCATGTTGATCCCAACAGAAAAGGTTGCCACTCCTTGTCCCACTGCCAGGTCTATTGCTGGCTCAGAGGTGACTAATGCTGGCTTACAGAGGTGCTTCCTATGGGAGCTGCACAGCTGCACTGAATGGCACAGGCTGGGAGGGGCTGGGGTCCAGGCTGCAGAGGCTGGCTGGCCACTGGAGGCTGGATGGTGAGAAGGTTGCATTTCACCACTTATATTAGGAATATCTTTCTTGTTCTTTCCTGGTAACCTCACCTTCATATTATAGGCTCTTCTTGAAGGTTTATTTCATGTTTTCAGTCTTCTAATTAAGCCTCAACCTTGTGATTTTTCCCTAGTGCAGCTTTTGTCCATCATGATGTATTCATTCAGAATGAAATGGAAATTAACATGATGTTTGAGTCTTGATTTAGCCTTCACCAATACCATGGGGGTTATGCCATTTGGATTTGGATTTCTTCCATTCTGCTTTTAGGCCTAATTTGGGTTGTTAACTTCTCTGGGGTGGGGTCTTTCTTGTAAATTGAACAATTATATGATTACCTGCACAATATTTTTCAAGATTTTTTTAATGTAACTGCCAGTGCTGGATGTTTCCACCAATTATAAAGGAGAATGAATAAGTTATTTCTAGAACTTCTTGCAGTGAATATGTGTAGCAAATATGAGTTTAGATAATGCAGTCTTTGTGTTTGTGCCTGATTTTTGAGATAGATGTCAGGAAGTGGAAATTTCTCTGATAACTACAGTTTCAGGATAGTAATAGAAATTGGTTTTGCATTATTATTTTCCAGGTGTCCTTTCAGAACCAATGAGTTCTCCAGTGCAAGAGGCAGATGTGTCACCTTATGCACAGTACAACAATGTGCCATTTCCCCAAATTCAGCCTCAGATCTCATCGCCACCTTATTACTCCAACCTAGGCTTCTACCCTCCGCAGCATGAGGAATGGTATTCCCCTGGGATGTATGAACTCAGGAGGTTACCCTCAGAGACCTTTTTCACAAGGGAGACAGACATAATGGATATCCCCGCAACCAAAAAGCCTAGACTGGGTCACTCCACAGGAAAAGTGAAAGGAGAAGAGCTCTGTGTGGTCTGCGGTGACAAAGCCTCTGGGTATCACTATAATGCCCTTACTTGTGAAGGATGCAAAGGTAGGATAAAATCAATTTAGCTAATAGGCACAGTAGCTTCTCAGGGTTTTGTTGTTGTTTTTGTTTGTTTGTTTGTTTGTTTTACTTTTCTTGTTAATTTTATCCAAATCATTAAACATATTAGAGATTTGCATTTGGATCCTATGTACCCTATTCTGCATTTTGCCCAAGACGGACTGGCAGTGTCTTCTATCGTTGCCCTATGGCTGTACAGCATAATAGGCCAATCTACAGCTCTTGAGCACCATTAGCTTTTGGTAAAAAGGGCAGCTTCTCTGTGGAGACTGGCAGCCTGGCTCTGCTCTCTGTGGAAGCTGTTCATGCCATTCCCTGCCTGTGGAAGCAACACACCTGTGGAGGCCCCTGGGAGCTGAGTGCTAGGCTACCCTAAGAAATAACTAAAACTACCTCAAGGGCCCCATGTAGTGTGCATTGAAGAGAAGTAAAACCTGTCAGCCTCTGCCTGCAGGCTGTTCTCAGGGACTCTCTTTCCCCCAGTTCCCAAAGGATATGATGGGTGTCTTCAGGTTTGTGAAATGAAAGGATTTATAGTTCTATATTTTCTTCTAAGGGTAGCCCCTATCTCTATGGAGGGAGCTTCTTCAGGAAGAAGGTTGTATCTGCAAGACAAATATCTTGCTTCTTAGAAGAATGTTATTCACATATTATTATCAGGATAAATCTGATGTAGAAAATCATTGCTGTTACGGTAAATATGATAGTCAGGCATTTAGCAGAGAGGCAGAAGAGATTATGTCAACTATTATACCTGAAGGGGTATAATATATCTGTGACAGGGCTGAGGTACATTATGGCCAGAAAAATAGTGCTCCATTTTTTCATCCTGTTCTAGAAATAAATATTTCATTAATATTTCTGTTTTATGGATAAAGACTAAAGCATGGTCACTACCAATTTACTGAAATACCTTAATGTGGAATTCACTGTTATAGAGACTGGACCTGGATCTAATTTAGGGCTTTTGCTTTATCTATCACAAAATCATTTGTGAAGAAAAAACAGACCACAGTAGTCGAGTCTAAACTCTAAACTCTAAACTGAATACAGTCAAGGCTCACACAGTTTATCTCAATAATTCCAATAAATAAGAGACTCATTTCTTTCTGCTGTCTGGGTGAATAGTCTCCAAATCAAAAACTGTAAATTAACTCATATTGATGCTGTCATTATAAACCAGGTTAAACTCAATTTTGATGTGACAATTCCAAGTAATGATACATTTATTCTGCTAGTAAGCTGTTCCTCCTCTTTATTAACTTCATTATTAAATGCGTGAGAAACTTTTCAAAGACTAAAAATTACAATCTTTGAAATTTGTATAGAATGTTGCCAGAAGAGAGGCTAAAGCTATCAGGTAAATATTCAGACTAAAAACTGATGGTAAAAGGAAAAGTGCATCTACTTCCTTACTGATTCAGTTTGAATCACTCCATGTAACCATAATTTTACTGCTTTATTGGGATAATCTACTTTACGTTTTTGTTGTTTTTCATGACTGCAACATCAATTACAAAGAATAGTACCCTTGATTAAACATAGTAAAAGTTGAATTACTTAAAGATAATGGATTCTGTTTCTACAATAAACTTAAAGGTGACTAAAGTACCAGCTGATTCAGTAAAGAGATGTGCTGAGGACAGTAATTCTGTCTGACAAGGCAAAGCAGATACTATGTTTTCTAGATCTCTTGATCATTCTTGTTATCTGTGGAGTTTTTCACATGGGTATACAATACCTTCAAAACAGGGAGACTAAAATTAGCCTCAGTACTTCAGTTGTGCTCTTATCAGTGCAGCAGAATAACTACCTCACGTGTCTGTGTCTTGCACCTCAGTATGAGATTATCCCTTCTTTTTGGCAACAAGACTGCTAAATCATGCTCAGTGTGTGTCCAAAAGAATAACAGCTCCCTTTCTGTAGAACTAGTGCTCACCTTGCAGCACCTCTGCTCCATCGATGCAGTGGATGTTCTTATTCAAAGGAAGAAGCTTTGCACGTATTTTTATGGGCTTCAATCCTCTGTGATGAATATGTTAATTTTTTTTTTTTAATTTCTTTCTTGGATAATGCATTCAGCAACACTTTCTATTCTCTTTGGTTTTCTTTATTGGACAGATGGAACAATATTAGGATCTTATCTATTGTCCTCATGAGAATATTCATCTGAAGATATTGGCAGGAGTTTACACTGATACATATATATATGTATTTCTTAATACATTACCATCCATTGAAAAATATGTATGAACTATTTCATTAGTATTTTACATAATAGTTGCAGCACAAGGAGCAATACACTGTATTTAAACTTGCTACTGTGGTGACTATTTCTGAAACAATCTTTGGAGACCAACATCAAAGACGTTCTGGTACAGCCTCAGCCTGGATAGATATACTGGGTTTTAAGGGCCATTGCAAGGTGTTACAGAACAAGTGTGATGTAATGTTGTGCTTGTTTAATGAAGGCACAGAATAAGTTCTGTTGAAACAAAAAGCCCCTATCTTCGAGACCTCTTTCAACCCAAGCCATTCTACGACCCTATGAAAAGCTAGTTACACATCCCCTCCATGCAGGCTTGCAGTAGGAGTTCTTGTAGTATTCAAACCACTCCTGTACTGCTTGATGTGTCTCACACCAGACTAGAATTCTTGCAAAGAAGGGTTCCTCTTTAACCTTCTCCTCACACTAACACCCACCACAGTGCATGGGGCGAAGGAGCACCGGAAGATGTCTTGATAGTCTGACAGAGCAGAGTAGGTTCTTTGTTAGCAGTTGTGACCTTCAAAAACTTTTAAATTTAAAACCCATCAGGATGCCAAATGATGATATTTCTAAACCTTTACTATTTTTACTCTTTTTTGCCTTCCTTCAACTTTCATAATTTCTGTAAGAATAAACCAGCATCAGTAAGATTGGAGCAGCTCTACCATAATTGATCATATTCATGACTAACTGAGAACAAAGCAAATACAACATTCCCAGCCAATATGAGCCTTTTGTAATTTGGCGAGATCAGATGAAAGTTAGACTGTACCAGAAAAACCATCAGCTTTTAGAGTTACTAACCCTTTGTTAGTTTAACAAATGCTGGTTCTGACTTATCTTTAAATTATAGTAAAACTCCTCCCATTATATAAAGTCACATATAAGTATTTCTAGCAGTTTAAGTTCATTTTGAATTAGTAGTAAATAATAAATACATAAATTTTGTTCATAATAAAAGCTAATTTCAAAATTAATTCTGAAGACGTCTGTTCAAGAAGACAGTGATTCAAGAGTCACTTCACAAAAAAACTAAAGCAAGAGTAGAGTTCGAACTAGTTTTTGCCTCCCCAGAAAATTTCACTTTCCATTTCACATCATTTGTTTTCAAGAGAAAGTATTTGACAGCTTGAATCTTAAATGTTCCTAACTTTTGCATTCATGTTTTTGGCTTTTTCTTTCTTGTACATCTTTAAAAAAATCATTTACCAAAATTCTTTTTTCCTCCATGAAGGAGTAAATGCACACCTTGTTAATAGGTTGAGTGATAAAGTCATCAATCAGTATTAGAATGTTATAAATATTTGTGCAGAGCTTTTCAGCATTTACTGCTAATTAATGTGTCATAAACTATAGGATTTAAAATTAACAAACAAAACTATAAATTATATAAAGTAGATGCAATTGCCTTTAATTGACAGTGAGAACTTACAGCTTAAATCCAGACTTTTCCCCCTTCCTTGATCAGTAAATTGTAATGTATTAAAACCATGTGAGTGATGAATAAAAATAATGCCTGGGGCTTCTGGAGGTTCTAAGTAATCTGCATTTCAAAAGAGACTGATGCCAGTCAACTGCATTTGTTTGAAGAGCAGCCAATAAAACAGACAGCATGGAAGAGATTTCAAGCAGGAATTACTGAAGATTCAGAGAAATGCCAGATTTTTTGTGACCAGGTAGTGGAATTGCTTTACTGGTTGCTACACACAGGTGCTTGCAAGAGATTAGGCAACTATAAACCATGGGTCAAATTCGGGAAATTGTCATCTGGCAATGCACAATTCTGCAAATACATAAACAATCCTCTAGATTCACAGCTGAATTTGCTCTATGGTTTGAGTATGAGAGACTGGCTCTTATCTGGTCCCCTTTTTAACGCATCAGAGTGCCAGGTTGGAAAACAATAGCTTCATTGTGCCAGGCAGTGGTGATAAGAAAGCAAAAGGTTTTTGAATAGCTCTGGCTAATATAAATGTACACAGAGCTCTGGTTTCAAGCACAGTATAAATCAGTGATGTGGCAGCAGAAGCTCCCAGGAGTCTATTTCAGAAACCTGCCCTCACATGGGGAAGAAAACTTATTCTCACTGTAGCTGATGCTAAATAGTCTCTGCCATGTGAAGGGCAATGTAAGAAGATTATAATGGCACAGCGAGTAACACTAAAAATTCAGGAAACATTGACAGCAAAGATTCTGTTGCTCTGTGATAACCCTTATTTAATCACATTTACTATCTTGTGTACCCCACATTTTGCCCACAGTGCTGCTCTCACATTTGGGCAGCAGCCAAATAGGGGATTTGAGAGACTTAGGAAGTCCATCTCAATTTCTTGTATCAGTTGCTGTTTGCAGTGATTATTGTGCAATTTTTGAGTGAATCCAGAGACAATACCAATAGAACTGCCTGTGCAGGTGAAATTAGGTGACTACTTAACTCATCAAACGGACAATACTTAGCGAATAAGGCTGGAGTATCTTGTAAACAGGGCTGGAGGCCACATGTACAATAAGCAGATACAGTGCAGCTTCCTTATTAAACTTAGGGTGGGTAAGCAGACCTATATGTGGAGCTTCTGTTGCTCCCAGGAGCTGGGGGAAAGGTGAAGAGTTACTCACTCTTTCTGCAAATTATGTACCTCCAGAGAGTTAACAGACTTTTT